>CM045732.1:58488495-58505995 GCA_024760905.1 Plotosus lineatus
GGCAGGAACTAGCATGCTAAAGCAAGACATCCTTTAATCTTGCATCCTCCAGCTCATTTTTCAAGCTTTGGGCAGGAGAAGCAGAAATGAAGCATTGCGGCTGGGAGCAGCGGAGCTCCGAGGCTCAGAGCCCTGTCAATGAAGCTCCTTAGCCCCTAACACTCATTAACACGACTCGCTAATTGTCAAATTCATTAAATCAAAGCCCCAAACGTCTTTCATAAAAATGAATGCGCTGAGCTGGATGATAAAGATGTTAAGTGATTAAAGCTTGCATGCGTTCCAAAAAGAGAAATAATTACCCAAAGCAATGAGGGAAATGTGACAATTTACACACAGGCCAATTTGTTGCGAAGGATTTATAGGCTATTTGAGCCAACTTGGGAGCAACCCATTTTTACACAGTCTTGTTAATCTAAAATTATTCAAAGTACTAAAACTATTATTTTTCTGCACAATGTCCAAATCACTACTGTTTATTACACCTATTTAGGCAATTTATTTGAGAAATAAATTGTGTTAATTGCATTTTGGCATTTTACATAATAGAAAACAGGATTTGTACGCACAATGTGCATGATAAACGTGTAATAAACATGTAATAAACCTTTGAACCTCAGTAGGATTTCTCAAAAAAAGTGTTTATTCTTGCCAATTAAGAATTCCCAATACAAATTCAATTACAGAACAAGTGATGGTGCTCCAGCATGCAAGTAACGTCCAATGTAAGAATGGGGAACTTAATGATGTAACACATAATTAATTTAATAAACACTTGGGTCTTGTCAGGTAAAGACCGGCCAAACTGTCCAGGTTAACGTATCATCGGCTTTGAAGGTGTGAGAGGATCCATACATGATGGTAGTCTTCAATGATTTTTATCCTTCATTCATTGAACCCAAATTTAATCAGAATTAAACCAGCACATGAACTACACGTGGATCACAAATACTGAACTTACTCTGTATCATTAAGACGATGGCGGTAAGAACTCTTCTCATTCGGACTGAGCCGTACAGATTTGATTTTATTTGCTCTATATTACATAATCTGAAAAGGTTTTAATTAAGAATACAGGGATCACTCACTTTACGCGGTTAATTGGGACCCGAGATCCCCACATGACCATCGAAATCCGTGAAGTACGATCACCCCCCCAACTCCCAATGACTGATGTATTCACTTCACTTATCCCTTAACATCCGGGGATGTTGTTGGGGCGCCTTCATGGCGAGACTTAGGCTGATTTTGGCCTAGCGGCACTCTCCAGGTCGTTAACTACCTACGGGCAATTTAGAACGGCCAATTAACCTACATGTCTTTGGCTTGAGGGAGGAAACCGGACCACCCGGAGGAAACCCACGCAAGCACAGGGAGAACATGCAAACTCCACACAGAAACACCCAGGCTGGGAATCGAAGCCAGGCCTTCTTGCTGTGAGGCGGACATGCTAACCACTACGCCACTGTGCCACCGTATACTAACGTATACGACATGTATATGTGTATATAATATCAATAAACACATATTCAATACTATAAATGCTTATAATAACAATTAAACTTTCAAAAATAATGCATAAGATCTAAATAAAATATAAATACACACACATACAGATGATACTGAATGAGAAGACGACACACATACATACGCGCAGTGATTGGAAATTTTGGGTTGTTTTTTGTTTTGTGTCTGTTTCGGGGTTTGTTTGGTTTTTTCCCATAATTGGCCTTGTGGAATTTTCCTTAACTTTTTCCCCCTATTCTTCCTTAATTTCCATATTTTTTAATTTGATGTGTATATATATATATATAAACAAAACCATGATGCACTGAAGCTGTGTGAATTGTAGCACGAAGTAGCGAGGGATCCCTGTATTTTAAAATTGAGTCACCTTTTATAAGTGGCCTAGAAATTTTCTTGATTATCCAGATCCAGAAGTGGCTCAGACATAAAATAAGAAGAAAATGTTTGTCAACCTTCACCCAAGTTACAATTACAATTTCTTCTTTTTTAAGCAAATACCTTCTTTAAATAAGTTTTATTGTGACAATATTAACAAAACAAAAAACAAATTTCTTGAAATCAAGCAATTTTTGGGATGCCAGTCCAGAACAGATTTTTCAAATCCACCAAAATAATTTATATTAAAATATTTTGTGAACTTCACAGGCTCTGCATTAATAGGCCAGTTTTAAACTGAAACTCTATTTCCATTTTGCATATCCTCCCAAACCAAAGATAAAGAGACGTTCAGATACATTTGACCTCCATAGTCAATCGGATGTCATGTTTCACCTTCGGTTTGTTTACTTGTTTGCTTTTAAGCAGAATGACAAAAAAGTTATGGAAGGACTTTCTACCGGAGGCGGGGCTTTTAGAATCAAATTCTGGAAATGATCCAGGTGAACTTCTGCATCCAGGAATTTTTTAAAGGTTTCTTTAACATTTGGAGATAAGTTGATTTTTTTATTTTTTTGGAAGTTGTGGGATGACAGCAGATCCAGTAGGGGGTGCTGGATAATTTTTCTTACTTTATGTGGAAGTTTTCACTCTTTTTCTGAATGTTTTTTTCATATCCTCTGAAAAATCTTGCAATTTGTGATAATTTGTGACGAGTTACTGCACTTTTGTATACGTCACAGTCAATTTTAAATATTTTTGTATTTTGAAGGCACACACGACTTTAATCAGTACGTTTGTTATATAAATCATCTTGTATAACATGCATGAAGTAAAAAAATGATGAAATGGGAAGAAAACAAACAAAACGTTAATATAAGCTAATACAAATTCACAAATGAGCATAACAAAGACGGGTCCTTTCTCTTCGGATTAAATTCACCTTTTTGATGATTTGGCTGAAGATTTCAACTAGTAAGTGTTTGTTACCTCAACGTCTGTAAATCCAGTACAAAATGTTGCTTGTGTTTGTTTTACAGACATTTTAAATAAAATCATTAATAAATAAAAAAGAATTAATATTTACAGGAATCCCAGCGAGGTTTAGAAAAAAAATAGAGGAAACGGGTTCAGAAATAGAGGAAATGAAATATTTCAGCTGGGGGTCAAGGGGGCCGCAGGGTCCCTGATGCTGAAAAAAATTGTGGAATTTCGCTAAATCGACGAGTAAAAATAGTGGAATTCCGCTAAATAGACAAGAAAAATAGTGGAATTCCGCTAAATAAGACGAGCAAAAATAGTGGATTTCCGCTAAATAGCGGAGATCTGGGATCCCTGTATTCATAAAATGTAAAAAATAATCATGTTCATCATACAATTATTTTAAATGTAAATTTTATTTGATATGTAAATAATTTAAAATTCCAGGAAAATGATTTGTCCATAACTCAACAGTTTTAACATGCACTTCCAATGGTAGATTTACAATAAGTTACGGTCTTCGAAATAAATAACCAATATCATCGCAAATTCAGTTTAATCAAATAAGGAACTGCTGCTTTCAGATTCAAAATCATGTCGTGCAGAAAGCTGGAAATTCTCATGTACACTCAGTCAGGCTCGAGCTCCACACAGCATCATGTTAATGCTGTTCCACACACTGCTCCTTTCACAGAGCATGACTAGGCAGGAAGAATCAGGAAATTAAAGTGCCTTGAATGACAGTTTGCTCAAGGGCACATAAGACCGTCATACTCTCACCGTGCCTCACTCGCACACTTTAACCCCACCCTCCTCTGCATCCACTGTATCCATCAATGAACAAGTAGGTGAGACATGGTTTTAATGGGTCCTTCCATTAGATTAGCTCAGGCTGAGTCTGTAATGGGATTGGTTTTCCTTCACATACACTACCATGTGGATAGGAGGACCTGACAATGCATGTAAGGTCAAACAAATTGTGTTTCATAAAATTTCCAAAACACCTTCAGGGCCTGACACAAACACCCACCGACCCACCCACCCACACACACACACACACACACACACACACACACACACACACACACACACACACACACACACACACACACACACGCACGCACGCACGCACACACACACAACACACGCACACACACTTAATCCAGCAGCGCTGTCTGAGATATACAGAGAGGCTTTGTTGAAAATATGAAGACTCTCTTGTGTTTACTCCCCTCAGTGCCCTTTACTTAACAGGACAGAATCCTCCCCTGGCCATTTTTTACGCACACCAGCACACACACACAACACAAGCTAACAATCATGGGTCAGTGTTCCGGGTCAAACACAAACTATGAATGAGTCTTAGTAAAGATTCTTCTGTTAAAACTTCACACTTGTATTCTACTCGTCCACCAGCCAGTTTAACCAAGCATCAGTTAGGCAAGGTTTAAATCTGCCACTCTTACCACAGGCTTTACAATAATACAATTCAAATCTGCCATCACTAAGTAACTGTACACTCGTTATGTAAGCACCTAATAAATTAGTAAAATACCCTTGAAACTCTATGCATCCCTGGTGGCGCTGTTGCTCATTTAGCTCATTAAGCAGTTATTTAAAATGACAATGAACGAGGTTGCTGGCTGCAGGAAAGGCGACCTGCATACCTAAGCAAAGCCACGTGTGCCAATCCTTTAATACAAGTAAGGAAAGACAGATTGTCGATAACATTACAAACTTTGTCAAAGAAAATTGCAACCCACCAAGAACCTATCGTTTATGCTTAACAAGAAAATATTAAAGGGGCTGGCCAAGTCTTCTTCAAATCCAATCTGTTGTTTTTGTTTTGAAAGGACATGACATTACTTTCTGGCTCTCTGTGCAGCAAAACGTCTGGAAATTCACTGTGAGTGATTCTCCCAGACCCATCTCAAACTATTTATTCATCTATTGGTTATACACAGAAGCTTCTTTCTTTCCTTTGCAGCCACCCAGGTGACAGTTGAGACTGGTTTGGGTCTACTACAACAGAATAATTAATTATAACCGACTTCTAATCTGAACCGGTCTCAGTTGTGACATGGATGGATACAAAAGAAAGATATATTATAAGCAAATTGATCTATAACTAATTAAACTATATAAATGGACCTATAAGTTATACAACCATGACAGGTGAGATAACTGTCACTAAATGGATCTAAAAGTTATGTAACTTGAACTAAATGGATCTATAACTGACAGAACTGCTCAGTTTAACTGGATCAGTTAAAAATATTATATAAAATACAGCTACCTTCGGTTTAAGCTCGATGGGATAGTATGGCCCCGAATTGTTACAGATTGCTTGGGGCATCCCAAATGGCAACTCGCTACCTGGTGTGGAAAATTTTGAGAAGGGTGGGGTTGCCACATCGATACAGTATCATAGTTTACGTGAAGATTTTTTATCTGAATCTGACATGTGTATTGATGAATTATAAACTGAATTGCACACATTACAAGCAGCGAGGTGTTTTGTTAATTGAACACCACATTTTTCGTGACACATTACCTTATCGTCCGCTTATGAAAGTAAAGTAGAATCAACAAAGGTATTTCCAAGAGTCTAAATTTCTGAGTAGAGCGCACTCAGACAGACCTGAACTTCACAAATCTACACTTTCTTAGACTGAAATAGTAACCTGGAGAAGTAATGAACCTCGAATATAGAATAAAGAAAAACTTGAATGTTACTTGTATTTGTTTTCAAAAATTACTAGCTCGAAATGTTCTTTCTTTCTTTTCTCACACACACACACACACACACACACACACACACACACACACACACACATATATATATATATATATATATATATATATATATATATATATATATATATATATACGTACAGGATTCCCTCCCGCGCTTCAATTCATGCAGCTTCAGTGCATCGTGTTTTATTTATTTATTATTTTGAAAAATTTATCGAATTAAAATATAAGGAAATTAATGAAGTATAGGGGAAAAAGTTAAGGAAAATGCCACAAAAACATGGCCAATTATGCAAAAAACCTAAATAAAAAACAAAAAAAACAACCCAAAACCTACCATCAAAACTACTTACATTTTTGTGACGTGCACATCTGAGTGCATGCAAGCGCATCTGTATGTGTGTGTGTATTTATATTTTATTTGCATCTTATGCATTATTTTTAAATATTTAATTGTTGTTATAAGCATTTATAGCATTGAATATGTATTTATCGACATTATATACACATATACATGCACGTATACATCAGTCAGGGGGGGGGGGGGGGGATTGGTCCTACTTCGCGGAATTCAGTGGTTGCGGAGGGACCTGGGTCCCAATTAACTGCAGAAAGTGAGGGATCCCTGTATGTATATATATATATATAGGGCAGTGGTGGCCCAGTGGTATAGGGCGCTGGATCACTGTTCCTAAGGTTGGGAGTTCGAGTCCCATTCTCCACAGGGTTGTCACTGTCCCCCAGTGCAGCTAACTGGGTTATCAAAGGCCGGCCATGTCTCTCACTGTCTATGTCGAGAAGTTCATATAAAAGAACCATTGCTGACTTTCATAAAGAGTAGCTGCAAAGCCATCAGCATGTTTCTGTCCCTTGCTAAAGGGTTGTGTCAGGAAGGGCATACGACATAAAAACCTATGCCAAATCAAACATGATTCGCTGTGGCGACCCCTGAGAAAGGGAACAGCCGAAAGGAAAAAAATAAATAAATAAATAAATAAATATATATATATATATATATATATATATTACAAAAGTGAAAACTCCAGTGTATTTAAAAATCTCAAGGGGAACCGCTTACACGGTAATTTGAATGTTTGTACGGGTGGGTAGGAAGGTAGTAATACTAGAAAGAAACGGATTTAAATAAAAATAAATCTGATCTGAAACTTTAAATTTGTGATCAAAGTAATTCCTCTTGCTGCAAAGTTGTGCATAATGCCCTGTTCATGTTGTCAGTGTTGTATAAAATTAAATCACCGTGCGATTTAGTAAAATGCAAAATTGTATGGAACCAGTTGCTCAGATTTTATCGCTTTAAAAGCCTAAAAAGTAAAATATTCTTTTATTGGTAAATAGAATTAAATTTATTATGCTGCACATGATACTTATTATTCTGTTAGATGCTTTTTAATTACAAATGACTTACGTGACTTGAAATGACCACCATTACTGACGTCACTTTGACGTACTCGAGATCTGTTAATGTTAATTCAGTAATAATGCAGATAATATAGACTGCACAGATATTTATTCAGGAAATGAAAATGTGTCCACGTTTCGGTGAGTCTTCCCTTCTGAAGTAACTGAAAAGTCACTATTACACAAGCCAGGCAGGTTCTTTGTGTTATGGAATGTGATATATACCAGTAGCGTACACTGACCATTGTCTTCTAGCCATAACAGTTTACTTTGTGGTCGTACAAGCCACAAAACAATGATGACCTCTCTGAGAAAGTTACGGCACTGTGGGAAGAACAGAGGAACCTTTCAGCACCTTACATCACAGAAAACTGTTCCTTTCCTCCTTTTTCTTTCTTTCTTATTTTAGAAATGAAGACATGTGGGCTGAGTGGTATGAGGTCTCCTAGCCTGCAGTGCACACATGAGGCTAGCCGTGATTCATTTATACTGACAGAGCCATTTTCACAGATAGACTTGCACATAAATATGCCATGCCGCACAGCTGGAAAATGTAGAAATTCATCAGGGTTAAAAAGTGGAGAGATTAACGTTTCACGAGTTTCCTCTTAAATATATATTATTACGTAAACACAGGACAGACGTGAGGTGGGTTGGACATACGCATGGCCAAAACAAGCACAAAGCCAAGGTTTTACCGTGCTCTCATAGCCAGAATGGGGGTGGGAAAAAAAAAAATTTCCATACTAACATGCATGGAAAAATAGTGAGCTGAGGGAATGGAGTCATATAGCGACAAATCCTTTCATAGTTCAGAAGTGAGAAGGTTATCCAGCTCACAAAGCTTCTCTATTAAATGTTGACGGTAGCTAGATAACATCTCCTCAAAAAGAACAGAATAAGCACCCCGTGTCCTGACACGACTTTAAACTGAAGACATAAACAAGTAGGAACTGGCATGTATCCTTCTCACATGTCTTACAGAGGAAGAATACGAAAATGAATCCATCTCTGTCTGAACACTCGCCGCAACAAAACTGCTACACTTTAGTCTAGCCGAATGCTTTCCTGATTAATACTCATCACTCATTCATTCATACCGAAAAAGGCGGAAAAAACAGCACAAAAGATCCAGCTACAGAATCCCTGTCAACAACTCAAAACTCTTCCTCCCCCCATCTCCTCTTAAGCAGACAGAAAAAAAAAAAAAAAAAAAAGCAAGGCCTCAGGTTTGACACACTGTCCAGACTCCAGACTCTGTTTTTCTAAGCCTGCTTATGGCTTCAGCAGCAGGAGGTGTAGGGTCTGCCACAAATATTTCTCCCAGGGAATACTTTCCAAAACAAAACACTGAAAGTCATCAGTGAGTTTTTTTTGGGCAGGAGAACTCGTTGGGAGTTGATTGAGAGCTATCGCTCATACTCCATATGAAAAGAAAAGAGCAGCTCGAGCCAGGAACCAGTGAAGGAACGGAATAGCTGCGTGACCTGAAGCTCTTGAAGCCTTCACAGCCTCTTTAGTTCTGCTTAAGTAAAACTATGCTGTTATTGAAAGAGCTCCGGGTCTGAACGTTTTATGGTAAGTCCCACATTCCCATGAAGTGCACTGGTTGCTCATACTACACACACTTCAACTTGTTTATCCAAGTTTAACAATTACACAACTCACAGGGTTTTTTTTTTTTTTTTTTTTGCCAAGTGAAAGGATCCTCTGAGGGCAATTTCTATTAACTCAGCTTTCAACAGCATTTCAGAGGGTCTTTCAGATTACTTATCCCGACATACACATTTCCTCTTGCGTATTGATTGTTGTGTATCAGCCTAAAAGCTGCAGTGACTCAATCACAATCTCCTATCTGTGGAGGGAAAAAAAGTATATAAACAGATCTGATGCAAATAACTTCAAGATATGTCAACTTAATAGCCAGACGCAATTGATCAAAAAAAAAAAAAAAAAAAAAAAAAAAACCCAACAATAACAACAACAACAAAAAAAGCTGAGTCGATTTCAACAATGTTCAAGCGGTGTTGGCTGCTCGTGCCCTCGGCAAACCGAGATAAGGCCTATCTCTGTAAATCATCACTAAACAAGATTGAGCAGAAAAATACAAATTAAAAAGGCTTTAGGCAAAGCTCTTTATCTGCTGTTTGAGAGAGTTTGATCATGGCTGAGGAAATGGCTCTGTGTGTCGAACAGATCCTGTCCCACCACTTCCACTTGAGCATAAAACAATGCAAGTAGCTACTATCTGAACCACACCGCTATCCTTCCGCATGTGAAAAATCCAACAGAAACCTCACCCATTGCGAACACTACAGAAACCGCTCTGTCTGGTAAAATATGATAAATTCAGTAAACAACATCGTGCACAGAAGTCGGTGGGTATAAACGTGCGAGTATGTTGCTGGAGGATTGGGACCTTATGCTGCAATACATTCTGTATGGTGGACAAATATCCATAAATTCATCAACTAATGAACTAATACAGGGTGATTTCCGATCCAACGTTTTTTTTTTTTCCTCTTTCCAGTGCATTCTCTATAAACGGTGTAAATATTGCTCTTTTTCTTTTGATTTCAGCACTATTTTAGCAATAATGTGACAGTAATCACAAAGAGTTTTGGGTTTTTTTTCTTTTCACACTAGAGTGCAGCACACGGGACACCTCGGTGTAGGCGTACAATCGATCAGCGTGGCTCGGCAGCTCGCTGGCCCGCGGCCTCACAGCGGGAGAGCTCCACTAGCGCCAGCCTTCTGAAGGCTCCGGATAAAAGTTAGCCCCTAGCGCCGAGGCCCAGACACGAACAGACGAGGAAAAAGAGGAAAAACAAACGCGTGTTTTGGGCCAGCCTGATGGACCCTGCTCTCAGGAGGCCCCAAGCTCGTCTGATGATGTCGATAATGGAGGCCGCTCAGGCCCAAGAGTGCACTTAAACACCAAGATTAGCTCAGCCAAAACGCCTGTGTTTTTAATACACACCGACGGAAGGAAGTGTTTGGCTACAAAGCGACGGAGCGCTGCTCTTCTGTGGCTTCTTATGAAAAGTCAGATGGTGGAAGGGGAAGAAGAGAGAGAGAGCGAGAGAGAGAGAGAGAGAGAGAGAGAGAGAGAGAGAGAGAGTGAGAGAGTCCCAGGTACATCCTGGCTCTGGAAATCAATGACCAAAATAATCATCCTTTTTTTTTTCTATAAAAGAAATATGACAAGAGAGGGATATGAATTTTCTTGACTTTCTGTGAGTGGGAGGACAAGCAAAATTTATAGAAGTCGAAATACTGCCCAAGTCATTAATTAATGTTGAACATATAAGAAAAGCCAGTGTGTTAAATCACAGCTAAACCACAGAGTTCGAGTATTTTTAATGGTATACAGTAACTTGAAATTCTGGAGCTGACGTGCAGTATGTTTCAGCACGTTTTTTTTTTTTTTTTTCCTGTAATCTAACTACATGGTGTACGGGCTCGAGGTTATATGAACTTGGAAAAAAGATTCCTTAACCTTTTCTTGGAAAACCATAAAAATGACCTGTAGTTTATTCCAGTATATTACATGTAACCTTGTTTAAATCCAGACAGGTGAGTTGTCTACTCACAGCTACTCATGCAGCTGTTTGCGAAATAAAAACGAAAAAGCGAACTTTATTTATTATTCCTCTATTAGTGTCACATCTCACTCTCGAATAAAGGTAAACGTGAAGGACCTGAAAATAATGAGCACTGTGTGTCTCAAATATTTCCTTTAATTTCTGTTCCGTTCTGTCTCACACTAAAGAATTTTTAATTCTTTCCCCCAAGATGATGAGGCGCAGCCGACATTTAATTCGGCCTCTGATTTATTAGACACGCACTTGAAGGAAGGAGTACATCAATCTTGGTCATATCCCTGCAATCAGCATGCACATAAAGAAATGAAAGATCTCGCTGCTGACAAAACTGTTATCTCTCTGTCTAAAAGCTAGGTTCAGAGATCAGGCTCGTCAGTGCATGGCCCGGTTGCGTCGTGTCTCTCAGATTACACACATCAAAAGCCTGAGAGCCACCAAGAGGAGGAGGGAAGAGAGCACGGCCACATTGTCACCACACGATTAACATCAATGCTGAAAAAGATGCTCCTCCATCAACCCCCACCACCACCACACCCACCACCACCACCACCACCAAACCCATCCGCCCACCCCCATTAACAATACTGCCAAAGAAAATGATACCTTCTTTTGATTTCTGAAAAAGAGGGAAAAGGTTCAACGTTACATCAAGTGGGAGTCATAAGCAGCTATAGGTGGCACTGTTGCATCACAGTTCGTACAGGTTCTCCTCACACACTTCAGCGACTACAAAAAGCGAAAGGGGTGTTTCTGTACGCCACCTAAAAATATTCCTTCATCTACGTTCAAGTGTCATTTCCCCAAAAGATTTTAATAACATCTAATTATTTCAAACTGCTAGGATGGAGCTTTCAAAATATCACACTTCCCAAACAGAACACGTTTTTTGATGCTAAAACTGCTCTTTTCCTGGGAGAGTGATTCAACAGTTAATTATCGTAGGGCCCTTTTTTGAACGTTCTCTCTGCCACATATCAAACTTAAGCGAAAAACATCTTGAAAAGCACAACATAGGCACACACAGTGCGAGCGAACTCATCGAGGTTAAACTAGCATATATATATATATATATATATATATATATATATATATATATATATATATATATATATATAAAACTTAGAAAATAACCCACTGATACATGAAGAAAAATAATATATCTGTTAGTTAATCTAACTCTCTGATATCAGTTTTGGATAAGTAGAGGCTGGTATAGTTCAATTTTACACTTTATTAACACCAACGCACATTTTGTGGTTTGAAGAAAAACTGAACTCGAAAGTGATTTATTTCTTTCCACTTAACACTATTGGGAAAAAACCACAAGTGTGAACACGGAGACTAAAACAGAGGTGTGTGTGTCACTCCTCTAAACACACGATCACAGGCAGGTGTAAGATCACAGTTCATCCAAAGTGGTTAAAAAGTAAAAAGCATCCAATGGCCCTCAATGGCCTAACAACAACAACAACAACAACAACAACAACAACCTGTGGGGTATCCAGTAATGAGATGGGTTTGGAGCAGGAGCAATCCTATGGTGGGCCACACTGAGCAACATAATGCAGAACTCAGCACAAACAGCTGTGGTAAAGAGGTGAGATTGTTAAACTCCTGAGATGAGGGGAAGGAAAAAAAAAAAAAAGAAAAAAAGGAAAAGTGGCTCTGGGGCAGGTTCATGAGTTCTGCCCTTCTTACTCTGGTCCTGTCCAGTGAGAGACTGACGTTGAATGAACATGTTTGCACAGAATCCTAGAGAAAGAGCAATATTCCCATTCCTGTTTACACCGTGTCAGTCCATCTATCCACCAATTCCAAAATAACAAGCAGTAAAAATTTGATGGCACTCAGGTTGAAGGCGGACTAAAGGCGAAGGATGAGCTGCAGTGTCCGGTGCAGGTATGAGAGAAAATTCATGCTGTCAGGAAGAGAGCTTTTTAACTCTGATTACCGCTCTCATTGCAGAAAGGAGCATGGTGAAAGTACATCAGATAATAGGACCTGACAGATGCCTCAGACCACAACCTGGTTATCAAATAATAGGCCACCAAAATATTTTTTCACATTAAAAAAAACAAAAAAACACCTATTTTACCATAAACCCATACCTAACCCATGTGACTTTTAATCATTCGTGATATGGAGTGAGGATGTCTCAGAGAGGGGTGCCATCACCCAGGGACATCCCATCCGGAAAGCTTTACCCACTGCTTCTAGTTTTCCATTGAACTGAATACAGGGATCCCTCACTTTCCGTGGTTAATTGGGACCGAGATCCCCACGTGACCATCGAAATACACAAAGTAGGATCCCCCCCACACTGATGTACTGTATACATACATGTATATGTGTATATAATATCTATACATACATATTCAATGCTATGAATGCTTATAATAACAATTAAACATTAAAAAAATAATGCATAAGATGTAAATAAAATATAAATACACTCACACACAGACGCGCACACGCACGCAGATGCACACGTCACAAAAATGTAACTAATTTTGATGTAAGATTTTGGGTTGTGTTTTGTTTTGTGTTGGTTTCGGGTTATTATTATTATTTTTTCCATAACTGGCCTTGTTTTTGTGACATTTTCCTTAACTTTTTCCCCATAATCTTATTTTCCTTATTTTTTAATTCAATGAATATTTTTATGTATATATTTTAAAAAAACACGATGCACTGAAACCACATGAATTGAAGCGCGAAGTAGCGAGGGATCCCTGTACATTGCACGTAAACAGTGTAAACTGATTGGTCCTCCATCTTGCATACAATTAACAATTATGGCCCAAAGGTCTGGAAGCTGTCTCCAAATAACCCCCGAAACCGAATGTCGAGAAAACTACTCGATTCGATGAGCATGAAGCAAATAATTGTTTCGATATATACGCCACAGAAACATGACGAAAAAAAAAATCAAAAATGTTTTATTTCATTTATTTTTTTACGCTTTAAACATCAGATTTAACACTGTAGGCCAAGAGCAACTCACTGCTGGTCTAAACAAGGTTACGTTAAAATTATATGGATATGTTTAATCTTAGCCTCAAAAAATGCTTTCAGAACTGGGGGGGTTACTGAGGCAAGCGTTTGCCCTCAAACATTCTGCTGACCGAGGGATCACCTGCACCATCCATCCCTCCTTACTGTTGTGGGATGACATTTTGTTACATTTCTAAGCCGTCAGCATCAGTGACTGAAGCAAACTTTAGGTGTCTGCCTGCCAATTTGAGTCAAGCATTATCCTCTCAGAATGTTTTTTTCATCCCATGACAGCAGACCAGTCAAACTGTGCCAATGCCTTGTAGTACACACTAAAAGTGGAGAATGCAGTCGGTGTCATTATCACAACACTTAAATTTAAAAATAAGACCTAAAAAAAAACACAGTTCATAACCTTGTGAAAGATTCAGGGAATTCTCTGGAGTATAAAGCGTTAGGCTGAAATTCTCCATTGAATGGGACCTTCAAGCACGCACATGGCACTTCTTGAGAAACCATCATGATCCTGTGATAAATATTGCCACATAGGGGTATTTCAGAACCTGCTGTGTATATATACTAAACTATACTGTATATATGTACTAAACAAGTATTCAACGCGCACTTGCTCACTTGAAGGATCGGAAGACCGAATAAGCCGCGCTTTGTCTCACAAGCACCATACGTCACTTGCGACAAGTGCTTACATTCGGTAGAGCGCCTCACACATATATATATATATATATATATATATATATGGTGACACAAAAAAACAGGAATTTTTGAATTGCGTATTGCGAGACATGAGCAAGTGGCAACACTGCGAGACAATAAACTTGAGCAAGTAAATACTTCGCCATGAAAGGAAGGTTAGTCATTTATTCTTAAATGGCATGTTAATATTTTTCTTCCATCACTCTTGGTTTTATAGTATTGTTAAAAAGTTCCCATTTTTTGGGTCACCCTGTGTATGTATATATATATATATATATATATATATATATATATATATATATAATTTATTTATTCATAAGCAGAAGATGATGACATATTTACAGCGATCCCTCACTTTCCGTGGTTAATAGGTACTGAGATCCCCCCCCAGCGACAACCGAATTCTGCGAAGTAGGATCATCCCCCACCCCCACCCCCCATCAATCCTGCAAAACTGCTATTGTTTTGACTTGATTCATTTATACACAGTATACGGTTGCTAGGATAGAGACAAGCTAATTCAACTTGTTTTTTCGACTTAAGTCGCCTCTCCTGGAACCAAGTAACGACGTTGGGTGAGGTATACCTGTATATACAGTCGGCCCTCTACTTACGAAAACCTCTGAATACGAAAAATCCAGATTACGAAAAATATTTTCCTAAATTTTCCTCCTCTGTATACGAAACAACCTCTTCTAACGAAAAGCGCCAAACGTGCTATTCAAAAATTAAAATGCGCCATTCAAACATTCAAGCAGGGGCCGGTGGCGTAGTGGTTAGGGTGCTGCGCTCATGATCAGGAGGTTCTGAGTTGAATCCCACTGAGACCCTCACTGTGCTAAGACCCCTGGGCAAGGTCTCAACCACAAGTGTGCCTCTGTTCACCCAGCAGTATAAATGGGTACCAGTAAAAATATACTGGGAAGGTAACCTTGCGATGGACTAGCGTCCCATCCAGGGGGAGTTAAACTCCTGGTCGCTTCACGCTACAGAAACCGGGAATAAGCACTGGCCTGAAGAGCCACGAGGCTCGGGTGTAAAAACCAAACAGACTTTACCTTTACCTTTTATTCAAACATTGAAACGCGCCATTCAAACATTGCGCAAGTTGCTCTCTCATTGGCTGTCTTCCAACATCCCGCCCCGCTGGCCTCCCATTGGCCAGGAGGGAGCTGAACTGTACTCATTCCTGTACCCATATTTCCTGCTTGTCACTTCCTGTTTGTCACTTCCTGTTTGTTCGTAAAGGAGACTTGAACAGGACTGTTGGCTCGTGAGTTTTTTGAGAGTGATCATTGCAGCGTTATATTTTGTTATCCATCATGGACCCCAAGAAAGTGATTCCCGGTGACACCGAAAAGAAGAAGCGGGCTCCATTATCAATCGATGTGAAGTAGGAGATAAAAAATGAAAAAAAAATACAAAAATGAAAAAAATACAAAAGTGGGATGCGGTTGAGCGAAATCGCAAAGGAGTATGGCCGAAACCCCTCTACAATCGGGACGATATTGAAGCAGAAGGAGGCATTAAAAGCAGAGATACAGTGACGGGGCGATTATTTCAGAAAAGGCGAACCGCTATATTTAAGGACTCTTCGTTTCTAACGAGATAGCTTGCCGCTTTTTCTGATTACCACTATCACTAGTAGGCTCACGCTTCTGACCAACCATATTTGCTAAGGGTTACAAACGTCCGCAAAACAGTGTAAACACAAATATCATAGAGACAACATAGTAACACATGGGTAACATGCAGTCAACTGAGAAGAAGGAGGGGCACGTTCAGTCTGTCATTTGTAAACAATGAACGCAGCATCATTACATCATTGCGTCATTAAGTCAGCCAACTATGTAGGTACGTCTCGTACTACAGAGAGCACGCTAAACTCAAAATTTGACATAATTTTTTTTTTTTTAAACCTAAAATCGAAAAATACGTAAAACGAATGAATGTAAGTCAGGGAGCGTCTGTATTTCATCCAAAATTGGTGTACTTTTATAATTTTTAAAGGGTTTATAGGGTAGTCTTGGGAGCCTTGGAACGAATCATGCGTTTTACATGTAAAATGCACCTCAACTTACGGAAACTCCAGGTTATGAAAAAGGCACTGGAACGGATTAATTTCGTAAGTAGAGGGCCGACTGTATACACACACACACACACACACACATATATATATATATATATATATATATATATATATATATATATATATATATATATATATATAAATATTCCCTAATCTCTGATGAAACTTGTAATTTTATGAATAACTAAATTGCATAAGATAAGTCAGTTAAAGTCGTTGGTTGGGCTTTTTACACCTGAGCCTAGTGGCTCATCAGGCCGGTGCTTATCCCCAGTTTCCATAGCGTGAAGTGACCAGGAGTTCGACTCTTCCTGGATGGAACGAAAGTCCATCGCAGGTTACCTTCCCAGTATATTTTTACTGGGACCCATTTATACTGCTGGGTGAACAGACACACACTTGTGGTTAAGACCTTGCCCAGGGGTCTTAGCACAATGGGGGTCTAACTGGGATTCAAACACACAACCTCCTGATCATGAGCTCACCACCCTAACCACTACGTCACCGGTCCTACTATCTAAATTGCATATTGGTTCTTTCATGCTCACAATAAACATTAGGATTAGCCAAAAAGGTGACCACGGTGACTTCACCTGTTGTGTGGTTGTTAGTTCCAGATAAGTTGGTTTGATTATTTCAGAAACCGATGATCTCCTGGGATTTTCAAGTCCAACTGCTGCTAGAGTTTATACAGAACTGTGCAAAAGGGTGTGGGGGTTGGAGGGTTAAGCAGCAGTTAAATGCCTTGTTGATGAGAACGGTCAGAAATGACAGGAAGTGTTTCAATAAAATGTAAATCTAACACTATCACAATTAGAACAAGATTCATATGTACAGATACAATTTCCAGGGTATTGTCAGTGTTTCATATGTTACTTATAACAAATGGGTTCAATGCTTCCTCATACTAGTAAGCCATCATATCATAAGCCACATACTGTGTGTGTGTGTGTGTGTGTGTGTGTGTGTGTGTGTGTGTGTGTGTGTGTGTGTACACATCAAAAATAAACTAAACTTTCCAATGTGAAGGAGCTACAGC
>CM045732.1:58510995-58540995 GCA_024760905.1 Plotosus lineatus
TCACACACCGGCTTTCTATTTATCTTCCTTTTAGAGGACAGGCGATACAGATTCTATTAAAAAGCGACACTGTGTGACAAAGTGTGCCGTTCCTTTTTGCAGCAATTGTACACTTTTCTGTTTTTGCTGCATTTCATATTAATGGAAAGTGAAACATTGTTGGCTGGCTGTGAGCAAACATGCTTATTTATTGTCTTTTATTAGGGCGTCACTAAATCCTGAATGTTCTTATATTAAACTTGGAAGGCTTGTCGGTAACATTTATAACTTCTGCGCCACTACTTTCATACAGTTATGCCTGTGAAATATTGACGGATTAACACTGGCAACACAACACAGTGCACAGTGCTGAACTTCCTTCTGTTAAAGGCTCCCCTAAAATGGCAGTGAGACCTACTCATAACTCCTGGAAGCACATTTACATCATTAGGCAGCTATTTCCGCTACACTAAGGTGGCATTTGTAGCTCTGCATAAACACAAGCTCAACTGAACCTCAAAAATGCTGCAGAATCCAGGTCCTAACTTTCCACTGCACACAGTGTGCTCTAACTCTTCATGTGATCACTAACACTGAGCAGACCTGTAAGGTAATTTGCAGCCTGTTCAGATGCTTTTCGTTACAGTATTGATGTGGCTGATGGTGACCTGGCAACCTCTGGCTTCCTGCTCCATGACTTCTCAGCAAACAGCAGCATGCATCAGGCAATGATGGATTCAACTGTACATTATCCTCAACAGGCCATGCACGCTAAAATACCAGATGTCTCTCCAGTCCAACTAATGGCACTGAATAGTTCAGGCAAAGTTTGAAATTTAGTTGGAAATAATCACTTGTATTTTGATTGGGCATTTACTGGTCATTTCTGTGTCAGGCTTTTCTCCTATAATTACAATGAGTATAAATCATGAGGGTTTTTTTTTTTTAATGTTTTATAGTATTTGGGTCCTGCAAGTTCTCCCATAGAGAACAAACAGTATACACTGTGATGTAGCAAACCTTTTAGAATATTATAAGATAGTAAAATGTATATCAATCAAATTTATAGTGGAACCCCATACAGGCACGGCACATGACATATACATTTTGCACTACATTTACATTCTACTGTTTATCATATTGCTAATACTATCTATTGATAATATCACTGACCAATAGGAATCATTCTGTATCTGTTTATATAGATATTACTAACTTCTAACTTCAGACTTTCATATAGATATAGTTATATATGGAGATTCTGTATGTATATTACACCCGAGCCATAGTGGCTCATCGGACCGGTGCTTATCCCCAGTTTCCATAGCGTGAAGCGACTAGGAGTACAACTCCTTCTGGATGGGACTCTAGTCCATCGCAGGTTACCGTCTCAGTATACTTTTACTGGTTCCCATTTATACTGCTGGGTGAACAGAGGAACAGCTGTGGTTAAGACCTTACCCAGGGGTCTTAGCACGGTGGGGGTCTAACTGGGATTCGAACACACAACCTCCCAATCATGAGCACAGCACCCTAACCACTATGCCAACAACCCCATTTTATATATATATATATATATATATATATATATATATATATATATATATATATATATATACATACAATACAATATATACATACAGGGATCCCTCACTTTTCGCAATTAATTGGAACTGAGATCCCCACACGACCATCGAAATCCACAAAGTAGGACCACCCCAGTGATATAATTGCTTATAATAACAATTAAGCATTAAAAAAAATAATGCATAAGATGTAAATAAAATATAAATATACACACATACAGATGTTCAGATGCACACCTCACAACAATGAAAGTAGTTTTGATGGGAGATTTTGGGTTGTTTTTGTTTTGTGTTGGTTTGGGGGTTTTTTTTTTTGTTTTGTTTTGCATAATTAGCTTTGTTTTTGTGGCATTTTCCTTAACTTTTCCCCCTATTCTTTCTTATTTTTTAATTCGATGAATTAAAAAAAACAAAACAAAAAAAATACGATGCACTGAAGCCGCATGAATTGAAGCACGAAGTAGCAAGGGATCCCTGTGTGTGTGTGTGTGTGTGTGTGTGTGTGTATATATATATATATATATATATATATATATATATATATATATATATATATATATATATATATATATATATATATATATATATTTGTCATTTCTTAAATTTTCTTTATGGACACTTTATCTCACTCTTACTTGTATGAAGCAACTGTGTGCGCACAATCTCCTTTGGTATCAAATAAAGATTTCTGATTCTGATGACATCATGACCTGTCTTGTGTCCGTCCAAACCACATCATTGACTTGATGTTAATTGGCTGATATATACAGCTCATGCAATAAATAAACAGCAAGCACAAGCCCGAAGTTGAATGGGTCACAATAAAAGCAAAACTTCACATTGTTTTGTGTTCATGGTTAGTGCAAAACTACACCATTGTTCCTTAAGCTGACTCAAAGTACTGCGTTAAATTCAAGCACACTTCATGAAGTGTAAAGATATCATATTTCTCTAAATTAACCATTTAATCAAGGTTTTCATTTAACACTTTAACCACCGTTATTAACAGCCTTGTTTATGCTTTAGTGCTCATAATCATTTAAATCAGTTCACAAAAAGGCTTATTCTAAGATCAGATATAAAAGTTATTACTGTTGTTCACAGTTCAGCCTGTGACAGGCTTCAACACCGCCATTGTTTTCAATGGCACTTTGGATTTGTCCAACACTTAGTAATGGCTCCCTGCTTGGCAGGCTGATCCTGATACTAGCAAATAGGCTGCTGCCATTAAACTCAGAGAGTTCATTGAGTTTATTAGCTCTATATATGTAGTTGCTCAGAACATTCACGCTGTCAAATTGACACCCTGACACGGATATTGTATGCGTATCAGATAGCCTAGAATTTACATGTTTTATAGTAGGAATAACCTGTTTTTTCATTGTTGATTGTACAATTGTGAACAAACTAAATATAAAGCTGTTGTTAGGTGTCAAGGCATCAGATTATTAGCTACTACATGAATGTACGAAATTGACTTGAGAAATGATCAGGAGTACATATGTTTTTTGAACTGACACACTGTGCAGTCAGTGATCCAGAGGATAGTGTTGCTGCCTCACAGCTCCAGGGATGGTGGTTCACTTCGGAGGTCAGATTACTGTCTATGTGGAGTTTTACATGTTCTCACATGTCCTCATGGGTTTCCTCTGGGTTGTCTGTCTTCCTCCCACCTCCCCAAAATATCCCAGTCGGTGGCTTGGCTACTCTAAAGTGCCCCCAGGTGTGAATTATTGTGTGAATATGTGTGTGGTGCCCGGTGTTGGCCTGATATGTGTATATTAGTGTGTATGCGGTTACTCAAGATGAATAAGTACTGTGTATTGTATATGTAGACATTTTGGCTGCAGTTTGCTTCCACTCAAAAAGAAAAAAAAAAAAAAGAAAGATAAAAAGCCAAATAAAACATTGGGGGAGTGTGTTGATTTTACATCTCATATTAAACTACAACATTAATAACTTGGGTTAATAGTATAGTTGATCTAAAAGTCTATGGAAGTAGCTCAATCAGAATTCAACCAGCTGACCCTCAAGGCTAATGTTCTGCGGCCGGATACATATAATGAGGCCTTTATATGTTTTACCCACATCAAAAGACCTTTGTGAACAACACAACCAGGAATCTGTACACATTTTTACAGACAATTAACAATTGACTTGGGTAAATTGAGTACTAGGCCCTTAATGTCTCAAGCTAACTGAATCTTGATTAGAAATTTGAGGAAATATGTAAACAATGGAACTGGCATTGGTTCAAATTGTACTCCATTTCAGTGGCTCGCACTCAACAGCTGCTAATGACGGAAAATAATAAGCCTGTGCAATGAGCCTGGTCCTTTAACATCATTTAGTAAAGAACCAGCAAAGAAAATGATCACTGGTACAACACTGAGAAGAAATTCTACAGCGTCTTACTTTTGTGTGTTTATAAACCCAGCATGTTGCTCCACACCTCTACTGTAAAGGTAATCCAGACACTCACATGGGTTTGTGCGTACAGTATCCTTATTGATATAAAGCCTGTGATACTTAGAATTTATTATTTACAAAGCAGAGAATAAATTGCAGGATCAAAGTGTCCATAATGCTTTCATTACCCAGAAATTGGGCAGCCTCTCAAACAGCTACTCTTCTCAGTCAATGTGATTTTCCAAATATTGTCTTGATTTGAAAGTGTTTTGTTTTGCCTGCAAAATCCCAGAATCAAATTATGGCTTCTTTTCCCCTTCTGTGAAGTCACAGCCAAAGGGATGTGGTCCATTAACGTACAAGATCCTTTAATTTCCAAACAGCTTGAGAAAAGCACACACACTCCAAGCAAGCCGTCACCTGACCCAGCTGCCAAATGCAATTCCATATGTAGCGCCTGAATGTTTCACAGAGACGCACTGTTCCATTTAATCCAGGTCTTATCTTAATCATCGGTGGAAGCCTGGAAAGGCAAACAAGTTCTCCTGATTAACATTTAAAGTTCTGATCAGACTTCCACTGGCAAAAAAAAAAAAAAAAAATCTATTCTTTTAAGGCACAGGAGTGTACAAAATATACAAGAGTTTAGGAATAAATTATATTTCCCTGCTTTTATGTCACGCAGAAACTTTGATGCAGTGAATAGATAATGGAGTTGAGGTAAGAAATCAAATATAACAAGGTTGTGCGATGTAGGATCCTGCAATTGATGATTTTCCTATAACGGCACAGGAAGAAGTATTTTATTTTGCTTTTACAACAAAAATTTAAAAAAAATTTAAATTAATTTATTACATATACAGTAGGCCCTTGATCATTCGCGGTTTTGCACTTGTGCCCCCACATAGTCATGAATTGCACTGGCATGTGACTCAAATTTAGCCAGTGGCTGAGAGCTTTTGTTTCTCCATCCTGCTGATTGGTTGAGAAGATGTATACGCCCCTTTTTTCCTCATTCGCGCACAAGTTGTCAATGTGCATTTTTTTGTTGTGTGTTTTTACTTACCAGTTAAGCTCTATGATGCCACCCAGATGCCATGCATCTTCTCAGGCTTCTGGTAAGGAGTCTAAGTGGCAGAAAAAGATAATGACACTGCATGGAAAAGTAGAATTGCTTGATATGGTACAGGAAGAAAAAAGTTATGCTGCAGTAGGGCACCATTATGCAGTGAATATATATATATATATATATATATATATATATATATATATATATATATATACACACTGTATAGGTAAAGTCTGAAGGTCTGTTGGGTTTTTACACCATAGTGGCTCATCAGGCCGGTGCTAATCCCCGGCTTCTGTAGCGTGAAGCAACTCGGAGTTCAACTCCTCCTGGATGGGATGCTAGTCTATCGCAGGTTACCTTCCCAGTATATTTTTTACTGGTACCCATTTATACTGCTGGGTGAACAGAGGCGCACTAGTGGTTAAGACCTTGCCCAGGGGGTCTAACTGAGATTTGAACTCACAACCTCCTGATTGTGAGCCCAGTGCTCTAACCATTACGCCACCGGCCCCACTTATATACTGTATACTGTATACTGTTTATATATTTTATTATCAATAAATATTATCACAGTACAAAATTTTAAAGTTTTTCTTAATCATTACTACATTTTTCTACATGATTACTATATTAAGACTGTCCATATATAGCATACTGTATA
Source organism: Plotosus lineatus (assembly GCA_024760905.1). Classification (NCBI taxonomy): domain Eukaryota; kingdom Metazoa; phylum Chordata; class Actinopteri; order Siluriformes; family Plotosidae; genus Plotosus; species Plotosus lineatus. Next base: position 58,516,703 of record CM045732.1, read on the forward strand.
GCATATTTTAGCACATGTAATATCATACATAGGGTTTTACTTCTGGGTAAATAACTCGCGGAATTTCTTGATCCGTGAGAAGGGCCAGAACTGAACCCCCATAGAAAACAGGGGGCTACTGTATGTAATTTTTAAAAATAAAATTATAGTTAGATTTATTGTTTTGAAACATCTACAAAATAAGTTAGATTCAGTTACATATTATATACAACTTATAGTCTGCAATAGTTTCTGTTATAACCGTTTTATTAGGGTGGGGAAAACTCATCTGTCATGAAGGCTTTCCCTTGGTGGAAAATATACTTTTACACCTTAGTGCATACACATGGGCCGCCTATCAAAAAACACTGATGTGACTTTCAGAATTTTTTTATTCATTTGATCTCGATCATAGACTACTGTGCTCATAATTACTTTTCTGCTTTCATGACTTATTTCAGTATTACCTTTTTGGCCAGCTCTCTCTCTCTCTCTCTCTCTCTCTCTCTCTCTCTCTCCTTTGCCTACAAAGTGAAGTATGATGCTGTAATTAGGATGTCTGCCCTGTGATACACAATACGCGGACGGTTTAACTCTCACCCGACAAACACAATTTTAATCTGGAAAGTAGCATGCAATCAGAATATTGGATCTGACATCAGACGTAGCCACAGAGGCTATCCCCACACACCCTCCTCAAGCTTCAAAGCTCTTCCCGGGCCTGTTATAGCTTTCCCTCGTGATGAAGTGTGACAGTCCACAAACACAAAAGCCCCGGCCCTCTCGTGGGCCGCTCTGCTTTTCTTGGAGCTCCTCGACCAGCGCGATGCCAAGTCAGCTTGTCTGTTGTCAGAATGGACCCCCCCTCCCGTATCTAGGTCTAAGTGTGTGTCAGTGTTTGTGCGTGTCTGGGTTGCCTGGGATGATGTAATCGGTATTTGCCGGGGGTGTGGACCAATCTAATGCCCACTTCCCCTCACTGCTGTCTCCATCTGCAGCTCGGTTTTTCTACCAATGATTCTAATGTGCTCCAGATTCAACCAGAAAACCACCTGTATATCCTCTGATATAGTCTAATTTAGGATCCTTCCAAAATAAGGATGAACCCTTGATGAGTGGAACAGAGAAAATGATTTTAATGCTGCAGTATCATTTCGGCCTAAAACAGATGTGCAGAATTGTGTGTGTGTGTGTGTGGGGGGGCAAACAAAACTAATGTGCAACGATGTATTGGTAGCATCTTAACCACAATATAGAGAACACAGTGTAACATAGCTGTACATAGAAAGTGATCAAATAAAATGTAGCATTAAAAAAACATGTAAAAACTAATACCATAGCTGATGTAATAAGCGCCCTGCTCCAATAAGGCCCCCCCAGTGTTTTTTTCTTTTTTATCTTCCGTCGAATAACCACCCATGTGTACTGGGAGCAAAATTATACATCAAACTTCCCAATTTTATTCCATCAGTCTCTGTAATGGTAAAATGAGGCATTCACTGCTTGTAAAAGTTAGTTTACATGGTATTTCAAGCCCCCCTTGCCACTGGGGAATGTCTATAATGTGCATCAGTAACAACACATTTGATTGTTACACCGTGCTTTAAAAAACAGGAAAATATTTTGCTGTGTTGTCTTGGTAAATGTCTAACAAGATGAACCATTAGAAACTGCTACAGCAAAACTATGGGATGCTCTGAATAAATGGAGCGATGAGCCAGATATGGACTTAACAGAAAGTGATGACGAGTATTTTTCACCCGATTCTCCTGCTCACTAACTTCATATATTTAACGACGTGAATGGCCATGTGCTTTTCAACGTGCCATGGGTAAAGTTAACCTTTCTGTTGATTGGTTCAATGTGCCATATACTAAAGTTGACATTCATGTTGACTGGCTTGATTTTACATCGGGGGAAAATATTTAAAAGAAATAGCACTGGGAGGGAAGATTAAAGGGTCTTTTTTTAATTATGCTGTTTTCTGTTTATTTTCAGCTTTCATGTAAGCAATTTGGTTGATACTACAGAATGAATAACACAAATACCAGTAAAACTCTTTTATTGTTCTGTTATTATTCATGTTTTCCATCTCTATGGTAATTAGCACTTACCATTCCACCCCGCTGGTAAACATTTTAATAAACGCCCACCCACTCCAATTTTTTAAGCGCCCTGGGCGGTTATCACGTCGAATACGGTAAGTGTAATAAATGTGATCCTTTATTTTCTGTTTCTCAAAAATGTACATCCAGCAATCTTTGGTAATCTCTTGTTTGGCATCTCTGTAAATATGTAAAGCCCTCAAATACCTTTTTTTAACAATGACCAGGACTGTTTATTTTTTATTATCAATGTAGAGGTATGAGATTTGCTGCAGTAATTCATCATTAATAACACTGCTGTAGTTGAAACCCAAAAGTTTCTTTAAAGGATTATAACACTCTATTATACCTATTTCGTGTGTCACTTTATTGAAAGGTCATCATAGAAATTTAGAGCCCTTAAGAAACACTGACTTTCAGAGTGGAAACTAGTTTGGAAGGCCATTCAAAAGGGGTATTTTTTTTATTTACTTAGAGCTTGGAAACTTCTCAGTGCCCACATGAGAGTAGCATATGTCTCGTCTGTTATAGTACTCCCAATAGTCCCTTTTATTTCTGCCCAGGCTTTAGGACTTCTTTTTTCATTTTTTTTTTTTTTTTTTTATATATCTTGGAGCTTCTTTTCAAAATGAAAGCCCTGTTAACTGTGAAGTGTGTGGATTTTTTGACGCATCAACTTAACAGGGAATGTGATCAGTAAAGCATGAACTTCTAAACAGTTTACACCACGAGTCCATTTCTGTAAAGAATCAGTTGACATTTAGTCGGCTCGCAGAACAAAGGAAGTCTTATCACTGTTGTAAAATGTAGTTTAAATTCAGTTCAGATTACTTATAAACCAGCTACCAATCGTTTATAATGCAAAAAAGTCTTTGTTGCTAACATAGCAGCTTATTCTAATAAGACTATTATTGTAATAAACCAGATCATTAAACAAGACAGCAGTTCTTATAATGCAAGTGTGATGCCATGTCGGCTAACAGTGCCACTAACAAAGCAAACTATGATAATGAAAGCTATAAAACGACTGTTATTTTGCTGTGCTTGAATTATTTTAGGTATATTTGTGTTTTCTGTTTGGGATGTAGTTGTGTGAAAGACAGTTGGAGTTGAATTTTTCCTCCCTGTAGCTCCCATTTAAGCTAGGAGATGGAAAGCCAACTACCTGTCCACTGACAAAGATGACAAAAGGCAGTGTTCCTTAATGGGTTTGGCCAATCAGACACTCTCTTTCCTATCCAGACAACAGCGAGATGTCACCCGCATCCTGCACTAGGCCAGACCTGTCATTACAACAGCAGCAAGCAACACTACCATTTGTCTTGTGGTTTGGAATCGCGGCTATTTCTCCACATGCCGTCCAATGTCAACATAGCATCTATAAATATCTGGTATGAGGTGTGCTCCAGTGGGACGAGCAAATATATGGAAGACACGAGAGAGAGAGAGAGAGAGAGAGAGAGAGAGAGAGAGAGAGAGAGAGAGATCTTGATCTGTTTGTTGAAGAACGTCTTAGACACATCTGGGCCCTGCTGTAGAAATGAGGAGCAGCACACTTATAGTAGAACTTGGAATCCACCAAAGTCACATGGAAAGCATTATTTCCTCCAATCAAAGTTATTATCCATCTGAATCACCAGTCCAAGTGCTTTGAAGATATGCTTTAGAATGCTCATCCTAGCAGAGGCAGACACAATTTAATCCATTTCAGAGTTCAACTTGGCCATGTTAGAGTTACTATTGTAAGTTTATGCTGCATGTGTCATCATGGAAAACTGCCATGTTTTCCATGGGCCGAATAGGTTAGAAAAACACTTCCCCACACCCTAAACCTAACTCAAACACCGGGCTTAAACCTAGCATTAAACGCATAACCATAGCCCTGCAGTATGAAGAAGAACATTTGATACAATACCTTAAGATCATTAACGGACTTTTGAAAAATCCAAACAACAAATTCTTCTTTATACTTCTCTTCAGTACAGTACTATTGAATTAACATTTTATTTTAGAGACATTTATACTGGTGAGGCTGTTTAATTAAATGTCTTTTTGATTTATATCAACATTCCTTTATAATACCCTATTTTTCAAAAAAAAAAAAGATAAGTGGAGTTTTTTAAACATAATCAGAATATAATTTAGTTTTTAGGGATATTAAATTCGTGTCCGTCATTTTTCAATGGATGTAATTCATTAAGTCAGTAATTTTTCTTTTCATATTCCTACCTTTACTCCCATTCCTACTCACTTCCATTCACATATACCATTCACCTTTCAGTTTTCACTGATTTTCTTCATTATTACTTATTTCTGTATTAATTTTCAGGATGATACCACAGTGGCACTATTGTAGGTCAATGTTTATATGTTGCATATACAGGGATCTTTCACTTTTTGCGGTTAATTGGGACCAAAATCCCCCCCGCCGAATTCTGTGAAGTAGTATCAACCCCCCTTGATTTACATATGCATACATGTATATGTTTATATAACATCAATAGATACATATTCAACGCTATAAATGCTTATAATAACAATCAATTAAACATTCAAAAATAATGCATAAGATGTAAATGAGATGTAAATACACACACATACAGACACGCGGGCACACACTCAGATGCGCACCTCACATAAAAATGTTAGTAGTTTTGATGGGGTGGGGGTGGGGTTTGGGTTGTTTTTCGTTTTTGTTTGTTTGGGTTGTTTTTGAAGAATTGGCCTTGTTTTGCGGTATTTTCCTCAACTTTTCCTCCCAATTCTTCCTTAATTTCCTTACTTTTTAATTTGATGAATATTTAAAAAAAACATGCGATGCACTGAAGCCGCATGAATTGAAGTGCGAAGTAGTGAGGGATCCCTGTACATACATTATACATATCCAACATAAATTATTGTTTCAAATGTTGTTCTATTGTTTGTGTTTAAATGTCTTTCAATAAATCGAACAATTCTCAGAAGGGAAAAAACTTGTAGCATCCTCGATTAATATTGTACTGTATATGGATAAAAAGTGTCAGCAGTTCAGCAACTGTAACTATGACCCACAGAAGCTGTTGCAGTTTTTAGCACAACCTCGGTTGTGTCTTAACCAATCACATAAATTTATAGAAGTTAATTAACTGAAGAAAGCTCAGACTAAATCAAACCAGAAACTCGTTACAGGGAGAGAGACCTGAGGGCAGAAGTTGGAGGGGTTTTCCACACTTAGATTACATAAATACATTTTTCATTTTATTTTCTCTCTCTGGTTTGATTACTGAACTCATGACAGATGTCAGTGACAGGAACGGTGTTTAAAGAAAAATAGATGGCACTTTTCTGTGTATAAAACTTAAAAAGCTACAGTTGTCCTTGAAATGAATCATTTTGCAAGACTTAGACTATAACCTTCCCGTTAAAAACCTCACCGACCTTTCAACAGGGAACCGCTGTCACTATTCAGTTACAGTCGGCCCTCTACTTATGAAATGAATCCGTTCCAGAGCCTTTTTGGTAACCTGGCGTTTTCGTAAGTAGAGGCGTGTTTTACATGTAAAACATGTGATTCGTTCCAAGGCTCTGAAAGACTACCAGATAAATAATTTAAAAATGATAAAAGTACACCAATTTTGTATGAAATATATGTTAAAAAGTAAAAGAAAATTATGTATTAAAGCATTTAAACATTTTATTAACATATTAAATCATTTTATTAACATTTTTATGAATTAAACCATTATTAAACATTTTTTATTAACACACACACACACACACACAACACTGTCTCTCTCATCTCTCTCTCTCTCTCTCTCTCACACATACACACACACACACACACACACACACACACATACACACATACACACACAACTCTCTCTCTCTCTCTCTCTCTCTCTCTCTCTCTCTCTCTCTGAGCGCGCGCTCTGCCGAGTGCGGGCTCCGCCCACACGCAGCGCGCCAGCCGACGGAGCTTTTGAGACTGGGTGTTGTATTTAAAGCGGAATTACCTGTTTGAAAGATCCGAGATCCGGTCCCGTCCACTTCCGTGCACAAAATTTCTTCGTGGCCAAATGTGGAGCTTTTGAGACAGGGTGTGGCTCATCTGGACCTCCTCAAATAAGCTGCAATGAGTACAGTACTCTCAAAATTCTCAAAACTCATGAAACTCATGAACCAGAAGTACATCTCTCCTTTACACGTGTGACAAACAAGCTTATGGGTACAGTACTATGGAGATTCAGCTCCCTCTTGGCCAATGGGAGGCCAACGGGAGGCCATCGCGGTGGGATGTTGGGAGACAGCGAATGAGAGTTTTGCATTGTTTGAATTTTTGAATGGTGCGTTTGGAGCTTTTCGTAAGAAGAGATTGTTTCGTATACAGAGGGCGAAAATTTAGGAAAATGTTTTTCGTAACCTGGATTTTTCGTATTCAGAGGTTTTCATAAATAGAGGGCCGACTGGATATCAGTTGCTTGGTATGACTTCTGCTGTACCCAGCATATTTAACTGAACCTTCACCAGTTTGAATTCTGCAACACAGAACTGTGATTATTTTCCAAAGCAAACATTTTTGAAATGATGTTATATAAAGGGTTATTCAAGCCAAAGATGAAATTCCTCCTGTCATCATATTTATAATCCCGGTCCGATTTAGCACATCAATGCTACTAGGAACTTACCACAACTCTTAAACAAATTACCCATTTTAATTCAAATTAATCCTTTTATATCCATTAGATGAAATTGTAACCAGAGTTTTAATAAACTGCCAGCAGGAAACACAGACTAAAACCAGTTTTCGGTGTTCAGCCCAGTCTTTTCACATTGTTGAGGAGCTGAAAGAGTAAACTGTTTTAAAGCAGTTGTGATATTTTGTGAAAAATGGCCTCCGATCATTCCAAACTGCATTGAAGCTGTGAGTAACCGTTAATAAAACACAAAGGCCAGGGTCTTGTCTGCGAATCCTACCGACGTGTTCATCTTCTCATTCCAGATGAGAAACTGTATACGAGTCTGGATATGACCTCAAGTTTACAGCCCGGACCTGTTGCTCCTGAGCGATTGATTGTCACTGAGTGAAAACAGCGTGGCCCCATTGGAGCACTGTCTCAGCAAGAAGCAAACGGGTTTCTATCAGCCCTTTCTGCTCTGAGAAGCACATCAGCGTCCACATACTCCCTCTCTGTTTTTTATAGGTGAATTCCATACACTGGCCCAATCTTCCTTGCGGCAGGAGTTCTGTGATTAAAGTGTATAAAAAAGCAGGCAGGTCCACTAAAGTGGCGTGATTTACTGAGCTGTCACCCTGGCCCAGGCAGGGCAAGAAGTTCAGACCTCAGCAGGAGAGTCCTAATGAAAATGAAACAAGGAGAGCAATACAAACCTGAATGTATGTGTGTGTGTGTGTGTGTGTGTGTGTGTGTGTGTGTGTGTTGGGGGGGTTACGGGTGGTTGAGATGACTTTTTGTATTGAGCTCCCTGTGGCCAGTAAGTCACCTTTCCATGACCTTCTCAAGCCCTGACCCTGATTTCCTGTCAAGCAGGATTCATCTGGATGCTAAAAATCTTAAGGATGCTGATATCTTAAGAATGGACTCGCTGTAAGTGACACATCCTGATGGAACACGTTTTACCTCACATGTATTATTCACAAATTCACACAGTCTCCACAACACCCACTCTATCCTCATCATAACCTCTCTCACACCGAGTTCACAGTCGGGCCATGTGGATATGTGCCCAAAAAGAGAGTTTGGGGCAAAGACATGAGTGTGAAGGCCTGAAAAGTTCTCAAGTGCTTCCAAGTGGGAGGATCCAGACTTTTGTTTAGGCAAACTGTACGAGGGGGGGAGGGAAAGCAGACATGGATGCAGATGTCCCATATTTAAGCTGCACTGTTATTTCTGTCATTGCAGTCAAAGGCCATGCTGTGAGGCAGCGCAGCTGGAGAGAAAAAAAAAAAAGAAAAGAAAAGGAAAGCAAGTCAAAGAGGAAAAGCGAGGGAGAAAATGGAGGTGGGGTTAAAGCATGGCCTAACATCCATAATAGGAATGGCTACCATGCTATGTATCGAGAGACAAAAGCGATTCCTCCTTTCCCTGGCTCAGAATGTGAAGGTTTATAGAAAGTCCCTCCTGTAGCAGCAGTAAGAGGGGAGGATGTGTGCAGTGCAGCCAAGCCAGATGCACTCCAGACAGGCCGCAACACTCTACACAGGCCTCTTGAGGGAAGCGATGTTGGCCTGAAGATAGCTGATTCAAGAGCATGGTATCCGCCACATCCTGCAGCAGGCACGCACAGGGAACCAACGCTCACACTCTTTGTACCAATCAGACCCTTCAGAGCACACACACACACACACACACACACACACACACACACACACACACACACACACACACACACACACACACACAAAACCCTAACATCGCCATGCCAGTTTTCAAGTTTGTCCAGCTCTGTGATGTTGTTGCCCATCAGCACTTTGCTTTTTTTTTTTTTTCTCGTCTCCCAGGCCTAGCAATGCTACACTTCCACTATTTGTAATCATAACAGTTTCCTGCACTGGTTATGACAAGTATAAATATACAAAGCACATGAAAAGAAAAAGATTGAAGGAAACTATGATGGTATTTTACAGTGTGGTCCACACACTAATGCTGCCTGCTTAACCCTGTGCAGTGCTCATTTTTCACCCGAAGTAACCCACTAATTTTTACTGCTACATCGTCCTCCGTTCACACCACGCTACTGTTTCATATTCATGTCGCCTTGATATACGAGCTAGGACTGTGATGTCAGCGAAAACACTTTCAATAATTGCTATGAGAAATATCCTCAACCTTCTAACACCTTTCCACATCTAGCCCCACTCCCATCTCCTGAATCTTCATCTATCAGCTCAGCCACAACACTTTAAGTGATAAGAGTGATGTATGGCGCAGTGCCATCCTTGTGTTCTACGCCTAACTATTTACATTCTATCAAGTGTGCGGACCACCAGCCTGTGGTGCATAAGATTACCATAAATTAAAAGAAAAAAAAAAAAAAAGAAAGAGCCCATGAGCTAAGAATACCAAAGAGTTGAAGCGATGAGCCTGTTTTTATTTTATTGAATAAAATATTAGGAGTGCCTATTGGCACCTGGACGAGGATATTCATGGCAGCTTTTGGGTTATTTACACCTATATTAACTAGTTGGCTATTTATGACTGGTTATAATTAGGGTTTGGGCATAAAAAGCTTTATCCGTGACTGATATCCTGGGTGCAAACAAGGTATCTCTACTACATTTGGAGCCTATAAGTGAATCCGTACAACAGTAGGATACTGCAGCGACACCATCACATGTACTGATGATTTCCTTTCAGCTTTTTTCCTTTATCGGGGTCGCCACAGCGCATGATTCACACAATTGATTTGCCATAGGTTTATTACGTCGGATGCCCTTCCTGACACAACCCTTTAGCAAGGGACAGAAACACGCTGACGGCTCTGCAGCTACTCTTTTTACGAAAGTCAGTAATGGTTCTTTTAGTTGAACCTCTCACCATAGACAGTGAGAGACATGGCCCACCTTTGATAACCCAGTTAGCTGCACTGGGGGGGTTGGGGGGGCAGTGACAACCTTGTGGAGAGTGGGACTCAAACCCCCAACCTTAGGATCAGCGATCCAGCGCCCTATAGCAGTGGTCCCCAACCTTTTTAACACCGTGGACCGGTCAACGCTTGACAATTTTACCACTGCCCCGGTGTGTGTGGGTGTTTATATTGTAAATATAATACCCCGGCCATGCCCAGAGTCAGCTGAGATGTGCGCCAGCCTCCCTAATCAGGATTAAGAGTCATATTTTTAATTAAGCTTGAATTTTTCTTAAAAAACAAAAAACAAACAAAAAAAAAAACACAGGTGGTGCACCAGCTGGTAGAATGAAGGCTCAGGCTCAGTCATACCCGAAATCTCCGCTATTGTTTGAAACATGTCCAACTCGCCTCTGTTCATGTGCCATCCCATCGTGGGTTACATTTTAGCACTCAAATGACCAACATGCAACCAAGAGAATTCGGTCATTTTCAAAATAAAAGTTTTTTTCATAAATAAAAGCTCGTTCAGACTCAGGCTACCCCTATACCACTAGGCCACCACTGCCCCTGTCATCTCATGTACTGTACTAAGGAAAGAAAACTAAAACATTCATATTTTATTAAAACTAATCACGCTAGACGTTCAGAGAAGCAAAAAAAAAAAAAAATGCCAGCGGTTATGGAAGAATTATCTGATGTATGAAGTAATATCTTGTCATGGTCTCTGTGGTCTCGATCCTTTCCACACTCTTTGCCTCTCAAAATGGGAAATGCTCCTTCCTGGCCTGGGATTGTTTGAGTTAAGATGAAGCGGATGTGCCTTATAAATAGAAGAGGCAGCCAGCGGCCAAGCTGGGACAGTAGCAGGCTTGTCCTACTCAGCAAATGCAGCATGTGCGTCAGATGAGATAACCATTGTCTAGACCAGTAGTAGACATACAGTATACAGTAAGTCACACACACACACTGCAGGTCACTCCCTCCACCTGCTGCTGTTTCGCATGATACGAGACCTGATGTCTTAATTTCACTGTCTTCCATTGGCAGGCAAATTCTTTAAACGCTTGAAGTCTCTGAGTCTAATCCCCAAACTGTCCTGAAAGAGCAGGACCGGGCTGAGATACTCCAAAAGGAGTCAATTAAACGTCTATCATTAACCTCCTATGGCTTACTGTCAATTATCTGTCCCATTAACTCGGTAATACAGTAGCGGTTATGAGCTTAACACTGAGAGGAAGCAGCATGGATATTGCTCAATAAAATGAGAACAGAAATGATGACTTTTAAATAAATTCACTTCAATTATATCGAAGTAATCATTTAAGGCCATCTGCACCTCTGCTCCAAGCTTTTATATGATTCATGCTCATAATAAGGTATATTACTGCTGCCTTTATATAGATTAGTCATAAATTTTCCATACTTATATTACTGTTTCAAACCCAGTGTGCAGGAAAGCTCTTTATATCACAATTATCACATGAAGGATGTTTAATTTTCATACTGAACTGAAATACTGTATCTGATGAGAATTTAATGATGGCTTTGACTGAGTAAACCAGTACAAAAAAATCCTGTCCAAAATTATCTCAAATAAAGTACAGTCGGCCCTCCACTTACAAAAACCTCTGAATACGAAAAATCCAGGTTCCGAAAAACATTTTCCTAAATATTCGTCCTCTCTTTACGAAAACAATCTCTTTTTACAAAAAGCGCCATTCAAAAACTCAAACGTGCCATTCAAACATTCAAACAATGCGCGGGTTGCTCTTTCATTGGCTGTCTCCCAACATCCCACCCCGCTGGCTTCCCATTGGCCAGGAGAGAGCTGAACGGTACCCATTCCTGTACCCATACTTCCTGTTTGTTCATGAAGGCGAGTTGAACAAGACTGTTGGCTCGTGAGTTTTTTTTTTTTGAGAGTGATCATTGCAGCGTTATATTTTGTTATCCATCATGGACTCCAAGAAAGTAATTCCCGGTGACACCGAAAAGAAGAGGCGGGCTTTGTTATCAATCAAAGTGAAGCTGGAGATAATAAAAAAAAAATACGAAGGTGGGATGCAGTTGAGCAAAATCGCAAAGGAGTATGGCTGAAAGCCCTCTACAATCGGAACGATATTGAAGCAGAAGGAGACATTAAAAGCGGAGATACAGTGACGGAGGCGATTATTTCGGAAAAAGCAACCGCCATATTTAAGGACCTTGTGAAGGATGGTGAGGGTGGGGGTGAGGATTCTTCAGACCAGCAACCCCTGGACTTTAAAGCTGCGCATGGGTGGTTCGAGAGATTAAAAAAAAGGTAAATAATTTTCTTTTACTTTAAACACATATTTAATACAAAATTGGTGTACTTTTATCATTTTTAAAGGGTTTATGGGGTTGTCTTGGGAGCCTTGGAATGAATCACGCGTTTTACATGTAAAATGCGCCTCTACTTACGAAAACTCCAGGTTACGAAAAAGGCTCTGGAACGGATTAATTTCATAAGTAGAGGGCCGACTGTACTTTATTGTCCGCATGATATGACGACTTGCAATTGGAGCAGCACTGTTTAAGAAACTACCGGTTTGAGTCTCTGAGCGGTCCGACAATGTGAATCTCTAATGCAAAATTTCACAAACAAATCTCAAATGGATTCAATCTTCCAGATTTCCACTGACTGAGTCGAACCAATCATCTTTTATTGTTTCCACATTTTGCTGATGTTTTCCTTCAAGATTCATATTCGAAATCCTTTATCCTAAACCTCCCGGATACGGTGTTTATATCGTAACTCACCACAGACATAATGCAACCTAAACACACATTGAGTACTGTGTGCAGTGCTGTATTTCCCATTCAAAAAGGCTGTTATCTGTTTCCTGTTATAACGCAATTTTTTTTTTTCTTTTCACTTCCTCCTGTCCTCTTGACCTCTTTGAGAAGAAAAGGTATGGTCAAGACCATGCTCCATCATCGCCTTCTGCTAATGTGTGTTGAAACCATGGAACCTGCTTTGGCTTTAATTTTAAGATGATTTGGCATAGATCACCACACATACTTACCATGGCTCATTAACTTCAAGTGTTTTTCCTATCCCGATGATAATTCAGCTTGCCAAGCCGTCCATTACTGAGTAGAAGTCTCAAGTAAATAACCATGAGCTGATGGCACAAACAATCACGTAAATGTGTATTTTGGGCAAACCAGACCTTCACAAATGTGAGCCAAGTATAAATAGCTGAGTCTTTATTTTCTTTAAGGCATTTAAACCATTCCTGTGTCAAATTAAATGAACATTCAGCTCTTACAATGCTGCTTGCTTACAAAAGAAACCTCAAGTACTTGAGATGAGATGTTCAGCTGAAAGAACTTTTCTTCAACACATTTCCCAGAGCTGCCCATCACAGTCAGAGTCCTGCTGCTGGATATAAACTGCTTTCCCAATCGGTATGTCGGTGCTGAATGATGGTCAAGTGAAATAAATAAATAAATGAATTAATAAACATATATAATTTATATTTGTATATCTTTCATTCATTCATCATGAGTGAGCATGAACAAGTTCGTTATGGTCAGTGAATGGATCTTGAAGTCAGAATCCTTGTTGTTTTAATGTTTGCTATTTTTGTAATTTAAGTTATTAACTTCTTAAATAAGTTCTTCATCATTTAGTAAATTATCTGATGGAATTAAAAAAAAAAAATCTCTCTGCCTTTTCAAGATTATTTTATGAGTAATATCAGCTAATGATCTGGACCACCAGCTTCCAACCAGTCAAAATAAAGAGCTTTGTAGATAGTTAATTAAAAAAAGCTCCACCACTCTATCCATCAATGTACGTGTTGGATTTTAAAGGCATCTATGGCTCAATGAACCTTATGTCAACATGGATTTGTTTGATTTTAAGTTTCGGAACAGACGACACTGAACTATGACATACCAGTAAGCCAAGTCTTAGATCTGTAGCTTTAAGCAATCTGTAGCTTTATATCCAGTGAGATGTAGTTGATGTAGGTAGGTCAGGCCATTCTGATAAATACACTCAATCAATCAATCACTCAATAAAATACATATGAAGCATAATGAAACTGAACATATAATAAATATGTAAAAAAAAAAAAAAAAAAAAAAAAAAAAAAAAAAAAAAAGTAATAATAATAATCAAGACAATCTTCTTCTTTTTCTTTCGGCTGTTCTCTTCAGAATGATCTGCCTCCATGTCACCCTATCCTCTGCATCTTCTTCTCTTACTCCAACTACCTTCATGTCCTCCTTCACCACATCCATAAATGTTCTCTTTGGTCTTCCTCTCGGCCTTCTGCCTGGTAGTTCCAACCTCAGCATCCTACTACCAATATACTCACTATCCCTCCTCTGTACATGTCCGAACCATCTCAATCTAGCCTCTCTGACTTTATCTCGAAAACATCTTACATGTGCGGTCCCTCTGATGTACTCATTAATAATAATCAAGAAAATAAACAAGTAAAACTGAAATAAATGTTACCAGGACTGATAGAAGACTGTACAGTATTGGAAAAAGCAGCACTTTTTTTTTTTTTTTTTTTTTTGGAGAGGAGGCTGAGTAACAATGTCTCCTCACACTTTAACACAATATGTAAATCTGCAATATTACAATCATTAATAAACTGCATTTATCAGCTTCTTAGATTTTCAGGCCAGTGGTGGCCTGGTGGTAAAGGGCGCTGGATCGCTGATCCTAATTTATTGGTTCGAGTCCCACTCTCCACAAGGTTATCACTGTCCCCCCAGTGCAGCTAACTGTGTTATCAAAGGCAGGTCATGTCTCTCACTGTCTATGGTGTGAGGTTCATGTAAAAGAACCATTGCTGACTTTCGTAAAGAGAAGCTGCAGAGCCGTCAGCGTGTTTCTGCTCCCTGCTAAAGGATTGTGACAAGAAGGGCATCCAACGTAAAAGCCTACGCCAAATCAAACATGTGATGATTCGCTGTGGCGACCCCTGAGAAAAGGGGAACAGCCGAAAGGAAAAGAAGATTTTCACTATTGTAGAAGGAAAATTGACCGTAAGAATTTTTTAAACAAATTTTCAAAAAACGATTTCAAGAATAGTTGGCTACTATACATTATAACTTTAGCTATAGTTGGTAGTTGTATACAATCCTCACATATCTTAATCTCTGCTGGTCATTTAAGAAAATGGTTCATTTCTGAGAGATTTATGATGCACAGCAATGAGGAATTACTGAAAGGACATTCTAAAACCAAGAGCACAATGGATGGATTTATTATCAACACTCAAATATTTTATCTGGAAACTTGAGTTAATGCTTTGAAAACAGAGGATTTAGAGGTTAAATCAGCTCCGGAGTCAGGCTAATTTATCCCAGGAGAGACTCTCTCATTCTCTCTCTCTCTCTCTCTCTCTCTCTCTCATATATATATATATATATATATATATATATATATATATATATATATGTATGTATGTGTGTGTGTGTGTGTGTGTGTGTATGTGTATCATATATATATATATATATATATATATATATATATATATATATATATATATATATATATATATATATATATACACACACACACGTGTGTGTGTGTGTGTGTCTGTGTGTGTATCACGTGTGTGTGTCACATATATATCTACATACATACATGCATACATACATGCATATGATACATACACACACATACATGTGATACCCCCCCCCCCACACACACACGTGTGTGTGTGTGGGTATCACATGTATGTGTGCGCACACTCGCGCGCGCACACACACACACACACACACACACACACACAGAACACTTCACTTAGATTTTGTACATACACATTTATATCCTTTCCAATTTGATTTTCCTGACCTGACATCACTAAATAATGAATAAATGTGATGTAGTTTCTCAACTGGGTTAAGTAACAAATAAAACATATCAGAGTGTGTTGTTACAGGAAAATAATCATGGATTGGATAGTGAGATGCTACCTGATGCCAAATGGAGCTTCTATTACCAGATATTCCAATAAGAGCACATTCTAAAAATACCACAGCATTTTGTTCAGCATTACATTTTCTAAACATATTAATGAACATGGATTAACAAATAGGCCACAATCTTTAACCATTTAAGGTTACATTTAACGACATGGATCATCTGCTCTTATTAGATATGATAAATAGGCATTGCTCCATCAGTCTATTTTTTTATATAAACACAGAATGCTGAAAGCTTCTTTGTCCCAAAGGGTCTACCATGTCCAAAAACTCACTGACCAGTTTCCATGGCCTGTTATGAGAGTCTCCTTCCATGCTTTTATACTGTCTGTTATTTAATAATGTTTTTAGTCTATTGTGGGGTTTAGAATATGTACAGCACATTATTATAAACTGTTTTTTCAGAAAATTAAGTTAATACCATCTGACCAATAAGATGTGAGAATTGGTATAAAAACTATATAATCATTATTGATATGTTTATTCAGTAAAGATAATGCACGTTGTTACAATGTTTTGCTTCACATTAATGTTTAGTCGTGTACTACGTGACTTGGGTCCACATGTTAAAACCTTTGTAGCGTCCGTTAGAAATACACAGACTGTGCTGACAGAAATATGTTTGTGTCCTCATGGCTGTACTTTTTTGGTCAGGAAGACAAAGAGGAAGCATTTGTACACTTGCTCTCTGAGTCAGGCAGGAGGGGAAGGGGTTGTGGGAAACACAGGACGACTGTTCTCTGAAAGACGGATGTAAAACTTTTTATGAAGACAAGAAGAACATAACGGGAAAATGCTGCCAGTAAAGTTAGGAGTGGGTTTTAAAGCAGACTGCAATGAGTTCAGATCATCTACAGAACACTGAAGCAACACCCAGAAGCTTCATGCTCCAATCTGACAGAAATAACACTCGATATGTCTTCTGCACAAATGTTTATACAAATTATTTTCTCACACAAACGCACCCACACCTCACTTAATATATAAATTTCGGCACGACCTAAAAGTGAAGCTCCGATAGGATTTCCTTACATGACAAGTTGTTTGGGGGCAATCACCAACCGTATACATGTATTCTACGTATATATATATCCAGATTAATTCATTGTAATAACTTGTTTATGGGGGTAGTGGTGGCCTAGTTGTCTAGGGTGATGGATTGCTGATGCTAAGGTTGGGGGTTCGTTCGAGTCCCACTCTCCACATGGTTGTCACTGTCCCCACAGTCTCTCGGCCATGTCTCTCACTGTCTATGGTGGGAGGTACATGTAAAAGAACCATTGCTCACTTTCAACAAGAGTAGCTACATAGCCGTCAGCGTGTTTCCGCCCTGTGATGGTCTGGCGAGCTCTCCAGGGTGTACTCTGCCCTCGCCCGGAGTCGGCTGGGATGGGCGCCAGCCTCCCCGTGACCCTAATTATGATTAAGCGGTTACAGAAAATTAACTGAACTGAACTTGTTTATGGAAAGGAATAAAACTGAAGTAAACAAACACACAGTCTTAGGCTTGACTATTTAGAAACCGAAGGTTTAAAGAACATTGCAGTAGAATAAAAACATAGATATTTATTTGTTTATTTATTTCACGTTATGTCACACCACGTGAACTGAGTATTAGACTCCTCTTGTTCTCTCGATTTTTCTCTACTTGGAAAATTTTATTACGTTTTTCTGTCTTGATGATTAAAATTTTTCAAAGAATAGCACAGGGTTCCCATGTGGACATGTACGCCAGTGGGATGGAGGAATGGACAGACGGACGCTGTAGGCTTTTCTTGACGTTCCAAAAGCAACTTGATGGTTAGATACTTTTTCCTTGTCAGAGTGTCGGGTGGGAGGCCCGCTATAAGGTTTATTCAAGTGGTTTCCACAAAATAATTGATTAATTATCTATTGTCTATAAATGTAGTTAGTTATAAATGGATGTAATATAATTACAGCGATTCCTCACTTTCTGCGGTTAATGGAGACTGAGAACCCCCATGACCGCCAATTTCCGCGAAGTAGGATCGACCCTTCTGACTAACATGTATAGGTAAAGGTGAAGTCTGTTGGGTTTTTACACCTGAGCCTAGTAGCTCATTAGGCCGGTGCTTATCCCCGGTTTCCATAGCATGAAGCAACTAGGAGTTCAACTCCTCCTGGATGGGACGTCAGTCCATCGCAGGTTACCTTCCCAGTATATTTTACTGGTACCCATTTATACTGCTGGGTCAACAGAGGCACACTTGTGGTTGAGACCTTGCCCAGGGGTCTTAGCACAGTGGGGGGGCTAACTGGGATTCGAACACACAACCTCCTGATCATGAGCCCAGCACCCTAACCACTACACTACCGGCCCCACATACGTACGTGTATGTGTTTATAATATCAATAAATACATATTCAACGCTATAAAGCCTTATAATAACAATTAAACATTCAAAAATAATACATAAGATGTAAATAAAATATAAATACAGATGCGCACCTCACATAAAAATGTAAATACAGTGAGTCGTAGACTTCCGACCGCTTTTGGTTTCTGCAGACCGGTCGTAACTCGATCTGGTCGTATGTCGACTTTCCATCCAAATACACTCGCGCCAAACAAACACAGATGAATAAATCTCTCGCATTTAAATCTATACATCTATTTTCAATTCCACATCACTGTGACACGCAGCGGAGAGCCAATCTTTTCTGTATTCCACTGTTTGGGCGGGTCCGAAAGCTTCAAACTCCAATTTTATTGGATTATAACAACAGCCACAGACTGCGCGTGTTGTTTGAGTAAAGAGATAAATTTCTCTCGTTTTGATCGGCTCATTTCCACGAAGCCAAGCACAGCTGGCCAGCAAACACAAATGGACAGACATGGAAAAACTTCAACCCGCAGAGCAGCTGATTGCCAAAATTTGGGACGCGCTTCCTGTCACATAAGCACTGCAGCGTGCGAGTCCAATAAAAATAGAGTTTCAAGGTATCGGACCCGCCCACACAGAAAGGATTGGCTCTCCACTATGTCCCACAGTGACGTGGCATTGAAAGTAGATGAATAGATTTGCTCTGAGCAGTTAGAAAGTGAAGCTGCATCATCTCCTGCTTGGCCTTTTAAGAAGCTGGCGCTGCCGGCAGCGCAAACAACTTTCATGCGGAACACTCGCACTGCACTGCCATGAATCATGCTTCACCACTTTTGCGGTCGTAAAAATTAATCAGACTTAACTCGCATAGGTCGTAAGTCGACGACTCGCAGTAGTTTTGTTGGGGGGAGGGGGGTTGTTTTTGTTTGTTTGGGGTTTTTTGTTGCATAATTGGCCTTGTTTTGCGGCATTTTGCTTAACTTTCCCCCTATTTTTCCTTAATTTCCTTTTTTTTTTATTTTTCACTGAATATTTTTGAAAAACCCGCGATGCACTGAAGAAGCAGAAACTGAAGCATGAAGTAGCGAGGGATCACTGTACTTCAAATAAAATGAACCAAATTAATTCATTTCCATAAATCACTTCAGGTAACATTGGGTTTTGAATTGTGTAAATTAGGGACCGTACTATTCTCATGAAGAATGACTCTGGTGTTTTCATTCTGCTACAAGAATTTTCAGCTGATGCAGTGGTTTACTGCAATCAATCAGTGATTACGATCTTGTTTGCAAGTTTTCCATACCTTCTCATTAGTGTTCAGCATTTATGCAGTAATCCTGAGCAGAAGTGTAATCCACCGAGCGCTTTCGGCAGGAACCCTGTTTCCTGTGGGCCGTGTGTATCATGGCAGATGCCCATCTGTAGGCGAGTGGCCCGTGGAGGCCCACATTAGTGGCTGTTGGCCACGGCCCCAGGTCCATTCCGCCTCGGAAACTGTGATTATGGAGCGTGATTGCAGTGTCTGCTAGGATGATAAGAGGCCGGTTTGGTGTGCCAAGCAATTTAATCGTTAAAGAGGAAAAAAACGAACACAAAGAAAATTAATGGTGCTTCAAATGCTGCCCGAGTTTTTTTCTTTCTTTCATATTGATAATATCCATCCAGAGCAATTTCCCACAATTGGCAGCATATGCTCTTGTCCTGCACTCTGCTTTATGCCAGACAGAATCAAATCTGTCACTGTATGAGTGAAGGTCAGCAAATTAAATGTACACACATATCAGAAATGCACGTCGGCAATGAAGAGCATAGGTAAACATATATAATGAGCTGGAGAAATGGGGGAAAAAAAAAAAAAAAAAAGACAGTAAAGGTGCATCTTTGGCCTGAAGCTGAAGATGGGAATATTAAAGTACAATGGTTAAAAGATGGTATTCTTGAGATGCAAGGTGAGTGCTGAGAGCATCTGTGTCCGGCACATGCAGTATGAAAGAGCCTGCTAGGCAAAGTCCTGCGGGGAGTCGTGCCGATGGTGGTCTCGACAGCACCAGTGTTTTGAGGAATGCTTTTGCCTCAGCAATCCCTTTAGGCAAATCCCCATCTCTCTGTCTAAGACCTCTGAGCACATACTCCCTTACCCCTTCAGTCTAGGTTTCGTTCTTTCTACCTCATTCTCCAGCTCTAGATCTCCTCTGAAGGTTAGAACTGTAGCCTGGGCCTGAAGTCTATTGCTGCAATAAGAGCAGATAAGCTTTTGGCCAGACAGAGACACCACATGGGGCTGCACCTTGCCCGAGGATAAGGGCAGTGTTGCCCAGGGCCTTAAGACCCACGGCCGGGCCAGATGAGGCTTTAG
This sequence comes from Plotosus lineatus, assembly GCA_024760905.1. Taxonomy (NCBI): domain Eukaryota; kingdom Metazoa; phylum Chordata; class Actinopteri; order Siluriformes; family Plotosidae; genus Plotosus; species Plotosus lineatus. The sequence goes on from CM045732.1 coordinate 58,537,033, forward strand.
TGACCCCGGCCAGAGTGGAGCTGACAGGTGAGAGGCCACTGCTGCGTCTAATGATGGCCGCCGCAGGGCAGGGTGGGGGATGGACCAGACCAGATGAGACCAGAAGAGACGAACAGAGAGATGAGTGACGCAAGCAACAATAAAAATCTATAAACCATGGCTATGTGCCAAAATCTTGTTCATCCAGTGAGGGAAGAATCTGGTCTTCAGCTCTACTTCTTGATCACATGACCACAGGACAGAGGATGCACACTGCTTGAGGGGATTTTAACGTCTCGTCATGGTGCAAAGTCATTTTCTACATAGAGACCTTGTACTGTTCTGTAATTAGGTAAATTTAGATCAGAGTGTAGATCTGAAAATGTTTAGAGCCAGGTAATGTGAAAAACTAACACAAATTACATATACACTTTTAGAAAAAAAAAAAATGGATAGATGAGTGCAGATGTTTCTCGACAGGTGTACTGTATGATATAATTATGCAATCAACACCCTACCATGCTGCGGCATGGTAGCGTAGTGGTTAGCACGTCTGCCTCACAGCAAGAAGGTCCTGTGTCAGATTCCCAGCTTCCCGTGTGGGGAGATACATGTTCTCCATGTGCTTGCATGGGCTTCCTTCAGGTACTCCGGTTTCCTCCCATGGTCCAAAAACATGCACAGGAGGTTAATTGGCTTTTCCAATTCACTCCTGGGTGTGAGTGTGAGTATGAATATTTGTGTGAGTATTGGCCATGCGATGGCCTGGCGAGCTCGCTATGGTGTACCCCGCCCTCGCCCTGAGAGATGGCTGAGATGGGCACTAGCCTCCTTGCGACCATGGTTCAGAAAATAGACGGATAGGCAACCTACCATGCTCTGTGGTATGCAGCCCTGCACCCCAATATAATATAGGTATGTCATAATTATTATTATATATTGCATATTTAATATTATATTACACATGACCCTGAATGATATTTGATGTCAGCATTTACAACTAACAAGTACGAGAGTTCAGAACAAGAAAAAAGTTATAAAGTAAGCAAACCGGTCGCTAGCTGGCCATGCCTGCCTCCTTTTATATACATTTTATATAAAAAAACGCTCGAATGTGCGATGCTAAATTTCGCATCGCACAGTGTGCAAAAGTCCGTGTATCTGTCATGCTTCTTAATAAACGGATAAGTTGTTGAATATTCCAATAAAAATTTGTGCTTTCTTTTCGTCGCCATTTTGGGTTTCCCGCAGCCGTTCAATGATTGGCTCTGGTTACCACCGAGCGTATGTAAGATAGCCGATGATTCGTGGAAATCAAGCTACCTTGCTACCAAATAACGAATCATGTGGTAAAATACAACAGTAAAATCCCGTGAGATTATTGCATGACTTGGCTTTACCAGGATGGTAAACATGTAAACACGGATCGAATTTGATACAATTAATCAGAATTATTGAAAAAATATTGTTAAATGAGATTGAAAGGATCATATTTTCCTGAAAGTTTGAAATTCGTTTTAATGTCTGAATGAATTGTACAGTTCAGTTCACTTTCTGTAACCGCTTAATCCTAATTAGGATCGCAGGGTGGCTGGCACCCATCCCAGCTGCCTCCGGGCGAGGGCAGAGTACACCCTGGACAGCTTGCCAGTCCATTACAGGGCGGAAACACGCTGACGACTTTGCAGCCTACTATTGTCGAAAGTCAGCAATGGTTCTTTTACATGAACCTCACACTATAGACAGTGAGAGACATGGCCAGCCTTTGATAACCCAGTTAACTGCACTGGCGGGGACAATGACAACCTTGTGGAGAGTGGGACTCAAACCCCCAACCTTACGATCAGCGATCCAGCGCATTTTACTACCAGGTCACCACTGCCCGGTTGAATGAATTGTATTTTATGTTATTTTTCATATGAATATGGATAAATTCGTACAAGTTGGCAGCCCTGGGTATGTATAAGAAAGCTGAAGAGGGGAAGATCTAAGCATCTGAAAGAGGAATTATATGGCAGGAGTTTTACCTGCATGAAGATATTGAGCATATGAGGGGAAGGCATGAGTATAAAAGACTGGCCATTGTGGTTGAATCATGGATAGATTACTGACAGAGCCTACAAAGCACATGCTCAAGGCTCCTTAATGAGCAAAGATTTGAAGTGACTGATTGGGCCATTATGCTGCTAAACAACACAATGCATAAAACTCCAGCCAGTTAATACAAAGAGCAAAGAGTCAGACAGGAACTTACAACTGGTTTTGATGTCAAGTTCTGTTTTTAGCTGCAGCTATGGAACAAATGAAGATACCACTTTCATTGGTGACCACCATTAAAAATGGTCTTTTAGGTTTTTTTTTTTTTTTTTTTTTTTCGTCCACAGCTGTAGATATGAAGCTGGGAGAAAAATGAAGGCCCATGATAAATTTTTAATATATAAATGTTCATATTCCCTAATGAGACATATTAATAACAAACTCTGGATTAAAAAGGGGGCAATGAGAACCATCTATCACTACGGACTGTTGAGTTGGAGCTTGTTAAAGAACTGAACTCTGACAATCTGGTAGATGAGTTATGTGGATTATGAGATGAGATGAGTGAGACTTCTTTCTCGCACAAACGTATCTCAAGTACAGACGCTCCTCAACTTACATTTTAGTTATGTTCCGAACAGCCGAATGTAAGATGAAAAAAAAACAAAAAAAAACGCAAGTTGTCACTGTATGTTCCAGTGACGTATGACCGTTCATACGGTACTATACATCTATAAATACCATTACCGTATCTCATAAAACACCCATAAATCAATTATTATAAACATAACATTGTAAAATAATATCAACATTAATTTCAAATAAATTAAATTCAAGCAAAATAATTTAAAATAAATGAATTTTAATCAAATTGACTTATCACCACTGATTCTGATTACCACTATCACTAGTAGGCTTACACTTCTGACCAACCATATTTGCTTAGGGTTACAAATACGCAAAACAGTGTAAACACAAAGATCACAGAGACAACGTCTTAACACAAGAGTAACACACGACGAACTGGGAAGAAGGAGGGGCACGTTCAGTCTGTCGTTTGTAAACAATGGACGCAGCGTCATGCGTAAGTAGCACTTGAACATCTCGTACTACAGAGAGCGCGCTAAACTCAAAATTTGTCTTACAAAAAAATTTTTTTTTTTACAAATTTTTTTTTACAGTCAGTTCAAACGTGAAATTGAAAAAACGTAAAGCGAATAAACGTAAAGGCGAGGACCGTCTGTACATCAAAAAAAAAAAAAAAAACCTGTAATGTAGCACAGTGCATCTTATTTTGCAGGATTTGGGTTTCAGTCAAAAGTTTTCAGGGGTTCCAGACATTGATTAATATGGGGCTGTGTGGAATAAGCAAGCCGGCCCTCTCTGAGTCGGGACAGAGTTACTAAACATCACTGGTTGAAACACAAACACTTAATGATTTCTCGTGACTAATAATGTCAAAGCCTCACTGAAATTCCAGATGTGTGTGAGCGTATGCCATGTCTAGCCTTAGATTTCTGTTCATGGCTGATGGGAGTGGAATCTTGTGTGGTCTTCTGCTGTTGTAACCCATTTTGCTCAGTCGTTCGCCATTGGATCGCAGGGCAGGGCCAACACGCAGACAAACATGGAACCAATCACACTAACATTTATATCTAGGGGCAACTTGGAACAGCCAATAAGACTAATGTGCATATCTTTGTAGTGTAGTGTAGGAGGAACATCACGCAAGCATGAGGAGAGCATGCAAACTTCACACACACACACAAACACACACACAAAAAAAGTCTTGCAGAACCCGGAACGCAAACCCAGGACATTCCTGCTGCGATTTTTGCTTCATTTGCCTGGGAATTCTCCTCTGAACTATTTCATTAAAAGATTTATTTCAGTTTGTTACACAATTTTGTGTCGATCGCTTGAGATCAGCAGTTTCTGAACCAGAAA
>CM045732.1:58545995-58585995 GCA_024760905.1 Plotosus lineatus
TTCTAACGAGATGGCTTGCCGCTTTTTCTGATTACCGCTATCACTAGTAGGCTTACGCTTCTGACCAACCATATTTGCTTAGGGTTATAAAAGTCCACAAAACAGTGTAAACACAAAGATCACAGAGACGGCATCTGAACACAAGGGTAGGGTGGTGACCTGGGAAGAAGGAGGGGCACGTTCAGTCTGTCGTTTGTAAACAATGGACACAGCATCATGCGTAAGTAGCGTATTATGTCAGCGTACTATGTAGGTTCGTCTCGGACTACAGAGAGCACGCTAAATTCAAAATGACATAATTTAAAAATAAACAAACAAACAAACAAACAAACAAACAAAAGGTAAAATAAAAAAATACGTAAAATGAATGAACGTAAAGCAGGGCGTGTCTATATTTGTATAATCACTGTTTCTGAGACCTGCTGCACTTCTGTGTTGTAGAGTCAACCAACTTCTGGCACCTGTGAGCCCAGGATGATTGGACCACATTCCTTAGTTCTTCAGCATCTCTTGGTTTTGTCTCAGAAACTGCTTTTTTTGTCACCTCACAAGTTTTCTATTGGATTAAGGTCCAGGATTGGGCCTCCGCTCCATAATGTCAATCTTGTTGGTCTGGAACCAAGATGGTGTCTGATTACTGGTGTGTTTGGGGTCATTGTCTTGATAGAACACCCATTTTTAGGGCATTTCCTCTTCAGCATAAGACAGCACGACCTCTTCAAGTATTCTGATGAATTCAAACTGATCCATGATCCCTGGTATGTGATAAATGGGCCCGTCACCATAGTAAGAGAAACATCCCCATAACATGATGCCTGCGCTACCAGGCCTCACTGTCTTCACCGTGTACTGTGGCTTGAATTCAGTGTCTGGGGATCATCTGACAAACTGTCTCCGGTTACTAGGCCCAACAAGAACAATATCAGTCCACAAAATGTTGTGCCGTTTCTGTTGAGGCGAGTCAATGTGCTTTTCGGCAAATTGTAACTTCTTCGGCACATCTTTCTTTCCGTGGGATCTTTGCGGGAGCTGCTTCTTCTTCTTGCCGATAGCTCAGCTTCACATAGGCATCTAATTGTAACTGGACTTACAGGTAGCTTTAGACCTTCTTTGATTTTCCTGGAGATGATTATTGGTGAATTCCTTGACATTTTGGCTCTTCTTCTATCCATTCGAATGGTAGTTTTTCACTTTTCTTGACGTCTTTCAGGTTTTGGTTACCAGTTTAAAGCATTTGGGATCATTGTAGCTGAGCAGCCCATCATTTTCTGCACTTTTTATGTTTTCCGATCTACTCCGATCAACCTTTTTATCAAGGTATGCTGTTCTTCTGAACAATGTCTGGAACAACCCATTTTCCTCAGAATTTCAAAGAGAAATACTCTACAATCAGGATCTACAATATTTGCTGGCTTTGTTCCTTCAATAAGCGCAATAATTGGCACCTGTTTTTCATGCATGAATGACATCACCAATTGAACTCCACACTGCTCTTATTTTGAACACGCCCCTTTCAATTGGTGATTCAATTACACAGAATGAGCAGCATGCAGGTCATGACTTGTTGAATCTGCTGGATTCTATTACCCTACTACAGCTGATAGTAAATTATGTGCCATGTAGAAATATAATTTCTACCAAAAACACTGATTGGTCAGGTTAGTGATGTTTACTGATATTATTTTGAACCCAACTGCAAATCTGGTATGATGTAAAGTAAAAAATATGTATAGCAAGTTAAAAGCATTTTATAAGTAGGTTACCCTGAAAAGATAATAACATAAAATTGCATCAGGCTTAGATCTATTGTACACAGCACTGTATACACATATAATACTGAGCAAAGATGTCTTATATGTGAGGCGCGCCACCAAAAGTAAACACTTGTCGCAAGTGACACACGGAGCTTGTGAGACGAATTGCGGCTTATCTGAACTTCCGATCTTTCAAGTGAGCAAGTGATGGTTGAGTACTAAACAACTACTTTCGGTGGAGCGTGTCACATATTTACATCGAAATAGTTGTGAGCAGTGATGGCCAAGTGGTAAGGTGCTGGATTACTGATCCTGAGGTGCGGAGTTCAAGCCCCACCGTGAACGGTTGTCACTGCTTCCCTCCCAGTGCAGCTAACTGGGTTATCAATGGCCGGTCATGTCTCTCACTGTCTATGGTGTGAGGCTGTTAAAGAACCACTGGTGACTTTCGACAAGTGTAGCTGCATAGCTGTCAGCATCTTTCTGCCCTATGATGGCCTGGCGAGCTGTCCAGGGTGTACTCTGCCCTCGCCCAGAGTTGGTTGAGATGGGCACCAGCCACACCGTGACCCTAATTAGGTTTAAGTGGTTCAGAAAATGAACAGTTAAATTAAATATTTCTGCGTAAAATATCTATATAAAGCACAGTAAGCACTGAAAATATTTGACGTGATTACTATAGTCTCAGGTAGAGTTTGTGCAGCCAGACAAAGTAATGAACTGTAAGTTTTACTGGGCATCCCGGAGAGCCAGTTACAATTCTTCTGAAGATTTTGACTGTTATACTTACTTCTTTATTTGCAAAACCAAATAGCCTTCATTATATTTTTATCTGAAAAGTGGTTTCTTCCATAATGTAGCATATTACTCGCTAATACAGTCGGCTCTCTACTTACGAAATTAATCCGCTCCACTGTTTTTTTCGTAACCTGGAGTTTTCGTAAGTAGAGGCGCATTTTACATGTAAAACACGTGATTCGTTCCAAGGCTCCTAAAACTAGCCCATAATCCCTTTAAACATTATAAAAGTACACCAATTTCGTATGAAATATGTGTTAAAAGTAAAAGAAAATTATTATGTACTTTTTTAAAAATCTCTCAAACCACCCATGCGACACTTTAAGGTCTGGGGGTTGCTGGTCTGAAGAACCCGCACGCCCCACCCCCACCCTCCTTCACGAGGTCCTTAAATATGGCGGTTGCTTTTTCCGAAATAATCGCCTCTGTCACTGTATCTCCGATTTTAAGGTCTCCTTCTGCTTCAATATTCTCCCGATTGTGGAGGGGTTTCGGCCATACTTCTTTGCGATTTCGCTCAACCGTATCCTGCTTTTGTATTTTTTTATTATCTCGTGCTTCACTTCAATTGATAACGGAGCCCACTTCTTTTCGGTGTCACTGGGAATCACTTTCTTGGGGCTCATGATGGATAATGAAATATAACGCTGCATATATCACTCTCAAAAAAACTCACATGCGAACAGTCCTGTTCAACTCTCCTTCACGTGTGTAACAAACAGGAAGTATGGACACAGGAATGGGTACAGTTCAGCTCCCTCCTGGCCAATGGGAGGCCAGTGGGGCGGGATGTTGGGAGACAGCCAATGAGAGCAACTTTCATTGTTTGAATGGTGCATTTGAATTTTTGAATGGAGCGTTTGGCGCTTTTCGTAAGAAGAGGTTATTTCGTAGGGTAAAAATTTAGGAAATTGTTTTTCGTAACCTGGATTTTTTTGTATTCAGAGGTTTTCGTAAGTAGAGGGCCGACTGTATCATTAAATAAAAATTTATAGTAAAGTTTTATTTAAAAAGGTACCAACGACGCCTTTTATTTTTTCTAATTTTTCCTCCATAATTTATTTGAATCCAATTCCAACCCAATGCCTTCCCTATCACATGACCACCACCAACCAGGGAGGGATGAAAGCATGAAGACACCCCGTTCGTGACATGCAATGCAAGCCACCTACCTCTGTTCGAACTGCAGTGTATTTGATTGCGGTCTAATACACTTAGATGGAATGTGCTATCCGCCCCCTCATATCAATGAGCTCACAGACACCCCTGATTTGTCTCAAAGAGTTCTGCTCAATATCATACATACAATAACTTTATGAGAGCCTGGTTGTTTAACTGTACAAAGGAATCACACAGTCATCTTTCAACACAATGTCAATACAGCAATCCCTCGTGACTTTGTGCTTCAGTTTCTGTAGCTTCAGTGCATCACGGGTTTTTCAAAAATATTAATGGGGAAAAAAAAAAACAACAACACAAAACCCCACAACAAGACTACTTACATTTTTATGTGAGGTGTGCATCTGTGTGTGTGTGTGTATTTATATTTTATTTACATCTTGTACATTATTTTTGAATGTTTAATTCTTATTATACACATTTATAGCATTGAATATGTATTTATGGATATTATATACACATATACATGAACGTATATGTCAGTGAGGGAGGTCGATCCTACTTCGCGTAAATCAGCAGTCCCAGGGGGGTCTCGGTCCCCATTAACCGTGGAAAGTGAGGAATCCCTGTATATATACATACACACACACACACACACACACACACACACCCACACACATCAGACAAACGTGAATAGACAGCCTCCAAACTGTAGTCATCAATCAGTCAGTTTAATGACTTAAATTTAATGAACACTAGTTAGACTGCTGTATGCACAAAGTTGTGCTAACACTCCACAAGCATACCTTGCACTCCATGAGCTCAAGAATTGCCACGCGCTATCTTCGTCAAATGGGCTATTATTGCCGTGCAGCAAGCGCAAGCCTCTTCTTCAACCAGAAAATCTTCATTCTGAAATTTTGGGTATCTGTACATACATATGTCTGTCTTCCTTTCGGCTTTTTCCCTTTTACTCGGGAGTCGCCACAGCGACTCATCTGATTCGCACGTTTGATTTGGCAGAGGTTTTTACGTCGGATGCCCTTCCTGTCACAATCCTTTTAGCAAGGGACAGAAACACGCTGACGACTTTGCAGCCGACTCTTTACGAAAGTCAGCAATGGTTCTTTTACATGTCTCTCACCATAGACAGTGAGAGACATGGCCCGCCTTTGATAACGCAGTTAGCCGCACTGGGGGGCTGTACATACATATATATTCCCCATATTTCAGGCTGATGTATCACAGTATTTATTAGTCAGGTAGAAAAATCCAATGTGGACCAAAAGCAGATTTTTTTTCTTATTTTGGGCTGTTCAACAGCCACATCAAATAGGTTTACCCAAATCGCCATGCAAATATTGACAAGGAGCCATTTGTGATACTATAAATACCCAAAAACAAAACAATGCCTTGCAGCGATGACTATTCTCTAGATGCAGTTTGTTCATGTAGACTATGCAAACTTATTGTTAGAGGCAATCATTATGAAGTCACACCTTAACAGAAAATCATAACAGCAGCAATTACTACTGCACAGTTGTATTGTATAAACGTTGCAAAATTACTCCTTCGAAGGACCTGAAATTACAATAGTGTTTTCCATGTCTACAACTGCCTTGTGCATATAAAGTAAGCGTAATGTCTTAAGCAAAGTACCTTTCTTCCCCATTAGTAGATTTTTTTTTCTGTAGCTTGAATTCCATCTCTCCTATGAAGTGTTTCTGTTCTTATTCTACTACTGAGTATTTTCATAAAATGATTTAACGCGCTCTACTACCCATTGCTTCACATAGCACTTGGCCAAAGTAACCCTACTGCAACAAGTTGAGCCTCGAGTTCAGAAACAATATGTGGACAAAAATGTAAAAAGAAATTGATTTTTTTCCCTTCAATTTCTTGCCAATAAAAACTGGACTTGGTGATATATCAGATGCATTTATGGCTTAAATTGTATGAAACATCGAGGGGAATACAAAGTCAGCTGGAATTAACTCGTTTCCCTGCGACACTAATAGGATAAGAGATATGGATAATGAAATAGGGCAGTGGTGGCCCGGTGGTAAAAGTGCTGGATCACTGATCCTAAGGTTGGGGGTTCAAGCCCCACTCACCACAGGTTGTCACTGATTCCCCCCAGTGCAGCTAACTGGATTATCAAAGGCCGGCCATGTCTCTCACTGTCTATGGTGTGAGGCTGTAAAAGAACCATTGCTGACTTTTGACAAGTGTAGGCTACAAAGCCGTCAGCGTGTTTCCGCCCTACAATGGCCTGGCGAGCCATCCAGGGTATACTCTGCCCTCGCCCAGGGTCAGCTGGGATGGGCGCCAGCCTCCTCGCGATCCTAATTAGGATTAAGCAGTTACAGAAAATGGACTGGTGTTAATGAGGTATTTAATCAGGAGATATGATCTGAGAAGAATATCTTATGAGTCCAGGAAGGTGCTGTGGGGTAAATAAGAACTGTATTGCCTAAAACTGTCAGGAGCGTAACATACTGTATTCGACGTAATAAGCGCCCTGCTCCAATTACCCCCACCCCCCCCCACCCCCCAAGTTTTTTTTTTATATTATGTCTAATGACCACCCATGTGTACTGGGAGCAAAATTGTAGATGAAACTTACCGATTTTATTCGATCAGTCTCTGTAACGGTAAAATGAGACGTTCACTGCCGTAAAAGTGAGTTTACATGGTATTGCAAGACCCCCTGCCACTGGGGAATATCTATAATGTTCTCCCTCCCTCCCTTTAGTCACTTGAGATTAACATACAAACTGCATATAGTGTAACTAACAAAAAAAAAAAATCAAAATATTATACAGCACATAAATACATACATTTTTCTGGTTGTTCCTATTAGGCGTCGCCACAACAGATCATCCTTGCTATTCCTGATGCAACCGTCCCAAGTACGGGACACTGGCTCGTGTAACCCCAATAGCTACTTTAAATGTCACTCATTCTCTCACTCATTTGTCAAACCGTCTAATCCCACTAGGGTTAAATCTGGCAAAAGGTAAGATGGGGTACACCATGAACAGCTCACCAGACTATCACAGGGCCAGCACACACACATAACCATTAAGACACACCAAGAGGCAATATGGAACAGAAAATATGTAGGTCTTTGGATGTGGAAGGAAACCCACACCAGCATGAAGAGAACTTGCAAACTCCACAGAGGAACGCCTGAGCCCAGAACTTTATTCCAGGACCTTCTTGCAGTGAAGCAGATGTGCTAACCACTGCACCACTTCTTCTTTTCCTTTTGGCTTTCCCCTTTGTTTTAATCAGGGATCACCACAGTGAATCATCTGATTCGCATGTTTGATTTGGCATATGTTTTTATGTCGGATGCACTTCCTGGCACAACCCTTTAGCAAGGGACAGAAACATGCTAACAGCTATGCAGCTACTCTTTACGAAATCTGCAATGGTTCTTTTATATGAACCTCTCACCATAGACAGTGAGAGACATGGCCGGTCTTTGAAAACCCAGCTAGCTGCACTGGGATGTGTGTGGGGGTGGGGATGGGGGGACAGTGACAACCTTGTGGAGAGTGGGACTCGAACCCCCAACCTTAGGATCAGCAATCCAGCGCCCTTTACCACCAGGCCACCACTGCACCACTCCGAGTTAAAATATTACATTTTTAAACCCAGAATTACAGTAAATGAATAAATAAATAAATAAATAAAATGCAAAAGGTTGTCAAGTCTCATAACGCCCATTTAGGCTTGTTTGCCCAAAAAAGGTTGGGGTTGCTTGTACCAAGAGGTTTTACATGATTTTATTAGCAGCTTTAATATATCTTCAAGTAAAACTTCACAAAACATAGAGTGGATTGTGTAGCCATAAGAACTGTGTCAAATATGTCCCTGAAGTATTGCCATCAAACATTTGAAGAGAGTCATATTTTAATGTAAACCATATGGTGTAATATGTGTTTTTGGAATTTATGCTAATCTGAAAAATCCGCATCACCAAAGGAATTTCAAAACCAGATTATTACTGCGTTTTAAATATGCTGACGATATTAAGTCTACAGAGAAAACGTGAACATGTTAATGCTAGGCGAAAGCTTCTGCTAGCAAAAATAAAATAATTCTTTTGATTTATCAGGGCATTTGACATTAAGGTTTCTACTGATGTTGAGGTCGACGTGTCAGTTGCGTCAGTGCGCTCTGTTTTTATTCTTTACAAATGTACAAAAATGCATTATTAATCTCACAACGCCTAGAAAGGTATTATTATGATAACCTTGAGCCATCAAGACTTGACATTTTAACAAATTCAAAAAAATTTTTTTTTTTTTTTCAGGATGGATTGTCAGCGTTGGTGTCAAAGAAGAGAAGAGGAAAGGCAACATTAAGAAAGGACACAGCTTTCAGTCGACAGAGACAGAAGGGAGACTTCAGGAAGTCACTCGATGATCTCCTGTCAGTGTTAAGTAGACAGGTGCTTACAGTTAACACCAACCTAATATATCTATGCATATTTATGACTTTTCTTTCTAAAATATTTCTTTCTAATGTCAGAACTGACATGTTTTGGAAGCGTATGATTTTCTTTAAAAAGAAGTGAATCAAGAAAAAAAAGTTTTTGGTGTAAAAAAAAAAAAAAAAAAAAATGAAAAAAAAAGACATTGATCATGTACTCGGTATAATAAAAGTGTGGTCAGAAATTGTTCCATGTTTTCAAACTGGAAAAGCTCAGGGCGAGTGAGTGACGAGAGCTGCTGCATCTCATCACGGCGAAGGAGGGAAATGACTTTATAGTCTCTGCAGACTGAAACACTGATTACTCCCTAAATCTGCTTCTCGCTCTGGCAACCAGCTCCTCACTTCCCATGGAATTTTGGCCCAGGATCAAGAATCAAAAAAGAAGAAGATGGAGGTGAATGAGGGGGGTTGAGATGTTAAATGGATGAAATGAAAAAGTTTTTTTTTTTTTTAACATATAAACACATTTCCGCAGTTCTGAGTCTGAATTTAACTCTTAGTTAAGTCAACCTCAATTTGTCTGAAATAGAAGGAAAAAAACCCCCACAAAGCATACAATAGGTCCATTTATTTTTCATCACAATTCAGATGCTTTACTTTCAGAAGAATGAACAGGGAAATGACATACAGTGGTATCTCACCTTACGAAATTAATCCGTTCCAGAGCTTTTTTCGTAACCTGCATTTTTCGTAAGTTGAACCACATTTTACGTGTAAAACACATGATTCGTTCCAAGGCTCCCAATACTACCCCCTAAACCAAATAAAAATTATAAAAGCATACCTTTTAGACCTCCTTCTGCTTCAATATCAAACCGATGGTAGACGGGTTTGGTCATATTCCTTTGTGATATCACTCGAGCCTGTTTCTTCTTCTCACTCGCACCGGAAATCACACACGTGTGTGTGTATTCAGCATGTCTTCTTAGCAGAGTTATAATCTTACACATGTTTATAAAAGGTTAAAAGCCTGAGTCAAGAAATAAAGCATAAAACAACAGTAGCTCTGTCCTTTACACGAAAAGCATCATGGTGGATTCAGCTCTATAATAGGCAATGGGAGGTAGATGCGTCATTCCTCCTAGGCAATGATGTCCATGATGGCATCAGATCAAGATGGCGTCCAAGATTGCATCAGGTGGACCTGTCCAAGATGGCGCTTGAGTGAAGGCGACATGAACGACAGCTCAGTTGTTAGCCAGTGGGAGGCCAGCGGGGCGGGATGTTTGAACGTCATTGATGGGAGAGCAGCTCATGCATTGTTTGAACGTTTGAATGGCGCGTTTGAATTTTTAAGATGACGCTTTCGTAACGTGAACTCGTTTCGTGTCCTGAGACAAAAATTTTAGAAAAATGCTTTTCATAACCTGAATTTTTCGTTTGGTGAGACTTTCGTAAGGTGAGGTACCACTGTATAGGTAAAAACAATCATTTTTCAGTAAACTAGCCAAAAAGATTTACCTTAAATAATAATAATGGTGGCACAGTTGGGGTAATGATTAGCATGTCCGCCTCACAGCAAGAATGTCCCGGGTGGAGTCGGCATGTTCTCCCAATGCTTGTGTTGGTTCCCTCCAGGTGCTCCGGTTTCCTCCCACAGTACAAAGACATGCACGTTAGACTAACTGCCTGTTCCATATTGCCCCTAGGTGTACCCCGGTGTTGTCCACAGTGGGTGGAGACAAGGTTGCAGCCTCCCCCAACCCTAACAGGATGAAATCATTCGGCAAATGAATGAAGGGATGGATGAATGAATGAATGAATGCCTCCTAATAATGTAAGTAAATATCCATTCATCCATCATCAGTTCCACTCATCTTTCAGAGTGGTTGAGAAGCTGGAGGATTTAGTGAGAGGTGGGGTACACTCTGGGCGAGTCAGCTATCTATTACAGGGCTTTACACAGAAAACGCAACCATTAACTCAACTCTCACGGATAATTTATTTGAGCCAGTTGACCTAATGTACCCGTCTTTGGATTGTATGAGGAGACCAGTGCACCTGGAGGAAACCCAGTATGAAGGGAGCATGCAACTCCACACAGAAAGCCTTCAGCTGAGATTTAAACCCTCAACTTTCTCACCGTGAGGTGACCATGGTAACCACTATGTCTCCATGTTGCTTAATACATTAATCGCAAATGATTTGCAAAGATGGGGCAGTGATGGCTGGGTGGTAAATTTGCTAGATTACTGGCCTGAAGTTGTCACTGCTGCTCCCATTGCAACTAACTGGGTTATCAAAGGCCAGTGATGTCACTCGGTGGTGAGAGGCGTGTAAAAGAAAGAACCATTGCTGTCGTTCGTGAACAGTCAGTGTGTTTCTGCTCGGCAATGGCCAGCAGGCGAGCTGTCCAGGGTGTACTCTGACCTCATCCTAAGTCGGCTGAGATGGGCACCAGCATCCCTACTACCCTAATTAGAAATAAGCACTTGAGAAAATGAATAAATAAACGATTTGCAAAGTTTCATTAAAGGTTTAATTAAAATGGCTTGTTCATGTTGACCTTTCTTGATGCTAAAACTTTTAGGTTTGCAACACTTTCTAAGACTCAATACATTCTTCATTAGTGCCCCTTAGTTTTCTTTTGGTCCAGGCTGGTTTTATATATTTAGTATTTTACTGGGCAAAACTTTTGATCCCTGTGTACGTTGAAAAAAATCAATAGTTTCTTATATACAGACCTGTCAGTGATGAAAGCATCAGCTGTGCTGAGAATTATGGATGTGATTGGCATGAATAAACCAGAGGATCCAGAAACCATAACCTTCAGATGAGTTACAGTATGTTATAAAACTTCTGCACAGTGACTTTTAAATCCAGCATCCAGCAAAATGAAATAAATAAAATGTAAAGTTTTGAGAGATATGTGGCTCGGTAATGCTGTATAATATTTCATTGTAAGTAATGAAGTCTCGTTATGTCGTTCAGGTCATCAAAAGGATTTTGGTTAACTATCTGTTGGGATTTTTACACCTGAGCCATAGTGGCTCATCGGGCTGGTGCTTATCCCCGGTTTCCGTAGCGTGAAGCGACTAGGAGTACATCTCCTCCTGGATGGGACGCCAGTCCATCGTGGGTTACCTTCCCAGTATATTTTTTACTGGTACCCATTTACACTGCTGGGTGAACAGAGGCACACTTGTGGTTGAGACCTTGCACAGTGGGGTTCTAACTGGGATTCGAACGCACAACCTCCCGATCACGAGCGCAGCACCCTAACCACTACGCCATCGGCCCCATTTTGGTTAACTATCAGCAGGTTGTTATTGTTGAACAAATCAAATGTGCTAAATTACCCTCTGAAGTGAAAACTAAGGAGAGCCACAAGCTGATGCCCTTCATTTATGCTCCTATCTTAATTAGATTCTGGCTGAGTTTCTGTTTACCTCTTGTGCACTGTCTCCCTTGACTCCCAGAGCATAGCCATTAGCAGTGGGAGAGTGTGTGGAGGTGAGAGGTGGACATGAGGGTGGGGAGCGGCTGTGTGTGACAGGCCCAGGCCTTTTGGACTCATCTCTCAGGGAACAGATGTTGTTGGCGACGGCGTGATTATGGCAGCGGCTGTGGCGGAACAGGGACATGGCGGTACGGTGCACGCTGAGCGCGCGCTTGGTGGATGGATGCTGTTAATTACACGCCTTCCCCAAGGAGGAAGATGACATGAGCCCGCCACTCTGCACAATCGCAGGGGTATAATTAAAGCTCCAGTAACAGTTGTTAATAGACCAGAAGATAGAAGTGTTAGCACAAGGAGGGGGATGTTGTTACAGGAGGGGGAATATTCATCCCTCTGCACTGTCTGAGTTCCTCTCTGCCAGGACCTTCCCGAAAGGCATTGGGAACATTTCTGAGAAAATTTTAATGGGCTAAACCAGTGGAAGGACAATGTATTGGAGTGGGAAAGTTGGAGCGCTGGGGATGAAGGTCTTCGAGGACTTGGGACTATTCGGATGACCTTTATGGTATAACGATGTTCTGCCTGCTGACTTGGCTTGATAAGCCTGCGCTGTAATGCTAAATAAAACTTAGTCTCTATGTCTATTTTTAAAAAAGTCTCACGGAAACAGTATGGATTTAGAAAGAACCGCATCTTTGGTGCAATATAGCACTTGACACAACAATTCGAAAGCATACAGTATTTCAAGCCGTGTGTCAAGAACTACGCCAGGTGACAGACACTTTCTTGTCCCTCTCATCAACTAGTGATGGAGAGTGCCCATGGGCAGCATTTAAAAGCCCCCCCCCCATCCACACACACACACACACAGCCTCCTGTGTCAGCACACATCACAGCAGCCTTTTTAGCAGCACAAAGCCCTCCGACAACCCCTCAAGCACATCCTGATGCTCTCTTTGTGCTGCTGGTACTATCAGAAAACGCACATGTCTGACTCTCAATCTCCTCTCGCCCACCTTATGCATTTTTCTGGGTGAATACATGGAGGATGGGCAAAAATTCCCAGACCACAAAAGACACTACTGGCAGGCTTCCTAAGAGTTCGAAGCACCCGTAGTGTGCAGTTCCCCTCATTAACACTTGCATCTGCTCCATTGGTTTCCAAAACTAACTGCGTTTTTGCATGAAGAGCTGGAGCAAGAAATCAAAGCGCGGCCTCGGCAGTCGTTTGATTTTAATCAAACGTACAAGTGAGGATGATGGGCTACACAGGTTGCTCGCATAAAATGTCATTAGGATCCATGGCAAAGTGGAGGAAAAGGGCAAAGCAGATCCTGGCTGGTTGTAAGTGTGGGGTATGTCACATTGGCCTTCTAATTACTGCTGGAGTCGTTACAGTGTGCAGTGAGACGGAGAGACAGAGGACTATCACAGCAGAGATAATGTCTAACTTTGCCACTCAGTCCCGTCTTCCACTGCAGAGGGGAGTCCCACTGAGAATTATCCCTGCTGAGCGTGACATCGAATACCCACCCAGATAAATGGAGGGATTCTGGCAGGATATATTTTTAGCATTAACTCACTGACCCAAAAAATGATGTCCACAAAAATGAGATCCTTCCGGATATTTAAGGAGAAGTAACTGTTTCCTTGTATTATTTCGCTGTGTATATCACCAAAATGCTTCACTTTATAAAAACCGGGATGTTATTTCTCGGGGTTGATTATATATACAGTGGTACCTCACCTTACGAAAGACCAAACACATGCAAAATCCAAGTTACGAAATTATTTACCTAAAATTTCCGTCTCTGGATACGAAAAAAACTTCATGTTATGAAACGCACCATCTCAAAAATTCAAACAATGCGCGAGTTGCTCTCCCATTGGCTATCTCCCAACACCCCGCCCCGCTAGCCTCCCATTGGCTAGGAGAGAGCTGCATCTCCATAATACCCATGATGCTTTTCATGTGCCTTCGACCCATTGTTCGTCAGAGAGATGCAGCTCCCTCCCATTGGCTAGGAGGGAACTGCATCTCCGTAATACCCATGATGCTTTTCGTGTGCCTTCGACCCATTGTTCATCACAGAGATGCAGCTCCCTCCCATTAGTGAGGAGGGAACTGCATCTCCATAAAACTCATGATGCTTTTCGTGTGCTTTCGACCCATTGTTCGTCATGGAGTTCTAACACTTGTAAAGGACAGAGTTACTCTTGTTTCGTGAGTTTTTCGAGTGTGCTCATTACAACTTTATTGTTCGTCATTCATCATGGGCCCCAAGAAAGTGATTCCCGGTGCGAGTGAAAAGAAGACGCGAGCTCGTGGCATGCGGTTGAATGATATCGCAAAGGAATATGCCTGAAACCCGTCTATCATCGGTACGATAGTGAAACAGAAGGAGGCCTTAAAAGGTGTACTTTGATCATTTTTAAAGGGTTTAAGGGGTAGTATTGGGGGCCTTGGAATGAATCAGGCCTTTTACAAGTAAAATTCTACTCAACTCGTGAAAAAATCAGGTTACGAAACCACTTCTGGAACGGATTAATTTCGTAAGGTGAGGTACCACTGTATAATGATTGCAGAAAAAAAAAGGGGGGGGGGGGGGGGAAGAGGCTCGACTGTTTCAGCTGTGATTATTCATCGCCATCAATTAATTTCTACTCAGCTCAAGCAATTCGTTGCAGGTCATATGAGCTTTACTCAGATGACCATCATAATGTTTAATTTGAAGGCTCTCCAATCACCATTAATCAGCATTAATTCCTGGGAAAGCAGTGTTCCATCTTCATATCTTTAGAGCACTTTGTTGGCAGTGAGTAAAGAGCTGTTGAGTATTCATCATTTTTGTGGCGCATTAAAGTCTGTAAAGATGTTCTCACCTCACCTTCAGCACCTTCTTTGTGCGATGTGGTTTTTTTTTTTTCTTGTTTGTTGTTTACTTTTTCATGACTTATTTACTCATTTCTCGAAGAAGTATTATTTATATTTGATGAAGTGGAAAGACGGTTTCCCCAGGTTCTTACCAAAGTCTGAAGTCCAAGCCAGGGCAGGAAGTGCTGGACATAACGACCTTTCATTGGCGTTAGGGAATGTAGGTTCAGGATGCAATGGACCCGAGAGATGAAGCAGTCAATAGACCAGCAACAAAACAGAAACATTAGTGTGATTTTTTTTTCTCCCAGGATCAGCAGGGGCAGACAGCTACGGCCAGAGAACTTCACTTTGATCAAATCCTTATAAACTTTTACACAACATATGGCGCTGGTGGATGATCCTTTCGCTACCACATATGATACTGTTGTCCCAAAGCCATTCGGTGATGAGCTTGACAAATTGTATTATAAGTATATTAAGTGTATAAATTGCTATACAGATGTCTGCTGAATGTAAATAAAGAGTCAGTCCTGTTAAAATGTGCAGCCATATTCCTTCTGACACGATGCACCTAAACTAATTTGACCTCCTTTTGTTTGCACTAATTTGGTCAAATCAATAGCAGATCTCTCCCTGAGCTATCACACGTTGCTCAGTCAATAGGAATAATGATCAATAAGTGTTCTGTGATGTGCCGGATTTGCCCTGAAGATCCATGCTGAATGAGGCTAATCAGTTTACGTTGCAGGGGTGAGGTGTGAAGGGACTGGAGAAGCCCTGCTCTGGTTACGGAGAGCATGTTAGAGACAGTGATCCCACAGGCCCACTGGAGCTCGAGCATGAAGAGTCATTTATTTGGGGGTGGCGGTGGTGGTGGTGGTGATGCTGATGGTGGTGGTGGGGTGTTCAGAGCCTGCTTTAGTGCTGCTGGTTCTCTATTCAAGGACAATGCCGCTATTCACAGTTATTTACACTGAGCTCCAGGCTTGTTCTGACCCACTGATCCACTATAATGTGCCTACTTTTCTTTTTGCTCTGCACACTGGTTAACAGTTTGATGTTTTATGTACCATATGGTGACTTATTCTTGAACCCTTCCATGAACTACATGTGTGTCTTTGAGTACTTGGAAATAAATTCTTTGCATTGCGCAGCCAACTCCAGAGCGAGTTACTCACTTCGCTTGCATAATCATCTTTACTAAATACAAGACACAGCTTAGGCGACATAGTGGCTGAATGGGTAGCACTTCAGCCCCACAGCAAGATGGTCATGAGTTCAAGCCCCATGTCCGCTGAGGGCTCCTGAGTCCTCACCCTGGTATTTCATGTTTGCAACGCTCTCTCTGTGATTGTGTGGGTTTTCCTCAATGTGGGTTCTCTGGTTTTCTCCCACAGTCCAAACACATACACATTATGCTAATTGCATATTCTTGATTGTCCCTAATTGTGTGTGTGTGTGTGTGTGTGTGCGAGAGAGAGAGAGAGAGAGAGAGAGAGAGATTTCCTTTCGGCTTTTTCCCCTTTTCAGGGGTCGCCACAGTGAATGATTCGCACATTTGATTTGGCGTAGGTTTTTACGTCGGATGCCCTTCCTGACACAACCTTTTAGCAAGGGACAGAAACATGCTGACAGCTATGCAGCTACTCTTTACGAAAGTCAGCAATGGTTCTATTACATGAACCTCTCACCATAGACCAGTGCTTCTCAAATAGTGGGGCGCGATGGGATGCTGAGGGGGGCGCGTGTGACCCAGGAGAACATGCTTTTTTCCGCCGTACTACAAGAAAGTGTAATTGCACATCCACTCCAGTAGTTGGCAGTGGCGCCCTCATTGCCCATTGTGCGCAGCAAGTACAGGTCCCAGCTAAACATTGAGCAGGAGCTGAGAGTTGCAGTGTCATGCTTCAAACCTCGCTTTGAGAAGCTGTGCGCTGCAAAACGTGCTCATTGTAGCCATTAATCTTGGCTTCCTCATTTTGAGAAAAAATCAGCACAAATTGTTCTATTTGTTCTTGTTTTGTAGGTTAAAGTGTTTATATATTGTGCTCCTGAATTAATGTTTCTGAAGTCAATTTGAATTAATTATTTATTGATTTTATTTTCAGCAGCAAATGGTGTGGTAAGTTTGTCAAAAATGTAACAAGGATATTATTATTTTTAAATTTAAGGCAAATTGATGCACTTTCTTTTACAGACTAATAAAAAATGTTAAAAAAGTTATTCTTGTAAGTTGAACTATATCTCTTTCTTTTTGTTTTATTTATGTTAACAAGGATACGATATAATGAAGAGATATACCTGTAACTATATTATAGAAAAAAGTTATAATTTATAGTTGCGGCGGAAAGTGGAGGTGGGGGGGCGCGAATTGTTTTCTTCTTGCTAGGGGGGGCGTAACAGAAAATAATTGAGAAGCACTGCCATAGACAGTGAGAGACATGGCCCACCTTTGATAACCCAGTTAGCTGCACTGGGGGGGACAGTGACAACCTTGTGGAGAGTGGGACTTGAACCCCCAACCTTAGGATCAGAAATCCAGCACCCTATACCAGTGGTCCCCAACCCCCAGGCCGCAGACCGGTACTGGCCCATGGATCAATTGGTACTGGGCCGCACAAGAAATAATTCTTTATTTCTGTTTTATTTATTATCTGAGTCTGAACAAGCTTTTATTTTTGAAAAACTTTTATTTTGAAAATGACCGGATTCTCTCTGTTACATGTCAGTCATTTGAGCACAAAAATGTAACCCACAATAGGACGGCACATGAACAGAGGTGAGTTGGACATGTTTCAAACAATAGCGGGGATTTCGGGTGAGACTGAGCCCGAGTTTTAATTCTCCCCGCTGGTGCACCATCACCTGTATTTTTTTAAATTTTTTTTTAAAGAGTTCGAGCTTGATTAAAAATGTCACGCTTAATCTTGATTAGGGAGGCTGGAGCACATCTCAGCCCACTCTGGGCAAAGGCGGGCTATTATGTTTACAATATAAACAAGCTACCCCCCCCCCACTCCTGGGCCGCGGTAAAATTGTCATGCATTGACCGGTCCACGGTGATAAAAGGGTTGGGGACTGCTACCCTATACCACTATAGGCCACCACTGCCCCACATTGTCCCTAATTGTGAATGTGATCATAAATGGTTGTGTCTCTGTGTTGGCCCAAAGATGGTCTGGTCAACTGTTCGGGGTGTAACCCACATTTGTGCTGTGTTGGCCGGGATGGACTACTGTCTCCCAGTGAACCTAATATAAATAAATCGGTTCAGAAAATGAAACAAAATGAAAAGACAGGGGCAGCACGGAGGCACAGTGGCACAATACATCCACCTCACAGCAAGAAGGCCTGGGTTTGATTCCCGGGCTCGGCTGTATCTGTGCGGAGTTTCCTCCAGGTGCTCCACTTTCCTCCTATCGTCCAAAATTCATCGTTCCAAATAACCACTATGTGTAAATTTGAGTGTGAATGGCATGAATGCCAAACGCCGTAAGAATTATCGTGTGTTGTTCCTGCAATGGCCTGGCAAGCAGTGTAGAGTGTACCCCACCTTTACCTAGAATCGGCTGAAATAAGTGCCAGCCACCACGCAACCTTAAGTAGGATTACGTGAATGAATGGATAAGTAAAAATACAGTTTTACTTTTCATCAGATTCATCAGTACCGTATTTAGATATTTTTTCAGTCTCCATGAACTCATTTGTTATTTCTGACATTTTTAAACATTCCTTTATCAGATCTGCCTCCATCTAATATACAATTCTACATAATATCGGTTAAAACAAAGACATAGAAGTTTTAAAGGACTGTACAGGCTGTTTGTCAGCGATTAACAAAGAATCCAAAGACGACTTCTTCTTTTCCTTTCGGCTTTTCCCGTTTTTTTTCAGGGGTCGCCACGGCGAATCATCTGATTCGCACGTTTTGATTTGCCATAGGTTTTAACGTTGGATTCCCTTCTTGACACAACCCTTTTAGCAAGGGACAGAAACACGCTGACGGCTTTACAGCTACTCTTTACGAAAGTCAGCAATGGTTCTTTTACATGAACCTCTCACCATAGACAGTGAGAGACATGGCCGGCGTTTGATAACCCAGTTAGCTGCACCGGGGGGGGACAGTGACAGCCCTGTGGAGAGTGGGACTCAACCCCCCAACCTTAGGATCAGCGATCCAGCACCTTTTACCACCAGGCCACCACTGTTGATCAAGGCAGTTGACTCCAGTTTTAAATTGTGTACTTTAGTTTGTTCCTGTTTTTTTTTTTTTTTTTTAATTACACCTTCGTAATAACACTGGGCCACGATGTCCATGATCGCCATAATTTGAGAGAATTGTGATGCATGTGTGTGTGTGTGTGTGGGGGGGGGGGGGGGGGTCAGCTCGTGATGATCTTGAGAGAACTTTACTGGAACTGTGGTGATCACGCTGATCATGGCAAAGTTTTTGAGGTAATTATTATGATGTATTACGATTTGACACCAATCATGATAGAACGTGGGAATCGCAGTAGAGCCTGACAGATCTTAATGGACTTTAACAGACCTTAATGTACCACCGTACTGGATCATGATAAACTTGGAAGTATGATTCCTTCAAGTTTCATCTTTTGGATGCTCTCTGCCTCCTTTTTATGTCCTCTTATGCTCCAATTGCACTCATTTTATGAATCCCAAGTTTTTTTTTTTTTTTTTTTTTTGTCCAGTGATGGTTTCATGAATATCTGACTAAAATTTTCCAAGCCAGACAGAAAACTGGGACTCTGAAGCAATACTATCAGCAATATTCGGAAACTTCTATGTGGCATGAATTTTTTTTTTACACTAGCTGGGAACAATTAGCCCTCTTTAATTATCACAACTCAAAGTTGACCTCACTTTGTTCACAGTGCACAACATCTCCAATTAAACACGACAGCATCACTTCAACCAACCACGACTGTGAACCTCCACCCAACATGTCAAACAGATTTAAAAAAAACAGCGGAACTCCATGCAAAGAAAGTAACCTGACCCTGCCATATGGACAGGTGGAATATAGAGTCTGTGCAGCAAATAAACCTGAGGGATGATAGGAAGAGACAGAGAAAGAAAGAGAGGTAAATAGAGAGAGAGAGAGAGAGAGAGAGAGAGAGAGAGAGAGAGAGCACACAATGACCTTTTCAAAGAGCTTGATCTAGGGCCAAGGTAGACTTTATTTATAGAAGGTATTTATAGGAACGATTTTCCCGAGGTTAGGCTGAACGAGATGCCACTTCTCATTACCAGCAGGTTCCTGCGTGCACCTCATTTTACAGCTGGCTGAGCTCAGGCGGGAGGAGCCAGAGCAGCTGGGGCTGGGTCACCAGCAAAATCTTGCAGGCCAGTTCTTAACACGGTGTGTGTGTCAGACCACTAGAGGTCTAAACTCTGGGTTATAGGTCCCTCCCTTTGAAGAGCTGCTTGACTGGTAGTTGTTACTGTACATGTGCAGCTCCTGGCTGAGCCTCAGCATGTCCACTATCTCACTCCATACCAATATGCATCATCCTTCACATGAACAAAACTTGCGCCATCTACCGTTCTTTCTATTGAGCGTGAATGTGTGTTATAGTAAAGTAATAGTAAAGCACACAAATGCGCGCACGCACACACGCACACACACACACACACACACCTTCAGAACCTCCCAGGCCCTGTGTGTTGCCTCATCGTTGCAGTAATAAGTCACCCTGGCAAAGCACCTCAGGCTCTTGCACAGGCCTTGCAGCCTCAGCATGGAGTCATCGCAGCCCAGGGACACTGGGAGGGAATGTCAAATCAAAGACGAAACCAGACAAAGCTGCAGCTAAGTGTTAACAGCTCTGTAATAATACAAAGCTAACCATGTCCAGCACAGTGTACAGTACAGAATAGAAATGGAAACAGCTACAAAAACATTCACATACATACATATTGGTATATGACTTCATAACTTCATTATTTCAGTAACAAGTACTTTCTTAAATTTTATATATATATATATATATATATAAATATATATATATATATATATATATATATATATATATATATATATATATATATATATATATAAATATATATACACACACTCACACACACACACAGACACTGCCTGACTTACGTTCATTCGTTTTATGTATTTTTCGATTTTACGGTTTAAAAAGAAAAAAAAAGTCAAATTTTGAGTTTAGCGTGCTCTCTGTAGTACAAGACGTACCTACGTAGTACGCTGATGTAATACGCTACTTCTGCATAACGCTGCGTCCATTGTTTACAAACGACAGACTGAACGTGCCCCTCCTTCTTCCCAGTTCAGCTCGTGTTACCCTTGTGTTAAGACGTCGTCTCTGTGATCTTTGTGTTTACACTGTTTTGCGGACTTTTGTAACCCTGAGCAAATATGGTTGGTCAGAAGTGTAAGCCTACTAGTGATAGTGGTAATCAGATAAAGCGGCAAGCCATCTCGTTAGAAACGAAGACGGCTATTATCAAGAAAATTGATGCTGGTGGAAAACGTGAATGTTGCTAGTTTCTTCCAAATGGCTCCGTTGACCACCGGAACCATTTACAAGCAGAAAGATCGCATCATAGAGAATGTTAAAGGTTATATTTCATACTGTATTTGATATTTGATGAGTGAATTTGATTAAAATGTATCTATTTGAAATTATTTTGCTTGAATTTAATTTATTTAAAATGAATATTGATATTATTTGATATATTTGATTTTATTTTACAATGTTATGTTTATAATAATTGATTTAAGGGTGTTTTATGAGATACGGTAATGATATTTATGGATGTATAGTACAGTATGGATGTCATACATCACTGGAATGTACAGTAACAACTTATTTTCACTTTACGTTCGTCCGTCCAGAACTGAACAAAAATGTAAAGTTGGGGAGTGTCTGTAAATACACACACACACACATATGTGTGTGTGTGTGTGTGTGTGTATATATATATATATATATATATATATATATATATATATATATATATATATATATATATGTATATATATTATATTATATTATATTAGACCTCTTCAAATTTGACCTTTTTCACCAAACATATGCAAACTGATATTGTTCCCATTCTCCGAGGTCGAAATTAACTAAATATACTAGTTCTTTTGATCTTAGACCTTGGCTATGCCTGCCTCAAGAGCCATGCAGTTTTATAGGTATTTGATACCACAGCAAGCAACAGTGCTGACCTGCTGACACTTGGGAAGACAATGACAGCTACAGGAATGCACAGAAGTTTGTGAGGTCAGTGAAAGTGACCAATGATGTGGCTGAGAGAGGTGTAAAACTGATCAGTGACTTCACGACTCAATGACCCAGAGCAGAGAAGCTACTTACTACAAGTGGTGGAGGACCACAGGAAGAAATTTGACAGTTTTTGGTACCATTTGACATTTGGTACCACTTTCAATGCTATAGCACCAACCTCTGTGAAGCTACAATGAAAACAAGGACATAATATCCTGAATTTTGCAGCATTTTTGAAAAACGTCAACAATAAAAATACATGGCTGTTGAGACAGGCATAGCCAAGGTCCAAGATCAAAATAACCTTGGAGAATGGGAATAACATCAGTTTGCATATATTTGGTATATTTATACACACACACACACACACAGGGATCCCTCGCTACTTCACGCTTCAATTCATGCGGCTTCAGTGCACTGAGTTTTTTTTTTTTTTTAATATTCATCGAAAATAAGGAAATTAAGGAAGAATAGGGAAAGAGTTAAGTAAAATGCCACAAAAAAGGCCAATTGTGCAACCCCCCCCCAAAAAAAAAAAAAAAAAAACAATCCAAAACCCCTCAACAAAACTACTTACATTTTTATGTGAGGCGCACATCTGTGTGCGCGCACATCTGTATGTGTGTGTATTTATATTTTATTTACATCTCCTGCATTATTTTTGAATGTTTAATTGTTATTATAAACATTTATAGTGTTGAATATGTATTTATTGATATTATATACACATATACATGTGTGTATACGTCAGTCAGGGAGGTTGAGCATACTTTGTGGAAATTCGGCGTCTGTGGAGGGTCTCTTTCCCAATTCGCCACAAAAAGTGAAAAGTGAGGGATCACTGTGTGTGTGTGTATGTGTATATATATATATATATATTAATCCTCATTTACTCATTTCATGTGTGTGTGTGTGTGTGTGTGTGTGTGTGTGTGTATATATATGCCACTGTATATATATATATATACACACACACACACACACACACACACACACACACACACACATGAAATGAGTAAATGAGGATTAATATATATATATATATATATATATATATATATATATATATATATATATATATATATATATATATATATATAAATAAATCCTCATTTACGAAACCTAAAGTGTAATAGATCCTGAAAAGTCTGTTCCTCATTATTCGGCTGAGTGTGACGATTTCACCTCTTCACTATCTGCATGCGTTCACCAGCAGTGCAAATTGACAGACATGAAGATCAAAAACTTTAAATTTAGCCAGCAGCATGGACATCCCTCACGTCCTATACAGAGTGGTAATCTGCTCTACGTCCAGTCCCACTGGAAACTTTGTCTTCCAAGGGGATTTGAAGGGATTGATGCTGCCAGATGTACTGAGTACGACGAACAAATCACTTCGAGGTAGGTGCCAGATATGTATGTCTTCCCCTCCATAATTGGCATTTTTATGAGTGCTCTGTCTGTATAATTCTAGCTGATGCCTTGACATGAGATGTGATACTTGTAACTTGCACATACGGTCAGGGTGGAGAAAAAGCCTGGATTCAATACATCAAGTTCAATATATGTTGAACTATTTGCTAATAATTTCAATGGCTGTCACGTCAAACAATATGATGAGTTCGGTATCAATTGCATTTTTAGCAACTCCTCATTTTTTGGATCAAGTATGCTTGCCTGTCAGGTGAGCCTCTATCAGACAAGCGAACTGACAGTGTAGTAGTAATGAGAAGAGATAGAAGACGGGAGGTTACAAATGTTTAGCAAATGCACCGGAAGTGGTCACAAGGGAACGTCTGACCTTATCTAGGACAAAGACAGATCCAAGCACTAGGTTTGAATGAGAGGAATAAGCCCTGTCTTCCATCAACATCCCACATGGGAACGACTGAATTACTAATGCGAGAGTTACATTAATAAAATTTGTTTCAGTCCTGTCCCGAGGCTGACTACTCGGACGGCTCTGTTTTGCGGTTGGCTCCGAGCCCGTATCCATCGTAGAGGGCTTGAAATATTACAGTAGAATTGTGGCTTGACTGTCTCCAGCAATTTCCCCCAGGTTTTCTACAATCTAATTCTATGGGAGAACATGTCCAAATCTTCCATAAGCACCGAGCTCATTTTTATCATCTGCGAAGGCCCCATCATCTCCTCAGCGTGAACAGAACAGCAGCTGTCAGAACGGCCTGCTCTCAATCCTCATCATTAACTACTTGCTGGCTTTCTGATTGGCTCCTTTGTTCTCCAGTAAGGATTTAATTCCCTCCAGTCTGCAAAGCTTAATGACATAACAGACAAACTTTTTCCCCCCTCATGTTCATAAAAAATTTGGCAAACACTTAAATTGAGATTTCGGTTGAAAATGTGATATAATCAAGGAGTTTTAAGCCTTGACTGAGAACGGAGGTCTTTATAACTCCAAATATTGTACTCTAGCCATGTGCATATGGTTTACACTATTAAGAACAACACTTTTTTTTCTTTTTTTACAGGGTTCAGGTGAATGTTTCCTTTTCTAAACCACCAGCATCACTAATTCCCTGCAGCACTACTTCAGTCTATTTGACTGTCTGTCTGTTTGTCTGTCTGTCTGGCATCATGCATGCTCTGATCTCTATACACGGTGAAAGGATATGACAGCTTCATTTTAGCCTGACAGGCCTCTGAAAAGCATTTCCCCCTACACTGACATTAATCTAGCATTTTCAAATTAGCAGAAACATTAACCTTTAGCGTGAGTCTAATGTGTTCTGAATGGATTGTATTAACTTTTTTGATAATGTCATTTCGGTTGTTGTGCTATAACCAAAAAAAAAAAAAAAAAAAAAAAAAAACCAACTCTGTTTTTTTTTCCCCCCATTGCATTTCAGTTCAATATTTCATTCTATTGACAAAACGCATTTACCTCATTAGCTCACTTATTGAGTTTTACTTTGAACAATTTCCCTGTGTACCATCAATGCGTCACTATTAGCCGCGACTCGGAATAAAGAAGAACTGCAATATGCTTGCACGTTTTAAATGTCATTTTCGCGCCACTCCGGTGTGAAAACAGCTAGCATAGAAACAAACAAATCTCACTTTGGAGTCACAAGTGCATCCGTGTGTGAGGACAACGAGCACGAGATCTGAAGTGTGCATCTACTGAGAGTCTTGACACATATGTGCAAAGCAGCTTGTCATGCGAAACAGTTGCTTTAATATTTGCGGCCATTACACTAATTAGGCAAAAGCACACAGATGGTGCTGTTTCACAAACTCTCAGACTGAGAATCAAAATGTCATCACTGCCAACATTAGACATGCAGGGGAAAAAATCCTGACAAATCTTTCCTCACTCCCATCAGTTTTACTTTATTTTTTTAATAATGGAAACCAACATGAAAAGGCGGCATGCCGTTGATGAAAACGAGGAGCATTTAGCGCTGAAACAATGGTACTTGGGTACCATATGCCGCTCTTTAAATGCTGTAAGACAGCTGCAAAAGCCAAGCGTTCCTGGAGATTGTCCAGGTCCCAGAAGAAGATTTCCACTCAGTTGAAAATGTTTCCAGCTATCAGGAAGAAGCCACTTTTCATAGACTTGCTTCCAGATGCAGGCCAATTCTCTCTCTGAAGAAGAGGGTAGTGTCTGTGCTAGTCAGAGTGAATTTGCCACAGACAACACACACACACACACACACACACACACACACACACACACACACACACACTGTAATAAAAAACAGTGTGGCAAAGACGTGACAATGTGACTTCTAATGTGCATGTGTGAAAACTCGACAGGTTTAGCTCAAGGCTTACTGCCTTAATTGTCACTCGCATGTTAAAGCACTCAGCTCTTCCCCTCACGAACCACTTTGTTTCCTTCAGCTGGACAAACCTGCTATGATTATTGTGCTCTTCAGCGGGCGATTAGGATGAGCATTACTGAGCCTCCTGCCTGATTTCACAGTCGACATAAAATAAACTCGTTTCTGTGTCTGTCATCATCACTGCAAAAGATTTACGAGAGAACACACCCAAACACACACACATATACATATATATACATACATACATATATATATATATATATATATATATATATATATATATATATATATATATATATATATATATATATATATATATATATATATGTGTGTGTGTATATTTATATTTATATATATATATATATATATATATACATACATATACACACACACACACACATATATATATATACATACACACACATATATATATATATATATATATATATATATATATATATATATATATATATATATATATATATATATATATATATATATATACATATATATACATATATATATATATATATATATGAAATCTTTGAGCAATTGCTTTAGTATATACTACATGGGAACATAAAAAGGCAATGAAAATGAAATTTTTTATTATGACGTAGTGTAGCTCTGAGAGCACATGTGTGCAGATAATATTTTAATATATACAGGGATCCCTCACTTTCCGCGGTTAATTTTGGACCAAGATCCCACCGTGACCGACCGTCAAATTCCGCGAAGTAGGATCAAACCCCCCCGACTGATGTATACATATATGTATATGTAATATCACTTAATACATATTCAACACTATAAATGCTTATAATTATTATTGTGGATGCTTATATAGCGCAATTTCATACAAGCGTATGCTCAGTGCGCATGAGACCCCGGCGCGCCGGGCTCCCGTCGCCACTGTACGGCACCAGTTGTTGCGTTGTTCTAGCCTTTTGATACTGAGCACCAAGCAGGAAGCAACAACTCACAAATTTTAACGTCTCATGGTATGACGCAGCCGGATTCGAACTCCGACCTTCCAGGGAATCAAGTGGACGCTCTACCAACTGAGCTAAATCCCCGGCATATCGCTTATAATAACAATGAAACATTCAAAAATAATGCATACGATGTCAAGAAAATATAAATACACACACATACACATCAATTTTTATGTGTGGTGCGCATCTGAGTGTGTGTGTACGCGTGTCTGCATAAAAATGCAAGTACAGTAGTTTTGTTGGGGGGTTTGGGGTTGTTTTTTGTTATTGTTTGTTTGGGGCTTCTTTTTTTTTTTGCATAATTGGCCTTATTTTATGGAATTTTCCTTAATCTTCCCCCCATTCTGCCTTAATTTCCTTATTTTTTTAATTCTATGAATATTTAATAATAAAATTAATAAATAAATAAAAAGCCGCGATGCACTGAAGCCGCATGAATTGAAGCGCAAAGTAGCGAGGGATCCCTGTACTTTGTAGAAAGAAAGAAAAGCAAACAAAAACAAGATTTTAATGATTTATTTATTTTTTTTAATATTTAAACCATTTGAATTGAAAGCACAAAGGACTCCACCAAAACTAGTCTGGGAACATTTACAACTGATTATGAAACGCAGAACATACAGAAACTCGCTAAACGAGGCCGTACTGAGTACTGAGTTAGATTTCAGTACTGTAGTATAAAAAAAAGCCTGCAGTTAGCAGAAAGCGTGCCATCTTGGGCTTTCTTTTATCCAGAACTATTTTAATAATATGTTACTTGGTGAGCACTAATTACGTCCTTTATTATGTATGTCTTGTATTATTCGCTCCTTAAACTTGTCAACAGCACTCCAAGGTGCTCCAATGTTTTTTTTTTTTTTTTAATTCAATATAAGAACAAACCTAAAGGACTTTATCCTGAGCTCTGATGCCTGGTTATTTTCAAGGCTTTTTTGTAACATTAATATGAGCTTATGCATGTTGTCAGAGCTTTTCCGGAGTAGTGAGACATTTTCAATAACTGTGTTTTGCCCGTGGCAGGGATTAGCAATAAGCTGGGAACTATTTGTGGATGTTAGACAAACCTGGCCATGTCTACAGGGCTTCATCTCACCTGAGTATGTGTGAGAGAGAGAGTGTGCGTGCGTGTGTGTGTGTGTGTGTGTGTGTGTGTGTGTGTGCGTATAATCCTTCTGTGCAACAGCCACGTCGTCATGGGACGTAAATTTGT
This sequence comes from Plotosus lineatus, assembly GCA_024760905.1. NCBI lineage: Eukaryota > Metazoa > Chordata > Actinopteri > Siluriformes > Plotosidae > Plotosus > Plotosus lineatus. The sequence goes on from CM045732.1 coordinate 58,573,754, forward strand.
GGTTTACCATGAGACGCTGCACGTTAATAAGATGATAAGTTAATAGATGTGAACTCGTCGCCACAAATTGCCAGAGAAATTCCCTGGCAATAAGAACTGAGAAAATAATATTCACGAAGTAATGGAGGATTAATGCTACTAATAAAACACAACACCACCTGGATTATCAGAGTAATAATCCTAGTTTAGCTCGGAGAAGAAGTGCGAACATGCCTTTGCGTGTTATGCCACAGGCGTTTCAATCAAGGCAGGTATTTTGTTTGTTGCCGAAATTCTTGCGGTGAGAAATTCGATCGGGTATAAAGCCGTGTTCAAAGCTCTGTAAATTTATGAACTAGACATCTTAAGGTTAGAATTGTGATTGTGTGTTTTAGTTTTCAAGAACGTTCCTTCAGATTATCAGGGCGTTTTGATTTAAAGAAAGAAGAAAAATGAACATTCCTTGAGCTCAGGATTGTGTGGAAATGATCTCATGATGCACAGCTCGAGATTTCAGTTCGCCTTGTTTACAGCTGGGAGGGATGCACATGCAATAATATCACGTTTATATCTGCATATTCAATATTTCTTATGATTCCAAAGACCTACATGCGAAGTAACAGCAGAAACAGAATAAACAGCACATTCTGTCTAAGAAAGCCGTAACGTTGTAAATGTGATGCCAAAAAACATGATTTCCATGACATAATTATCATATTGTCATATTTCCCATGACAAACTGTCTTTCTCTTGTAATCCCAGTCACAGTAATTGCATACTGCATTTCCATTCTTCAGATTTCTGATCCTTGAATTTGCTTTTCAAATAAAAACCATTACACCATTTACATTACTCTGCTGTTTTGTGCTATAAAAATATTTGTAATAATAGTGTTATATATTAATTCAGGGGCAGTGGTGGTGGTCTAGTGGTATAGGGTGCTGGATCGCTGATCCAAAGGTTGGGGGTTCGAGTCCCACTCTCCACAAGTTTGTCACTGACACCCCCCCCCCCAGTGCAGCTAACTGGGTTATCAAAGGCGGGCCATGTCTCTCACTGTCTATGGTGAGAGGCATGTAAAAGAACCATTGCTGACTTTCGTAAAGAGTAGCTGCAAAGTCGTCAGCGTGTTTCTGTCCCTTGCTAAAAAGGGTTGTGACAGGAAGGGCATCCGACGTAAAAAAACCTCTGCCAAATCAAACGTGCGAATCAGATGATTCGCTGTGGCGACTCCCGAGTGAAAGGGAAAAAGCCGAAAGGAAGACAGACAGACAGTGTTATATATTAATTCATGTAATAATAGTGTTATATATTAATTCAATTCATTTGTGTTTGTTTCGCCCTTTTAAGAATAGATATAGTCACAAAACATCATCTTTCACAAACACGCCATAGAAGTTGTATTAAACGTCACCGTAGACGACGGGCCGACCTCAAAGAGCTGGTTATTAACTTCAGACCCGAACTTTTACTCCTGTCAAACTCATCCATCTATTAAATTATTACCCATGTGTACCTGTGCAGCAGCCTGTCTGCCCCGTCTATTTAATTTATCATTTATTTTAGTTCAAAAATAAGCAGAAGATGATGCAGTAGGGAAGGAGGAGGAGAGTTTTGCTGCTGCTGCTGCTGCTGCTGCTGCTGCTGCTGCTGCTGCCACTCTGAAGCTTGCTTTCTGTTCTTACACCCAAAGAACGCGTTTCCTTTCATAGGGAATCAGGACCATATCAGATTTGTTCCTCTGAGCTTTAATGAAAGGGCTCAGTTAGCCCGCGCTCATGATTATCCTATGAGTATTGACTTTGGCCTACAGTCATGAACAGATAAAATGGTGTGAGGCCTTGTCCTAAGTGATTACTCAGAATTACAAATCACTTCGCACGTAACTTTACCCAGCCTGTCTTCCTGGCACCCCGGACTCATACAGCTGCCAAACGCCTGCTGAACACATCGACACTCACAGGCCGCTGATGCAAAACATCCACAAGAGTGTGTGTGTGTGTGTGTGTGTGTGTGTGTGTGTGTGTGTGTGTGTGTGTGTGAGAGACTGTGGAGAGAGGGGGACGTCACATGACACGCTACAAATAGCATGAGCACATCTCCACATGCACACTTGCGAAAACAATATTTGCGCATTCAAAAGTACACATTCGTAATCTCAAATAATGGGCTTAGAGTGTTCATGGTGCACATGTATACACCCACACACTTATGCAGCTATAGAGAGAGAGAGAGAGAGAGAGAGAGAGAGAGAGAGAGAGAGAGAGAGAGAGATAATATTCCTCTCTGACAGCTGAGTTTTAATTGGGCAGACGGGTGTAGCGGGCCGCTGTCACACGCCTGGCGGTTTGAGGCTTTGTGGGACAGGCCCCACGGTGGGCGCTGTCATGTGGCCCTGGCTCTCTGCGGGTTCCCCTCCGTGGGTGTCCCGACTCATTTAGGAGCGCACAGACAAAGCGCCAATTAAAAAAAGAGGGCTTTAAACAATCGAACCGTGCCCCCTGGGGATTAGCAGACAGCCTGCAGGCCATGAGCTGGGGCAAAAAAATACTGACTACGTATTCCACATCTATAAATATACTGCTAATTCATACAGCCATATATTACTGCCTGTTTAAATAAGAAATTAATGGCATTTTCTGGCCTGTTCCAATATGTCTATACCTAAAGGAATTATAAACCTGAAAAATCCAAGTAATTGTGCACTGGGAATAAGTGACTATAACCACCGTTTCTATTGATGTTTGTTTGTGATTAAGGCTTCTTCGAATTCTGTGCACTTGATTATTATGCAAGTAAAAATCTAAAGTTGTATCCGAGGTAAATAAGCCTTTTACAGCTTGTTCTAACCAATTAGAGGAAAGCAGAAAAGTGTCTGGATGTTAGAGGAGACAGAAAAACAGCTCGCAGTGTCACAGCAGAAGGCCCACGCTGTGCATCTGCTCCTGTCTGGGTGCCTGGTGTGGCGTAGAGGAATCGCTGAATGATACTCGCGTGCCAGACTGATGAACCTTGCATTTTTAAGAGCAGGAAATAGTTTTAATGTATATTTCTGTCACTCCCCCTCACTAGTCCTATCATATACATGAGGTCCATATGCCAGTTCCATATGGGCCGCCACCCTCTCCTGCCAGTCTGATGGAGAACTCCCATCCATCACTGCGAGAGCAGAGCACTCACTTGTTATCAGCCCAGATCGGAAAGAGAAACTTACGCACACACACACAGACACACACACAAACACACACACACACACACACACACACACACACACAAACACACAGACAGTCCTCTCCACTCCTCGCATAGCTCAGCCATATGCGAGTTGTCCTGGAGGGGGAGATGCTGACTTGCAGTTCCAGACCAGACCGTCTCCCATCAAAAAGAAAAAGAAAAAAAAACACAACTCTAAAAATTATCCAAAAAATTTATCATGGAATAACTTACTGTTAAAGATTTTATATATATACATGTATCTACACATACATACATATATATATATATATATACATACACACATATATACACACATATATATATATATACATATACATATACACATACACATATATATATATATATATATATATATATATATATATATATATATATATATATATATATACACACACTCACATATATACACATATATATGTATATATATATATATATGCACTATATATATATATATATATATATATATATATACACACAAACTGTATACAGTGTGTTTATATATATATATATACACACACACACACACACACGCGCGCAACACTATAAATAAACTAAAATGTACAATAAAAATGGAATCACTTTAGATCTGATCCAATGGCTTGTCTTTCTATGAAACATGCTTCTTTTACATAGACATGTGAAATAATAATAACAATAATGATAACAACAACAACAACAACAAAACAACAACAACAACAATAATAATAAACATTTACTTTATTTAACTTAACTAAAATACTCAGCTGTTGTTTATTATATTGCACAACATCTCCTGCCTAGATGTGGTTTCTGATCCCCCCCTCCCCATCATCCAGATGTTTGCCTGCTGGGATATTTCTTGCTCAAGTAAGGAAATAAATATGATTGAAATACTTATGCAGTAAATTGAGGTTCTCACTGCAAGATACCACTGTTTTCCCTTTGCGCTGCTCACAGAATCAAAGCGAAAGGATTCGCACATGGATAAGACACCAACTTGTTTGTAGAAGAAAGAGAAAGACTGGATTGCTTACGGAATATATAGCCACTGATGAAGTCTGTAAACAAGGCTGTTCAAACAAGACATGAGATCTCTACATCTGATGGAAAGGTGAAAAAAACAGCACTTTTATAAACAATTCAATGTAAAAGCAGAACACACACACACACACACACACACACACACACACACACACACACAAAGAAAATGATTTATTCCTTCATTCGTTCATTTTCTGAACCGCTGAATCCTAATTAGGGTTGCAGGGAGGCTGGCACCCATCTCAGCCGACTCTGGGCGAAGGCATAGTACACCCTGGCCAGCTCGCCAGGCCATCGCAGAGCGGGAACAACTGACGGCCATGCAGCCTTCTCTTGACGAAAGTCAGCAATGGTTCTTTTGCATGAACCTCACGCCAGAGACAGTGAGAGACATGGCCGGCCTTTGATAACCCAGTTAGCTGCACTGGGGGAGAAAATAATTTATTTTTTTCTAAAAGGTCTAATGATTACTCGTATCATGAGAGCTAGATTTAGCCTCAGTGAGACACTTGGGCTTCGGTGTGCTTGTATGTCATGACGGTCATATAAGAAGGCGGCTGGGGAATATGAGGATGAGTAACCTTACACCCCATTAAGAATAATCATATTTATTTCGCAGGCCTGGCAGGAAGGCAATGGTGTGCACGTCCTTAAGTAAATTGAATCAGGAGGACAGATGATCCTGTCTGTGGCAGAGAGAGACAGAGTCCCCACTTCCTTGTAGACTCTGATAACATGAATTATTAAGTGAGTGTAAGGAGAGCAGGCGACTTAAATGTAATATGTGGCCTTGTTATTTGCTACTACCTTTTGTAACCTTTCAGGTTTAATTAAGGCTCTGGGATGGGGAGAGGGGGGTGGAGATTATAGGCAGCGAGGACTAGTTAAACTTTGTGCAGAATCACAGATTCTACGGCCCACACACACACACACACACAAAAAAAAGCAACAACACTATGTATACACACACACATACACACACACACACACACACACACACACACACACACACACACACACATATACACACACACACATACACACACACACACACACACACACACACACACACACACACACACACACACACACATATACACACACACACATATACACACATACACACACACACACACACACACACACACACACACACACACACACACACACACACACACATACACACACACACATACACACACACACACATACACACACACACACACACACACACACACACACACACACACACACACACACACACCACACACACACACCTCTTTGAATACATGCAGCAGCTAATAATAATAATAAATAACAATACTATGTATACACTGCATGCTAAGTACATAATAGAATGCAATGGGTGGTGCTGTTCTCGGAGAGAAATCAATAACTGGGCGGTGATAGCTTCTGGAACAAACTGGGGTTACTGTTACCATCCTGAATTTGATTCTTTCCCAGTAACCGCACATGCTGAAGAGTTTTTATTCCTTTATCATCACAACAATTTTCAGTTCGATTCATTCATTAATTAATTTTCCTCATCCTCATATAGGATTGTGGGGCCTTTGTCATAGTGGTTAGGGTGCTGCGCTCATGATCGGGAGGTTGTGAGTTCGAATCCCACTGAGATCCTCACTGTGCTAAGACCCCTGGGCAAGGTCTCAACCACAAGTGTGCCTCTGTTGACCCAGCAGTATAAATGGGTACCAGTAAAAAAAATATACTGGGAAGGTAACATGCGCTGGACTAGCGCCCCATCCAGGAGGAGTTGAGCTCGTGGTCGCTTCACGCTACAGAAACCGGGGATAAGCACCAGCCTGATGAGCCGCGAGGTTCGGGTGTAAAAACCCAACAGACTTACCATTTTTTTTTTTTTTTTTCATATAGGATCGCTGGGAGGCTATCTCAGCCGACTCTGGGCAAAGGCGGAATACACCATTATCAGCTCTGCAGTCCATTGCAGAGTAACATTCATACTCAGAGTCACATCTCGGGGTAATTTCGAACAGCCAATTAGCTTAATGTACATGAGCTGGGACTGCGCAAACATGAGGAGAACATATAAACTCTACACGGAAATGCCGTCTGCACGGAGAAGCCAGGGACGTGAATCCAAAACCTTCCTCATTGCGTTTTACATGTGACACTGTCCCAAATACTTTGGGTATGATTTTTTTTGTTTGTTTTTAAACATTTATCAATGAGTCTTATACAACGAATAAACCTGTAGTACCACTTTTCTAATCATAATTTTTTTTTATTATGACATTGAATGTTGTTGAACATCTGCAATACAAGCTGATTTCTGTTAGCATTGTTGCTATAGCGATTATTAACAGTTTAATTCTCTCTTTTCCCTGCGTCTCTTCTTAATTAAAAAAATAAACAAAGAAATAAACCGCAGCGTGGATGGTCATGCTTCTACATCATAAACTGATTTACTATGATACAACGCAGTGAGAATGAAGACTTATTCCATAAACATCTCCTTATAAGACATCGATATCCTCATGATTTTATTAAAAATACATTTCCATTTTTTGTTTTTTTTCCCCCCTTTATTAATAGGATTGAGTGATTACTATAGAAACACTAATATATCAGCAGAGTTTTAATATAAAGCTGTGATTTGAATGAATACTGTAAGCGTCACTGTCCTATAAAATAAATTGACATTTTCAAACTAATTAGGTTCCAGAATCTGGAGTATAATACCCAAGCCCCATTCATGCAATACGCACAGTCTAATGAAAACAGAAATCACTTCTGATGAGCGAGCGATTCAACAACGCAGGGCTTCGCTGATTTATTATTTAACCACGACCACAAAATGTAGATTCTGATTTATTATAAATTACATTGCACATACTCTATGTACATTTGTGGTGTATAAACCGACACCAAACCATTATCGCAAACCACACTGTCTACATCTCGGGTTCAACAAGTCCACACCTTTATACAAAAAAAACCCCAAAAAACAAAACAAATGACACCAGCCACCAACCTCCCAGGATAATTGACTCCATCAGTGTGACTGTACAACACCATCAAAGGCAACGTGCCCCACAAATGACGGACAGGTCTGTGTAAATATACACTCCAGGATGGGTTCATCAAAGTCAAGCTGCCATAGCTGTGGTCAGTGTTTGTCCAACACGTGTCAGGAAAGATGAGGGCAAACAGCACACTCTGTGATTTGATTCAGACAGAGTTTTCATATGACCTCTTAAGCGGTGATGTCCGATGGGTGTCAGTTCGACCACAAAACGAGAGCGCTATTGATCAAAGAGTGATGTCAAAACAGCCCACTGGCTAATGGCAGATCATAACAGCTCACTTTAAACAATCAGAGAAGATCCACGGATGTGAAGGGCCAAGGGCCGGTTCAGCAGCGCTGCAGAAATGCCGGCATGTCCCGTTTCTATTTCCGACCAAATCCAGAGTGATTCTAAACATAACAGGACGTCATTCACTGAATTCCTAACGCGAGAAAGCCGTCAGAGATTTTTTTACTCCTATGCGTTCTGGCACTTACAGTCAAGCGAGTCCATTATGAGGTTAATATCAACCATAGTTTGGGAGCAAGAACCACATGGAGGACATGTTTTACAAAAGGGAAAGCTTTGTATGCTGCGCTCAGCACTGTGGCGGTTTTTAAGGGCTTTGTGTTGTAAGCACTTTCATTCGCGGTATGCTTGTGGTTTGGTCTGCCGCCGGCTCCAGTACATTAACACACCTTTATGTTCTCTTCACACTAACACTCCATCACTTGCCCTTGTATATTCTGCTTCAAAAAAAAAAAAAAAAAGATTTTTCTTTTCACCCATCAGGCTTTTTTTGCAGTGGTAAGCTGGATGTGCGGTAAAGCTAGCTTACCGTCCAGCTGTTTTATCCAGAGGGCAGGTGTGCTCGCGAAAAAGGGATGAAAGATAAAGGCATATGTCCTCCCTCAGAGGCCAGGATTGTGTGTGCAAGAGGAGAAATCTCCTTCTTAAGAGAAAGAGAGAGAGAGAGAGAGAGAGAGAGAGAGAGAACGAGAGAGAGAGAGAGAGAAAGGATGAACGAGAAACTGAAGGCATTCCCATAGCAGGTGGTCTGCCTCATGAAACATCTGGAGGCTGTGATGGCCAGATAAGCTCTGCTATTTACAAATCCAAAACTTTGTTTAGACAAAACCTCTAAAAGCCATTCAGCTTCCAAAAGCAACTTCATCTTCCCTCTCATTCCTAAACTTCCCGAGCTGGGAAAGTGGCGAGCTGCGCCGAAACTTCTCCAAATGAAGTATGAGAACTGGCGAGCTTTATTCCAGGACTGTAAATAAACAGCACATTTCAATAAAATTACACAGCCAACTTCATTTGCATTCCAAACTAATGTCCAAAATAAAATTACACATTTCATGGGATAGTATTTCTGAGTAGCACGAGTTTGCTGTAAAGAGTGTAAATAAATATTTATTATTATAATTCACGAGATATTTTGAAGACGTGCTGCACGTCAAAGGAAATCCAGCAAACCGTATCTTCCTGCCTCGTGTTCATTCGGTTCACGTGGAAATATGGCTGCTTTTAAAATGATCCCGAAATGAAATCCCCAGCATTGCGTTATCGTGTAAAAACAATTCTTTTCTTATGCGGACGAGAAACATCCACAAGTTCAGTTTGTTTTTCGACGTGTCTGAACATCGCTCGTCCTGTTCGCTCGAAAAGCTCCATTATTGGACGTGTAATCCACTATGACTCATTAAAACTATTTCCATTCAGTGAAACATGTCCCATCACAGACGCCTCATCCATTATTCATCCGTTTATCCACAACGCTTTGTACACAAGCTCACTCACTCACTCACTCACTCACTCACTCCATTCACTCACTCACTCACTCACTCCACTCACTCACTCACTCCACTCACTGACTCACTCACTCACTCACTCACTCACTCCTCCACTCACCCTCCACTCCACTCACCACCACTCCTCCCACTCACTCACTCACCACTCACTCACCACTCACTCTCCTCACTCCTCACCACTCCTCACTCACTCACTCCACTCACTCACTCACTCACTCCACTCACCACTCACTCCACTCACTCACTCACTACCACCCACTCACTGACCATCACTCACTCACTCCACTCACTCACTCACCACCACCACCACTCACCACCACCACTCACTCACTCACCATGACCATGACTACCACTCACCTGACCATGAATGAATACTGACCATCACCACCACTGAATACTCACTCACCACTCACCACCACTCACCACCTCACTCACCTGACCCATGGACTCACCACCACCATGACCATACTCACTCACCACTCACCATGACTCACTCACCACCACTCACCACCACTCACCACTGACCATGACCTGAATGAATGAATGAATGGAATGAATGACTACTCACCATGGACTCACCACCACTCACCTGACCATGGAATACCACTCACCCACTCACCACCACTCAATGGACCATGAATGAATGCCACCACTCACTCCACCACTGACTCACTCACCTCACCACTCACTCACCACCACTGACCACTGACCATGACCCACTCACCACTGAATGAATGACTCACTCACCACCACTGAATGAATCACTGACCATGAATCACTCACTGAATGAATGAATGACCATCACCACCACCACCACCATGAATGAATCACTCACCACTCACTCACTCACTGGAATCAATGAATGAATACCCATCACCTCACCATGGTCACCCATCACTCACTCACCATCAGTACTCACCATCAATCAATAATCACTCACCATCAATCAATCACTCACTCAATCACCTCACTCACTGAAATGACACCTGAACCACTGAATGTCACCACTCACTCAATGAAATGGAATCACTCACTCACTCACCTGAATCACTCACCACCAATTCCACTCACCACTGAATACCCACTCACCACCACTCACTGAAATCACTCACCAATCACCCACCACCACTCACTCACTCACTGACCTCACCACCATCACTCACTCACTCACCACCAATCACTCACTCACCTTCTCCACTCACTCACTCACTCACTGACTCACTCACTGACTCACTCCACTCACTCAATCACTCACTCACTCCACTCACTCAATCACCTCACTCATTCCACTCACCCCACTTACTCACTCACTCCACTCACTCACTCCACTCACTCACTCACCTCACTTACTCACTCACTTACTCACTCACTCCACTCACTCAATCACCTCACTCACTCCACTCACTCTACCACTCACTCACTAACTCACTCACTCAATCACTCACTCCACTCACTCATTCACCTCACTCACTTCACTCACTCACTCACACCTGCGAAATGGCTCATAGGTTTGATGTTGATGTAATGCACTGAAGATTAATTGTGTACGTTATTAATCTTTCCCACTGAGGGATGCCATCTTGCAGAAAGCATCCCAAACGAAGTTGTGAGCGAAGATCTAAACAGAAACCAAGTTGATTTTTGCTCCTCTTTCTCTCTCTCTCTCTCGCTCTCTCTCTCGCTCGCTCTGTGTGTGTCTCACATGACCCTCTTTCGAAGTTAAAAGCAGGGTGTGTGTGGTTTCGACTGTCCTGTGAATAATTACGAATGGTGCGATCCTATAACTCTGATATTGCCATAACGCTTTAAGCTCGCAGACGATGACTTCCAGATGTTCATGACACACTAATGATTTGTTAGAGATAAAAATACTTAGATTCAGAGGGCAGTGTAAAAAAATAAAAAGTGACAGATTCAGCTATCACTATGTTGAGAACAAAAGATTATGAAAAGCGAATGAACAGTCACGATCAGAGAGAGAGAGAGAGAGCAAAAGTCTGAGCAAGAGAATGAGTGAGAGAGAGAGAGAGATGGGTCTCCAGATGTGATCCAAGACAAATGGCTCTATTGATAGAAACTATAGGACAGAGAGAGAGAGAGAACGAATCGAGTGCTCTGAAATTTATCAGCTCGCTGCAGCAAGTGTAGGGAAATTAAGTGATAAGAAAATCAATTGCTTATTCCTGCATCCATATAAATGTAGCTAATGTTTAAAATTCCCTGCAAATCTGCAGAGAATGCAGAGAGAGGAGGCGTGCGAGGGGGAGGACGGGGAGAAGGCGGGGAAGAGGAGGTCATCAATCATGGCTCGGTGACACACAATGAAACCTGACCGGGGCCCAAGATGTTTTAATACAGCATCCATTAAAGCCCTCAAATAAATTGCAATTTGGAAAACAGAACATAATACCGGCCAAGTTTTCCTCATCCATCTTGCAGCGTGTCATGTAATGTAATTGCGTTGTTAATTTATCCAAGAATTTCCTTGGTACACCATTTCATCCACATTGGTTAATTTCCCTGTAGAGTATATTTTTCTCTCTGCGCCGCACCCCTCCCTTCCCCATCGCTAGCGGGGGCAGAGTAATGTTTCTGCTTAGCATGGCATTAGTGGAAGGGCTAATCAAACGGCTGAAGTCTCTGACACTTTATCAATGACTAGCAGTGCTGGCTGCGTGCCGTCTGGATACCAGCGGCCCAAGATTCAATCACCCCTCCACGCTCTGTCATTAGCCCCCGCCCGCCCCTCCCGCCCCCCCCCAAACAGCAGGATCACTCAAAAATGCCCACGCATTACATCAATATTATCGACAGAAGGCTTTGGAGGCGTTTAAGGCTGGCCAGCAGCATTGGTCTGAGAGCAAGTCACTTCCTGTTGCAGTACTGGGCTCCACTGGGCATGCTCAGTCTCAAAAGGAGGGAACGAGAGAGTAAGACGAGGACCTGAAGCGATCTTTGTTTAATTGGAGGTGCGGTGTTTACTCCAACAGAGATGACACCGGAAAATAAATATTTTCCAACACAATTATGCTGGAATTAAATCAGGAGGTCGAGAAAGCTGAAGGATACGTACACCAGCTTCCTGTTAACATACGCCAAGGAAGAAACAGTCACACTTATCTTTTTTTTTTTTTTTTTTGCACAT
>CM045732.1:58590995-58638495 GCA_024760905.1 Plotosus lineatus
AGATGCTAGTTCGATGCAGTACCACATATCACAGCGCTCTACTGTACATGGTCTTCCGTAGCTGGAGATCTGCAGCTGTTTGAGTAGCATGAGCAAAATAAAAAGCATGAAATTCCTTGCAACAAACTGCAACTTGTTTTTGTTGTTAAAGTCCAAGACAAAAATTCCATTTCTTGAAATGATAAAGTTAATTTGGATTCGATGTCGGGGCAGTGCATTCAAATTTGCAACATGTCAATAAACAATGTAGTGATCCAGAGCATGTGTACAATTTCCAGTTTAGTACTTGATCATGGTTGGCAGGAGTGGAACGCAATGTGTTTAATGCTCCCTAATCGGGATCTGGATTTAAATTCAAAGTGGACATGGCCCAATGGTTCATTACATATAATTCTGCTTACGTTCTACATCACTCGACTTTATAACTAGGCTTAACTATAAAGATTTCAGGCCAGTTATTATTTTCTAATGAATTTATTTGGTTTCATTCAACATGAAGCAAGCAAACAAACAAATAAACAAACAAACAAACAAACCAGTAGCCTAAATGTAGCCAAAAATCTACATTTATATACCACTGCTTCTCAAATAGTGGGCGGTATGATGTCGGGATGGGGGGGGGGGATGTGGGGGGTGGCAGCATGTATAACCCTGGGGAACATGTTCAGCTCATTTTCTGTACCCGCTTAATCCTAACTTGGGTCGCGGGGAGGCTGGCGCCCATCCCAGCCAACTTCGGGCGAGGGCAGAGTACACCCTGGACAGCTCGCCAGGCCATCGCAGGGCGGAAACACGCTGACGGCTTTGCAGCCTACTCTTGTCGAAAGTCAGCAATGGTTCTTTTACATGCCTCACACCACAGACAGTGAGAGACATGGCCGGCCTTTGATAACCCAGTTAGCTCCACTGGGGGGGGGGGGGCAGTGACAACCTTGTGCAGAGTGGGACTCGAACCCCCAACCTTTGGATCAGTGATCCGGCACCTTATACCACTAGACCACCACTGCCCCTGGGGAACATGCTTTTCTGGAATAGTGTACGAGAATTAAGGGTAATTGCACCTCCACTCCACTAGTTGGCAGTGGTGCTCTCATTGTCACGCTATGGTGAAGCGGTTTTTCACATGAGCAAAGGATATTGAAGTGCAGTAAACAACCCCTCAAGAAAAAAACAAGGAAAAATTTCTAACAGCGAAGAGAAAGGAGGAGAGCGACGGAGATATTAAGACATAAATAAGTTGAATAAATTTAAATAAGGATGTGTTTTTTTTTTTTTTTATTTTAGGCAAATTGGTGCACTTTAAATCTTTTCTATTACAGATTAAAAACACTGTTGATGAAGATACAATGCTATACAGAGGTGTACTAATAACAATTTTATAGACAAATACGTAATACTATTTGAAGTCGCTTGCGGGGTGGTGGGGGGCATGAAATGTTTTTTTCTTCCTTAAGGGGGTGCCACAGAAAATAATTGAGAAGCACTGCACTATTATATTATAATTATAGTAGTACTCGTATGCACAGTAGCCTAAATCACTGAGATTCTATCCAGGCAGTTGTATGTTAATAAAGGTGGTTTGCTTTCTTTTCTTTTCTTTTTTTTTTGTTTTTTTTTTTTTTGTTTGTTTCATGAGTTCCAAACCTCGTGCTTGCAGAACAGTCCCATCGGAAATATTTGGACTCATCCGGATGTCCTGTGCACTTCTCTGACACCTTTCTGGAACATCTACACGACAACGACCACAAAATAAATACCTGCGATTTGTATATATGCATTTGTATTTATATATTTTAGAACAAATAAAGTATAATATTCATTTTGGATATTGTATTTGTGTTATTATGTCCCAAATGGCTGGAAATAATAATTCTTTAGCGAGCAATTTGTGCATGGAGTCTTGTGATGAGCAGAACAAAACATTAGCCTTTGTGTTTTTTGTGGTTTTTTTTGGCTATAATTTTGCCTATCATTGGTAATGAGATCTTACTCCAAATTCTCTACTCATGACTGTAGCTCAGGCAGAACAAAGCTGGTAATGTACAAAGGCCACAAATTAGAAAAGAAAACATGTTTGAGAGATTGAAACATTGGTTATGAAAATGCTGGAGGCTAACTCATTTATAAAAATGCAAGGGATACTTTATGCCTGAAAGAGGACAACCAATTAAGAGGAAACGTCCTCAACAACTGCAGGTTACATTGCCCAGGGACCAGACAATTTCTGCATCCTGACACTAATGATTAAAAATGTCAAGAGTCAATTATGACTTGTGTTTTCGTATTTGGCTTCCTTAAATGGCTTTCCTCTCTGTGGAATGTTCGCCGCGTAGCCTCAAGCTTGTAGTAAATTAGCGATGGACTTTACAGGAATGTCGCTTAAGCATTAAATCAGCTGATGAAAAATATCAGTGGTATACAAAACCCATCAAAACAAACAAACAAACAAAAAAAAACATTTAAAATAAATTAATATTTTATAAATTTTAGATTTTTCATATTAATCCCCGCCAAGGACGGCACGGTGGCGTAGTGGTTAGCACGTCCGCCTCACAGCAAGAAGGCCCGGGTTCGATTCCCGGCCTGGGCGTTTCTGTGTGGAGTTTGCATGTTCTCCCCGTGCTTGTGTGGGTTTCCTCCGGGTGCTCCGGTTTCCTCCCACAATCCAAAAGACATGCACAGTAGGTTAATTGGCCGTTCTAAATTAGGGACTACAGATGGAAACTAGCTATTAAGCTATAATCTGGTACAGTACATCTCTGTCTCTATGAGCTTAATGTTCCTGTACATTGTCCCTTAAATAAATAAATAAATAAATAAAATGCTAAAATGCTAGAATGCAAATTCGACCCGAATAAAGCCCTTAGTCTAGGACAGGTCATCAGAGGCCAGGTACTAGCACTTAAACCACAGACATCAACACAATCAGCATGGGTGGCATGCTCGATAAAATAAAGACCGACCCGCAGCCCAATGAGTGAAAGTCCCAGCTTTCAGCATGGCAGAGATCAAGTTACTGCCGAAAGTGAGGGGCCTGAGCGACCACTGATGACTGTTAATGGCATACTTTGTGAGTGTGTTGTAATAGTTCTGACTCGAGAGTGAATTGGCCACATCAAACCCCAGCGTCTCTGACCTCCCAGCAGGATAGCCAGGCGTCGGAGAAATTTACAACAGACATGATTAGCTCATATTTAAATGGTGCTTAAAAGCTGGCTTCCTGAGAATTTCACAGCTTAATTTAGCCAGAAGTGTTTAGGTATATAAAAGACTCATCTCCATAAGTATGTTAGCTGTGAGCCTGTAAAAATAACCTCAACCAGGGAATCGTTTTTCTTGGCAGGATGAAGGCAGCAAGGACAAGCGGACTTCAGCGGAATGAACTGATTGTTCACCAACCAGTGATTGTGCAACGTTAACTCCATCCTGTCATAGCATTCCAGCTGGATTGTGAATTCTGTCCGCAGGGGCCTGATCGGTTCCAGCAGAAAGCCCTTATTTGGAAGGAACCCTAGCGATGGATCGTCAGGCTCAGGATACAATGCTGATGCACTTCTGTTCCAGAATTCCACGTTTCCTGTTGCGATATTCCTCATCTCGAAAGGTGAGAGAGAGAAAAGAGAGAGAGAGAGAGAGAGAAAGCTGGAGGCTGGCATAACGCAAGCCCTGGATGTGATCAACATCCTGTCTGGTGTCGCACCCACGGTACTGTTGTTCTGACTAGCAGAACTGATGTAACTCGAATTGTTTGCCTGTGATCTGGCAGACACTTCCCCTGTCCGTAAGAAGACCCATCAGCAACTTAATTAGTTGTGAAGGTTCCTCACTTGAAACCTGAAATCATTCATTCAGCGCTTTGTCAAGGGGTGGCAGGCTTGGGCGTGTTGATGAGGACTCCAAGATTGTTTCCCCAAACAGCAGAAAGGAGACGGACGAACAGTGTGGAGTGGAGGGATATATCTAGTCCCATATCCAGCCCTGTTATTTTCATACATCTGAGAAAAACAAGACCACAAACGAGAACTTGAAAGAGGCTCATGGTTTGCAGGTTTCTTCTTCCTATTGACTGCATGACGATTTTTTTTTTATTCTTCGTAGATGTCACTGCGATGTGTTGAAAGACACATTTCAAAACTCACTTAAAGTTACTCAGTCGCTTGGTCAACCATCACCTTTCCTACCAGCATTCACCAGCATGATCATTTCCGCTTGTCTGTCAGGTAGCCCGGGCTGGAGAGGGAATTCCCCTCATACCTCTATGCAAAGAGCGTGGCGTTGGTGTGTAGAAGCAGGCGTCAGACGACACCAGCTGAGATTCATACAGACCCGCAGGGCTTGTATTATTTTTGCATGCACAGGTCATCAATAATGGCTCAATGTGTGTTTGCATAGAGACAGCCATGACTTTTGCATGTTTTTGCCCATTTGTCAAAGGCTCACATGGGATAAGCCTCTCTTTCAGTATGGAGGCAGCAGAGGCCCCTGTTCATTACTTCTCTCAACAGGTTGGGCATCTCGGAGTGCGGCTTTCATTTCCTTCTCACTATGGGTGCATTCACTGGTAATGAGACCCCAGAGAACGGCATGTTTATGGCAACTGTTGCGATAAAATTATTATTATTATTATTATTATTATTATTATTATTATTGTTGTTGTTGTTGTTGTTAACCATTCATGTTATTTATTTTAAAGTACATCTAAACACATACACCCATTTATATTTTCATCTATTTTTACCCGCAATGGAGCACGGGGTCTTTATTGCTTTTTTCCGAAGCCCATGACTGCATATTGTGTCAATAAGTCAGTCAAAAAGCACATTCTGAACCCCCTCGTAAACTTTTACAGCATTATTCACACTCTTCATCACGATTCTTTGTTTAACATTTATGTTTATTGATAAATGAAGATGCACTTAAATAATTCAAAGCAAACATTAGCTGTGAGCCGAGATATTAATAATTGATGGTCTGTGCAAAGGGCTGTGGCACTCGGGGAAT
The DNA here is from genome assembly GCA_024760905.1 of Plotosus lineatus. NCBI lineage: Eukaryota > Metazoa > Chordata > Actinopteri > Siluriformes > Plotosidae > Plotosus > Plotosus lineatus. The sequence goes on from CM045732.1 coordinate 58,595,997, forward strand.
AGATAATATTAGCTTAATGCAGGGCTGCAGGAGCAGAAGACGTGTAATGGATCTGCCGGCTTTAACTGATGATGGTTATTGTGGCCTCAAAGTTGCTACAAAAGGAGGAGAAAAAAAAAAAAAGGCAGAGAGCTGAGAGCTTTGTGGGGCTGCTGGAGATTCGGCTCATAGGAGCTGACAGTGCAAATCGTCGTTTTAATAGCAGGGGTTTACACATTCTATAAAGGACCCTTTAATGGGCCCTACCATGCTTAGTGCAAGGGCAGAACAATCGGACAGGGCCATTATAATGAAACCAGAGAGCACCTCGTTTCTTGCACCCTCACTCCACTTTTCAGTCAAAATTTTAAGTCTCTGTACTTCACTGCCATTTAACATTCAATACCTTTGACCTGTTCACTGCATTCCTAATACTAGGTTCTAATATTAGATACATATATCATTCTGGCAGAAAGCACTACGAGTCCAGACAGGAGGATTTGAAAATGCTGGCTGTAATGTGTACCTTTAAAGATGAAATGATTACACTCTTTTTTTTTTTTTTTTTGAAACTATGAAGCTAATGCTAACATTCTGTACCTATCTGCATGTCAATGCATCTTTAATACCTATAAATCTGCCAATCTGGCAAGCTCTGCTTTACAAGTGTGCATGTGTGTGTGTGTGTGTGTGTGTGTGTGTGTGTGTGTGTGAGTCTGACTGATCTTCAGAAGATGTTGAGATGCACAGACAGTGGGCATTAAAGGCACAGTGATGCATTAGCATCTAAACAAAAGAGCTATTCTTCCCCTGTAGCATCTTATCCTTACAAGTGGTCATTCTCACCAGCCCGATGTATTTCTTTACCCGTTGCTTTTATGCTGAGCAGAGTGTTTCAGCATGTCCAAATACTCATCATTTCAGCACTATGGGATAGGATTAGCTACTTCCCCTCTTTCTACCTGCCTTTTTCCCCTGGAGTATCACAGAGATATGACAGCTGTCATCACCCCTCACAGCTCCTCTGATCTGTGTTTCAAGGTCTGTAGGTTCTTCCAGTTCTGCCTCCAGAAAACACGCGTAAATTGCAGACCAAGCCTCGGCCAGCCTAACATGGCCTGCTACTTCAAAAGCATAACAGATTGGTTTTAAAAGTTAAAATGTTTTTTTTTGAATATGTTAATAAATACTACTAAGTCATCAAATTAATATAATTTAGGGCGGTGTGGTTAGAACGTCAGCCTCATGTCAAAAGGGGCCTGGGCTCAGTTTCCATTCACGGGCATTTTTGTGAGGAGTTTGCATGTTCTCCCAGTGCTTGTGTGGGTTTCCTCCGGGTACTCGGGACTCCTACCGGGCCAAAAAAAACATGCACAGTCAGTTAATTGGTTGTTGCAAATCCTCCACCCCCCCAGGTGTAAGAGTTAGTGTGAATGGTTGTATGTTTGTTGGCCCTGCAATGGTCTGGTGAGGATGTACCTGCTTTCGCCCTGATTCGGCTGAAATAGGTGCCCTAATACGGATCAAGTGGCTTAGAAAATGAATGGATAAATGAGTAATACAATTTATGAAATGTGTAGGATGTTTTCTCGTACGTTCAGAATGCATCCACGCTGTATGTATCACTTGTGGACATTTTACACGTCGAAAAAATATTACAAAAGCTTTCATTTATTCATTTATTATTTACTTTTCAAACATCTGAATTCCACGAATAATAGGAATGAGATTAGATTAGATTATGAGATTTTGTTAAATAATGACTTAAACGATTCAGTATACTACACAGGAATAGTGCACTCTGCTGAGATGTTGGGTGCAGCCGCAGCCTAACGGTTAGAGAAGCGGCTTTGGGACCAAAATGTTGCTGGTTTGATTCCCGAACCAGCAGGAAAAATGTGGGGACGAGAGCAGCACCTTCCCTTCTGCCACATAATTGGCTGAAGTGCCGTTGAGCAAGGCTCCTAACCCCCAACTAGTCTCTGGGTACCCCCAGTGTGTGTGTGTGTGTGTGTGTGTGTGTGTGTGTGTGTGCGCGCTCAACCTGGATGGGTTAAATGCCGAGGAAATAATTTCCCTTATGGAATTAGTACAGTATATCAAAATAAAAAAAGAGAAAATATCCATAGAAATTTTGTGTGGTGCTCTTACGTCGTCATGTATTCATTTTTTCATTTTCAGAGACGCTGAATCCTATTAGGATCGTGGATGGAGTCCATCTCACCCAAATCTGAATAAAGACGGCATAGACTGTGAACATCGCCAGTCCATCGCAGGGCCAACATACAACCATTCAGTCTAAAACAGTCAATTAGCGTAATGTGCATGTCTGTGGATTGTGGGTAGAAATCCACGCAAGCTCAGGAGAACATGCAACCTCCACCCAGAAACATGCTCATCGAGCACGGGACTCAAACCCAACAGCTTCTTGCCGTGAGGCGGATGTACTAACCATCATGCCACTCTTGTTGCCGTGTAGTACATACTACACCAAAACAAATTTATTAACGTCGTATTTAATCTTTAGTTCATTATGATTCCATTTGATGCGGCACAGTGGCGTAGTGGTTAACACGTCCGCCTCACAGCTAGAAGGCCTGGGCTCAATTCCCATTCACGGGGGTTTCTGTGTAGAGTTTCCTTGTTCTCCCTGTGCGTGCATGGGTTTCCTGCACAGTCGACTAATTGGCTGTTCCAAATCACCCTTGGGTGTGAGAGTGAATGGCTGTGAGTGTTGACCTCACGATGGCCTGACAAGCTGTCCAAGGTGTACTGCAGCTGAGATGGGTGGTAGCCTCATCATGACTGTTATTAGGATCAAGTGGCATAGAAAATTAATGAATAAATAAATGATTCCATTTGTAAAAACCAAAAAGACATATTATTATTTTTATCTGCCTATCCATCTAATCTAGTTATATATTCACAGTAATGCATGAAAGTTTGTGAAGCTGTAAGGATTGCATACATTTCAGCATAAATATCACCTAAAACATCATCAGATTTTCACACAAGTCCGAAAGTAGATAAAGAGAACACAGATAAACAAACAAAACAAAAATACAGAGATCCCTCGCTACTTCGCGCTTCAATTCATGCGGCTTCAGTGCATTGCGTGTTTTTTTAATATTCATCGAAATAAAAAATAAGTAAATTAAGGAAAAATAGGGGAAAAAGTGAAAGAAAATGCCGCACAAACAGGCCAATTATGCAAAAAAAAAAAAAAAAAAAATCCCCCAAACAAACACAAAACAAAAAACAACCCAAAACCTCCCATCAAAACTACAATCAGCCCTCTACTTACGAAAACCTCTGAATACGAAAAATCCAGGTTACGAAAAACATTTTCCTAAATTTCCGCCCTCTTTATACGAAACAACCTCTTCTTACGAAAAGCGCCAAACGCACCATTAAAAAAATTCAAACAATGCGAGAGTTGCTCTCTCATTGGCTGTCTCCCAACATCCCGCCCTGCTGGCCTCCCATTCGCCAGGAGGGAGCTGAACTGTACTGACACTTCCTGTACCCATGCTTCCGGTACCCATACTTCCTGTTTGTCACATGTGTGAAGGAGAGTTGAACAGGACTGTTGGCTCGTGAGTTTTTTTTGAGAGTGATCATTGTAGTGTTATATTTCGTTATCCATCATGGACCCCAAGAAAGTGATTCCCAGTGACACCGAAAAGAAGAAGCGGGCTCCGTTATCAGTCGAAGTGAAGCAGGAGATAATAAAAAATATGAAAGTGGGATGCGGTTGAGTGAAATCGCAAAGGATTATGGCCGAAAACCCTCTACAATCGGGACGATATTGAAGCAGAAGGAGGAATTAAAAGCGGAGATACAGTGACGGAGGCGATTATTTCGGAAAAAGCAACCGCCATATTTAAGGAACTCGTGAAGGAGGGTGGGGGTGAGGGTTCTTCAGACCAGCAACCCCCGGACTTTAAAGCGTCGCATGGGTGGTTCAAGAGATTTAAAAAAGGTAAATCATTTTCTTTTACTTTTCACACATATTTCATACGAAATTGTTGTACTTTTATAATGTTTAAAGGGTTTATGGAGTAATCTAGGGAGCCTTGGAACGAATCACATGTTTTACATGTAAAATGCACCTCTACTTACGAAAACTCCAGGTTACAAAAACGGCGCTGGAACGGATTAATTTCATAAGTAGAGGGCCGACTGTACTTACATTTTTATGTGAGGTGCGCATCTGAGTGTGTGCGCACGCGTGCATATGTATGTGTGTGTATTTATATTTTATTTACATCTTATGCATTATTTGTCAAATGTTTAATTGTTATTATAAGCACTCATAGCATTGAATATGTATTTATTGGTATTTTATACACATGAACATATACGTCAGTCGGCGGGAGGTTGGGGGGGGGGGTTGATCGTACTTCGCGGAATTTGGTAGTTGCGGGGGGGGGGGATCTCGGTCCCAATTAACCGCGGAAAGTGAGGGATCCCTGTATTTTACTTGGTGATCTATCCATAGCCATCCATCCCTTGATCCATAGCCATCCATAGGTCCCTGAGCTGCTATAATTTGTATCTCCAAAGTTCTTATGAAGATACGCATTTTGTTTTTATCAAATTATATATCACATAAACCGCTGATTTAAATCACAGTATTGTTTACTGGTTCGTTTTCTCCTTTTCCCCCCTAATATGCACAATAGCTTCACATTGTTACATGCTTTACAAAAAACATATATATAAATATATATACTGGTGCTTGGATATTATTTATTTTATGAACAAGTACAACGCAACTATATATTGCGTTCGCCGTTTGAACCCTGAAGCTCTGTCTTGCTGTCCAATTATAGATCAGAGCTCTTTTTCATGGAGTGAAGGGCACATCACTGTATCTACACAACCTGCTTTCATTGCACCATCCATGTGTAGACTTTCTTTAGCTTACGGATAACAAAGACCGTCTCCGAGTACTTTAAATGGAACTTTTCAAGGTTTTTTTTTTTGCTGCAGATAGAAAAGGCTAAACTCTCTTAAACAAGTTGGTGTAGCTGTTCATTGGCAGAATCCCGTGCTGTGATGTTTGAAAAGGAGTCATTTTGTTTCCCGACTAAATATCCTCGCCAGTCAATAAACGGGAGAAAGGAATCAAGATTATCTCAAAGTAAGGGCTGATAGGATGTGTTCTGTAAATAATACATATAACCAAGTGTGGATATGCACTCTTAGAATCTGTCTTCCTATAGCTCAGTGACTTCTCTCTCTCTCTCTCTCTCTCTCTCTCTCTCTCTCCAATAATTTGAGATCCAGCATCATGCTGCCCTCCCTGTGATTGACTGACGGTGGTGCAGGTCTGACCCTGAAATGCTGTCAGGCCTGCCAGTTGTAAGTGATCCTCCCTTATCTCTTCAATCACAGCAGGCGCAACAAACAGCACAGCAGAGGCAGCGTGCTGCAGGCCTCCTTCCAGCAGCACGCTAAAACAGATCAATAATCACCTATCGTGGGCCACTCCAGCCTGACTTTTCATCCCAGGCAGGGGAAGGAGCACAACTATTCCAGAATCTCTATGGGCAGAAAGAAAGGAGTGAAGACAGCTTCTTGACTTGACAAAATACAGGTGAAGTAAATCAGGCCAAGCGTTTTAATTACTGTATTTTATGCTTGATTGAACTCAGATGTGAAAAATACAACATTTTACTCATCTCTAGAGGATTTTTCTTGTAGAATAATTGTTTAATGAAAACTGATTAACTATTAGGGCAGTGGTGGCCTAGTGGTATAGGACAGGGGTCCCCAAACTTTTTATAACCACAGACTGGTCAATTTTACCGCAGACCGGGGGTGGTGGTGTCATAGATTGTTTATATTGTAAACATAATTTATTTATATAATAATAACAATAATAATAATAATAATAATAATAAGCACTCCATGAATGTTATTTTTCAACAGCTGAAATAAAGTTGGTTGGGAAGTAAAGCTTGAAATTTCTTAAAAAAAAAAAAAAAAAGGTGATGGTGCACCAGCTGAGAAAATGAAGGCTCAGCCTCAGTCTCACCCAAAATCCCCACTATTGTTTGAAACATGTCCAATTTGCCTCGGTTCATGTGCGATCTGCTTGTCGGTTACATTTTAGCGCACAAATGACCGACATGTAACCGAGAGAATCCGGTCATTTTTCAAAATCCAAGATTTTTCAAAATTAAAGATCGTTCAGACTCAGTTTATAAATAAAACAGAAATAATTAATTATTTCTTCTGCGGACCGGTACCAATTGAGCCGCGGACTGCTGGTTGGGGAACCCTAGTATAGGGGCACTGGATCGCTGATCCAAAGGTTGAGGGGTTCGAGTTTCACTCTCCACAGGGTTGTCACTGTCCCCCCCAGTGCAGCTAACTGGGTTATCAAAGGCCAGCCAGGTCTCTCACGGTCTATGGTGAGAGGTTCATGTAAAAGAACCATTGCTGACTTTCGGAAAGAGTATCTGCAAAGCCATCAGCGTGTTTCCGCCCTGCAATGGCCTGGCGAGCTGTCCAGGGTGTACTCTGCCTTCGCCCGGAGTCGGCTGGGATGGGTGCCAGCCTCCCTGCGACCCTAATTAGGATTAAGGGGTTACAGAAAATGATGATGGTGATGATTAACTATTATAAGCTAACGTGATGATGTGAGTACAGATATAAACTGCATATTTCGTAACGTGTTAATTAGGTGGAGGAAACAATATGATAATTTTTTTTAACCTCTGCTATTTGTTCTTGATTTCAGTGTTGAGTTTAGATCATAAATATAGTACTGAATGATTAAATAGTTTTGGATAATGGTGATGATGATGATGATGATGATGATGATGATGATGATGATGATGATGATGATGGGGTAGAGTGCAGGTTCAGCCGGGATACAGCACACCTGGCGTGGACAGCACGGCAGTGATGGGGTTGCATCCCTGACCTCGGTAACAGAGTTTTAACCATTAAACCGTCTCATAATAGGCGATAGACTGCTCGTGGATAAAAAAGTAAAATAGCAAAACAGGTGACTTCACTATAGGAATAAAAAAATAAGGCGTAATTATGAGCAGCTTGAGACTTTTCTTTACTGAAGTATGAAGTAGTTTAAATTTAATGGTTTTAAAACTAACATCAAATAACACCAAGACTCAAAACCCAACGAACTGACCAGAAGCTCTGACAGTAGTTCCAGCTGTAACTTGACTGGGTCACATAAAATGCTTCACATTATAAGTAAGTAATAACACGAGCCTGGGACTAGTGTACAGCGGGATTGGTAGCCGGCGTGGAATCTCGCTCACGTTTCACATGCGTGTTCAACGGCAATACAGCCCAAGATTTTAAGTCCTCACTAAATTACTTTTCAAGAGTGTACTTTTAAAACTTTATAATTTTTTTTTTTAATTTTGATGCACTTATAAATCCCACAAGGGAAAATTACTGCCTCTGCATTTAATCCAACCAAAGTGAGCACACACACACACGTAAACAATGAGCACACACATGCACACACACGCACCTTCCCCCCCACCCACACACCCACACACACACACACACACACACACACACACACACACACACATGCATGCAGACGCGCATGAACACACTCAGAGAACACATTGCAGGGCCCAGAGAGCAATTCCGGGTTAGGTACCTTGCTCAAGGGCACTTCAGCCGTGAATGTGGCAGAAGGGAAAGTGCAGATTCAGAGAAGGAAGCGACATGGCGGTGGGGTGTGATTTAGTGCTTTCTACACAGAACATTTTGGGTGTGAATGGGAAACAGCAGGACTGAATAGATGTACTTATTCAACTTACACCAAAAGGGACAGTGGTGGTCTAGTGGTACAGGGCACTGGATTGCTGATCCTAAGGTTGGGGGTTCGAGTCCCACTCTCCACAAGGTTGTCACTGTCCCCCCCAGTGCAGCTAACTGGGTTATTAAAGGCCGGCCATGTCTCTCACTGTCTATGGTGAGAGGCATGTAAAAGAACCATTGCTGACTTTCGTAAAGAGTAGCTGCAGAGCCGTCAGCGTGTTTCTGTCCGTTGATAAATGGTTGTGTCACAAAGCGCATCCGACGCACAAACCTATGTTAAATCAAACGTGCGAATCAGATGATTCGCTGTGGTGACCCCTGAGAAAGGGAAAAAGCCGATAGGAAAAGAAGAAGATTCAACTTACACCAAAATGAGTAAGTCTCATTTATTTATTAAATAAATTAAACAATAAAGTGCTGTTTACCATTCTGACTCATGTGCAGTTAGTGGCACAGTAAAGATAAAACGTTCCCCATGGTATTAAAGTTGATTTTGTGAATGGAATTCTTTCGAGAAATGGCTGCTATTTGTAACCTTGAAGTCTTGTACGTATCAGTGTCTCTCAAGCAAGTATAAAAAATTAAGAATTGAAATGTGCTTATTCTGCCCTGTATCCGTGTGTCATGAAGGAATTGTCATAAACTTGGCATGCGTGGCTGTTAGCAAAAGCAAAGGCCTGATAGTCATTTCTTGACAAACAAAAACATTCTGTGAATCACCGGAATGTAATAAAACTCGGTCAGTTCTTAGAACAAGTACAGTGATCCCTCGCTACTTCATGCTTCAGTTTCTGCGACTTCAGTGCATCACAGGTGTTTCAAAAATATTCATCAAAAAATAAAAAAATAAGGAAAATAGGGGGGAAATCGGGAAAACGTTCAGAAAAACACTGCAAAACAAGGCCAATTATGCAAAAAACCCCAAACAAACAAAAACAAAAAACAACCCAAAGCCCCCCAACAAAACTACTACTTCTGTGTGTGTGTGTGTGTGTGTGTGTGTGTGTGTGTGTGTGTGTGTGTGTGTGTGTGTGTGCGGGCATGTCTGTATGTGTGCGTATTTATATTTATTTACATCTTATGCATTATTTTTGAATGTTTGTTATTATAAGTATTTATAGCATTGAACATGTATTTATTAATATTATATACACATATACATGTACATATATGTCAGTCAGGGGGGTCGATCCTACTTCGCGGAAATTGGTGGTCACCGGGGGGGGGGGGGGGGGTTCTCGGTCCCCATTAACCCCATGAGGGATCCCTGCATTTCAAGCAATCAAGCAATCATTCTTTTGCAGGATCACTTAATCTTTCCAGGGTCACATAGAGGCTGGAGCCTATCTCCGCCAACTCTGGGAAAAGACAGGATATACCCTGAACAGCATGCCACACTCAACCATTCACAACCCCTCTCACACCTAGGGATAATTTGGAACAGACAGTTAGCCTAATGTTCATGTCTTTGCACTGTGGGAGGAAACTGGCGTACAGTGGTACCTCACCTTATAAAAGACCCAACAAACAAAAAAATCCAAGTTAAGAAACACATTTACCTGAAATTTCTGTTTCTGGATATGAAAAAAATTCACGTTACGAAATGCACCATCTCAAAAATTCAAACTAAGCGCAAGTTGCTCTCCCATTGGCTATGTCCCAATACCCCGCCCTGTTGGCCTTCCTTTGGCTAGGAGGGAGCTGCATCTCCATAATACCCATGATGCTTTTCGTGTGCCTTCGACCCATTGTTCGTCGTGGAGTTTTAACATGCATAAAGGATAGATTTACTGTTGTTTCGTGAGTTTTTCAGTGTGCTCATTGCAACTTTATTTTCTGGCTTAGGCTTTTAACCTTGCATAAACATTTCTAAGATTAAAACTCTGCTAAGAAGACATGGTCAACACACGCGCGCTCACACACACACACACACATGCGCACACACACACACACACACACACACACACACACACACACACACACACACACGCGCGTGTGTGTGTTTGATTCCCGGTGAAAGTGATTTCCGGTGAAAGTAAAAAGAAGAAGCGGGCTTGTGGCATGTAGTTGAGTGATATAGCAAAGGAATATGACCAAACCCATCTACCATCGGTACAATATTGAAGCAGAAGGAGGCCTTAAAAGGTATACTTTTATAATTTTTAAAGGGTTCAGGGGGTAGTATTGGGGGCCTTGGAACAAATAAGGCCTTTTACATGTAAAATGCGACTCAACTTACGAAAAAAAATCATGTTACGAAACCACTTCCGGAACGGATTAATTTCGTAACGTGAGGTATGACTGTACCCGGAAAAAAACCCCATGCAAATACACGGAGAATACGTACAACAAACTCCACAAAGAAACTCCCTTGATGAGCCTGGGACTGAAACCGAAAACCTTCTTGCTATCAGGTAGGCATGTTAACCACAAATAAAACCGTTTCAGACACGTTACGTTACTGTACTGTAAGAAGAGTATCTGCTCACTTTCACTTCAGGTTGCATCATGGCACCCTGTTGTCGACTATTTCTTAGCAACAGCAGGCTATTTGCGCATAGTTTCTGTTCCGGTGATTTTCAGGCTTAGTAAATAACACTATGGATGCAAACTTAATGAATTTACATGAACATTGCCCCATATTTTGCACATTCATTAAAGCAAATGTACAAAATAAGCAAAACACAGGCATTTTAGCACAATTTTTCTCATGTGAAAGTCACGAAGCTCCTGAGGCCCGACTATTAAATGAGTTTGCACATTTGTTTTCATGGGCGTTATCAAATTTGTACAAGTAAATCACACCCTTAGTGGCAAACAGTATACTCGCTGCTATTAGCAGGAAGAGAAAGTTAAGCTGAACTGTTTTAGTTCCAACAATAACATGAAACCAAACGCTGGGGTTGTGCTCCTGCATGTGTGAGTGTTGTGAAGCTTTGTAGATCAGTCGTACTGAAGTACCTTTGTTCATTGTTATAGTGTTGGATGCGTATATTCACTGCAGCAGGGTGTATACAGCCGGTGCATATGTACAGTGACCAGGCTAATTTACACACCGCCCTGGGCGAGTGCTTTCTTTCGGTAATTTGCGAGGGCTGCTCACAGTTGAACCTTTTCTCCTCTTAAGAAACGACTTTGTTTTGCCCATGTTCAACCGTAGCACCACGCTTACAGAATAGCCAGAGGCCTTGGTAGGGAGAGATGACAGAAAAAAAGAAGCATTAACAGGCCATAAGAATATTACCACATGCACCAGAGGAAACCACTGGGTCATTAGGGCTCAAAAGAAAAGCTTTTTTTTTTTTTTTTTCCTCTCTGATCTGTGATGTGTCTGCATGAGACCCAACATTGTCCCTGTCCCGCACTTCATCCACGACATCATCATCATCATCATCATCATCATCATCATCATCATCAAACCACCCGGTGAATGCATTGACTCCCAAAACCACCCAGTCAGAGACATACAGCGAAGAAACATTCAGCATTTTCACATGACTGTCTGCTCTGAAATTATTTTGAATGAATAATCAAATTCATTTGGTTTTTAAATGATGATGGAGAATTATTCAGATCTCAGGGGTGATTTCAGTGGATTGAATAATTCTCCATACCATATTTCGCTGCGTTTTAGGGTCAGTGGTAGCCTAGTGGTATAGGGCACTGGATCGCTGATCCTAAGGTTGGGGGTTCGAGTCCCACTCTCCACAAGGTTGTCACTGCCCCCCCCCCCAGTGCAGCTAACTGGGTTATCAAAGGCCGGCCATGTGTCTCACTGTCTATGGTGAGAGGTTCATGTAAAAGAACCATTGCTGGCTTTCATAAAGAGTAGCTGCATAGCCGTCAGGGTGTTTCTGTTCCTTGCTAAAGGGTTGTGTCAGGAAGTGCAGCCGACGTAAAAACCTACGTCAAATCAAATGTGTGAATCAGATGATTCGCTGTGGCGACCCCTGAAAAAGGGAAAAAGCTGAAAGGAAAAGAAGAATAAGATATTTCGCTGCGTTTTATAGTAGTGACAAGTCTATTGCTAAAACTAACTTTTCGTGATTACTATACTATGTTCTTGGTTTGAGTAAAACATACAGAGTAAAATAATTCATTTTTCACCTACAATAATATCCTCAGTGCACAATACAGAGAAGCCAACTTACTAAATGCAATGCATAAATAAACTGAACAATTAAATCACTGGGCTACTTCTTTTAAGCCGAAAACAAATTTTGTTCTCAGTTAATTTTTAAGAAGTAGCCCAGTGATCCTTCTGGCTAATTAAACCTTAGCTAATAGTTGCCAGTTTAAAATAGGTGGGAATTTTTTTAAAACAGAATTCGGTTGCCTCACCTTACTTTCTTTGCTATAACATTCTAGTTCTTACAGTGAAATAAAGTTCATGATACAAAGACAAAAAACAATAACGTTTCTCGTATACTACTCATACTGTTACTCATTAAACTGATATTAATGGAAAACTTTTATATTCCCATTAAAAATATCTACTGTAGGCTTCCGAATGGCGCATCAATGAGTCGTCGCGCAACTATAAACCCGGAGAACGCAAGTTTGAATCCGGGTTGATGAGACAGCCATCCATGACCGGGAGTCCTTGGGAGCTAATTGGCTGAGCTCTGATGGGAGGGATGGCATATTCTCACTTCCCTGTCACTCACAGCAATCATCAACCAGTCATGGGCATCTGTGAGCTCATTTGTACAAGTGTTATTAGGCCACCCTGGAATGTGCATGTCACGGAGGTGGCACGTGCATGCTTTCATCCCTCCCTGGCAGGGGGTGGTCATGTGATAGGGAAGGTAATACTTGAAGGGTGTGAATTGAATGCAACCACATTAGTGGAGAAAATAAAAGAACTAACATGGCTGTAGTATTTTAGCCAATTCTTATAATTAGATTTTTTTTTTTTTTTTTTTTGCATGTATTTGATACTTTTAGACTTTTGAGTTGAAAATTTGTTTTCATAGAAACATTCCCATTCTCATTTATTTAAAGTTTTATATACTGGTAGTGTTTGACTTACGACTGTCCAACTTTACGACCAAAAACATTTAATAAATAGCTTAGATACCTGGGTATCATCTACGTGAATATCATCAGACAAGCCGAGCTGATTCTAACCTATTTGTGATGATCAAATGGGATAAACAATGTACAAGTGTGTATGTGTATGTGTGTGTGTGTGTGTGTGTGTGTGTATATATATATATATATATATATATATATATATATATGTCTGTCTTCCTTTCGGCTTTTTCCCTTTTACTCAGGAGTCACCACAGCGAATCATCTGATTCGCACGTTTTGATTTGGCAGAGGTTTTTACGTCGGATGTCCTTCCTGTCACAAATCTTTTTAGCAAGGGACAGAAACACGCTGACGGCTTTGCAGTCTACTCTTTACGAAAGTCAGCAATGGTTCTTTTACATGTCTCTCACCATAGACAGTGAGAGACATGGCCCGCCTTTGATAACCCAGTAAGCTGCATTGGGGGGGGACAGTGACAACCTTGTAGAGAGTGGGACTCGAACCCCCAACCTTTGGATCAGCAATCCAGCGCCCTATACCACTAGACCACCACTGCCCCTTGTGTATATATATATATATATATATATATATATATCCATCTGTGTACTCTTCCTCTTTCCATTGTCTGGGCCGAACGATGACTCCGATGCTCTGGAGTTGAGTCTTGATTCTTTGAACCATGAACTGATTCACAAGAAGTGACTCTTCCCCCACGTCCTTTGTAAAGAGACACATTAATTTGAAAATATATTTACACTAGTCCTCCTCATCATCATCCTTCTCCTCCTCATCCTTCTCCTCCTACATATCTTCTTTTCCTTTCGGCTGTTCCCTTTCAGGGGTCACCGCAGCGAATCATCTGCGTCATCTTCATGGAAGTCATATTAATGATTCACACATTTGATCTGGCATAAGTTTTTTTTACGTCGGATGCCCTTCCTGACCCAACCCTTGAGCAATGGACAGAAACACGCTGATGGCTTTGCAGCTTCTTCACTTCACTTATCCCTTAACATCCGAGGATGTCGTTGGGGCGCCTTCATGGTGAGACTTGGGCTGATTTGGCCTGGCGGAGCTCATCCCTCTCCAGGTCGTAGGAACACGTTGACGGCTTTGCAGCCTACTCTTTACAAAAGTCAGCAATGGTTCTTTTACATGAACCTCACACCATAGACAGTGAGAGACAAGGCCGGCTTTTGATAACTCAGTTAGCTGCACTGGGAGGGACAGTGACCACCTTGTGGAGCGTGGGACTCGAACCCCCCAACCCTAGGATCAGTGATCCAGCACCTTTTCCCACCAGACCACCACCGCCCTCTTCTCCTCCTCCATATATTAATGTCTAAAGAAGGGTGAAAAGATTGCAAACAAAATTTTGACATGCGCTTGTAGAAAGGTACAGTATACATACTAGTAGTAATACATGTACAGACCCGACTTACATCCAGACCGTCTTACGATTGGTCCGAAACAAACGCGGTCGTAAGTTGGACATGACCTGTATTCATTTGTGAGGCGCTCTACTGATTGTAGGCGCTTGTCGCAAGTGACGTACGGTGCTTGTGAGACAAAGCGCGGCTTATCCGGACTTCCGATCTTTCAAGTGAGCAAGTGCGCGTTGAATACTGGTTTAGTACTCAACCTTCACTTGCTCACTTGAAAGATCGGAAGTCCGAAAAAGCCGCGCTTTGTGTCACAACCACCGTACATCACTTGCGACAAGCGCCTACATTCGGTGGCGCGCCTCACGTTTTTGAAAAGACACTACATCTTTCACACTCAATTTTATTTTCTTTTTGCATACATACGCATTAAATCTGATCCCATTTATGTGACATACTCCAAACCGGCTATTCTTTTAAACCCTGCTATTCAGTCTGATTTTACAAAAAAAAAAAAAAAAAAAGGGGGGTTTACGTACAGTAATTTTATTATAAGCTCTTCGCCATCACTAACAGCTTAATAGTTTAAATCATTAGTTACAACCATCATTCCAAACATTTACAAGTGTATTCGTGTTTAGGTTGGACAATAATTCAAAATTTATTTAGGAGTTTACACCATTATATACAACATTTCTCGGTAGCAAATAATAAATTAAGTTGACTTTTAAGTGCTGTTTAATAATGCATTGCGCACCGGTTTGACAGCAGCATCCTTCCTTGAAGGTTAAACACCTCTGTGCAGAAAAGTCAAAATTTATTTTACTTATTTATTTAGAATTTGGTGCATTTCCCCCAGTGCGGCTAACTGGGTTATCAAAGGCGGGCCATGTCTGTCACTGTCTATGGTGAGAGGCATGTAAAAGAACCATTGCTGACTTTCGTAAAGAGTAGGCTGAAAAGTCGTCAGCGTGTTTCTGTCCCTTGCTAAAAGGGTTGTGACAGGAAGGGCATCCGACGTAAAAAAAAACCTCTGCCAAATCAAACGTGCGAATCAAGATGATTCGCTGTGGCGACTCCCGAGTAAAAGGGAAAAAGCCGAAAGGAAGACAGACATTTATAATTTGGTGCATTTGTTGGAAGAACTTGGTCACATCCTTATTTAAATATCTATCAGTTGTAGCAAATGATTACTCGTGCGAACACCATTTACACAAAGAAACACTCGGCTACCAAAAAATATATAATAATAATAATAATAATAATAATAAATAAATAAATAAACAAACCCCATTCTATTAAACATTTGTATATGGTTCTAAACGCAAGGTGATACAAATCATTTCCAACAATCACCCCATAAAAAAAAAATTTAACAAATGCAATTTAAACCTGCCTTACTCCTTGGATGAGATCACATAAACGGAAAGGAAATGGAATCTCTGTGCATTAAGCAAGTAAGCCTCCTTTACACAGTGTCATAAGGCAAACAGAGCAGTGATGTGGAATAATCTTTCATTGGTTTTTGTGGCTGTCAGCACTAAAACATGATGCTCCATTCCATTTCCCTTCAAATGCCTGTGGACTTCTTAATGTGTTAACCAAAGACCCTGCAGGATTGATGATAATGGATAAGGCAAAACAAGCTAAATCCAACTCACATAAATTGATTAGATTGCAGATGAGAGGGAAAGGGATATAATATTAACAGCTGAGACATCAATAAAGCCTGAACCACTCAAACGGGTTTAGAAATAACGAGTCAGCCTGAAAGACAATCTGAGGTATTTGGAGGAGAAATTAGCCACCAAATCACCACCGCACTGTCTAGATGAAAATATTGATTGGAGATTTCCTTCGAAAGAAGAATCCTGATTAAAAAAATGGCCGTCGAACTATGATTTTAAAAACATCTATAACGTTGTACCTACGATTTAAACTATTATTTATACCATCAACATTGCAATCAAGATCGAAATTGGCACTAATCCATTCTATCTCTAAAACATTCCCGACATCAGACTTGGCTCATAAATTAAATACTGAATTAAGTGGTCAGATTACATTAAAAGCTTTTCCTCTCCCCCCCCCCAACCCGCCTTCATCTGCAGTCCCCTGCTATAAATTAAAACCACGTGGAAGGGACTGGAGAGTGCATTTCATTTTGCGTTGATTCATGAGCAGTAATACAACCTCTCTCCTCTCATGCCTCGGTGTGCGGAGAGCAGTCAAAGAAAGGGCCGAGATTAAAACCGAGTGAGAGCGAGATTGAAAACGGGATGGAGGCATCAGATAATGTAGTAGAGATATAATGAAAGTGTAAACAAAAACCTGCCGCAAGAGAAATGGCTGCTCATAAAAAAAAGCCCTCCGCCTTTTCCCCTCACAAAAGAGATTTCACAAGGCTGCCACCACCAAAGTTATTAACTGTTGACCAAATTATGTTCTGTTCAAAAGTTGAATTGATTTGATTTTTTTTTTTCACTCCTTCCTCTGCTTTTCATAGACTGGAGAAAAAAAAAAAAAAAGCTTGATGTGCGGATGAGAGGGGCTGTATTCATATTATCTGTCACAATGTTCCTCTCGGGGGTGAAATGACAAAGGAATGACAGTGAGGCACAGCTTAAAAAAAAAAAAAAAAAAAAAGTAAAAATTAAAAAAAAATAATAAGAAGAATAAAATATATAAAAAGCCTAAAAATCCAGGTGTTATGTTATGATATAGATTCCAGTGATAATCTGTATTATTTATGCACTTGGAGGCTGTTTCAAATTCAAAATGGCTCCTTCAACATCTGTATTCAAACGGATCAAATAATAAACAGTCCTGTGTCCCATTAAAGCCATGAAGCTGAATTGAAGGTATGTGATTAGCACTTTGCTCTGGCACCAGACAGCATAAATAAGAAATGAGAAATCAATACAAGTCATTTTACAACCACGCAAGGTGAAATATTAAGAGGTTCTGAAACTGACCTGAGAATTTTATCTGATGTACAGTGGTTCTGGGTGCTGGTAATACATACCTTTGGTGAAGCCACAAGGAGGGACGCATTACACGCGCCAAAAACAGCACAGGAAGAGAAGTCACATATGAATGTCCTTAATCCGTTTATCATGAAAACATGTTCGGGCTCCGATGATCAGAACGCCCCAAATAATTTGCAGGAATCTCATAGATTTATCTTTACAAAGAACAACAATGTAATTGACAACATGTACGAAAAAAAAACAAAACAAAAACAAAAAACGATGAAGAAAACAACATGTTGTGAGCTCTTTTTCTTTTTTTTTTTTTTTTAGATCAAAAAGATCTAGATCTATAATTATACAGTCTTCTTATTTCTTCTTCTTTTCCTTTCGGCTTTTTCCCTTTTTCAGGGGTCATGAGGCGGGGGGGGCACTAACCAGTGTCTCTCCCCCTTATGCCGGTCCCAAGCCCGGATAAATGCAGAGGGTTGCGACAGGAAGGGCATCCGGCGTAAAACTTCTGCCACATTTAAAAATGCAAATGATCAGTACAGAATTCATACCGGATCGGTCGAGGCCCGGGTTAACAACGACCGCCATCAGTGCTGTCAACCAACAGGGTGCTGATGGAAATTGGACTACTGTTGGTCGAAGACATCGAAGAAGGAGAGGTGGGAGGCGTGTCCGTAGGCAGAGAGAGAATAGAAAATGCGTGAGCCTAGGACTGAGAGTAGGGACTTTGAATGTTGGAACTATGCAAGGAAAAGATAGGGAGCTGGCTGACATGATGCAGAGGAGGAAGGTGGACATACTGTGTGTTCAGGAGACAAGGTGGAAAGGTAGAAAGGCTAGAAGCTTAGGAGCAGGGTTTAAACTGTTTTATAATGGTGTGACTGGGAAGAGAAATGGAGTAGGAGTCATCTTGAAGGAGGGGTTTGTCAGGAATGTTCTAGAAGTGAAAAGAGTGTCAGACAGAGTGATGAATCTCAAGTTAGAAATTGAAGGTGTGATGGTCAATGTTGTTAGTGCTTATGCCCCACAGGCAGGATGTAAACTAGAAGAGAAGGAGAGATTCTGGAGTGACTTAGATGAAGTGATGCAGAGTACCCCCAGAGGTGAGAGTGGTCATTGGAGCAGACTTCAATGGACATGTTGGTGCAGGCAACAGAAGGGACGAGGAAGTGATGGGCAGGTTTGGTATCCAGGACAGGAACACAGAAGGACAGATGTTGATCGATTTTGCAAAAAGGATGGAAATGGCTGTGGTGAATACTTTCTTCAAGAAGAAACAGAAGCATAGGGTGACTTATGAAAGCGGAGGTAAGAGCACACAGGTAGACTACATCTTGTGTAGGCGATGTAATTTGAAGGAAGTCGGTGACTGCAAAGTAGTAGTGGGTGAGAGTGTTGCCAAACAGCATAGGATGGTGGTGTGCAGGATGACACTGATGGTGAGAAAGGTGAAAAAGGCAAAGGCAGAGCAGAAGACAAAGTGGTGGAAGCTGAAAAAGGAAGAGTGTCGTGTTGTCTTCAAGGAGGAGTTGAAACAGGCTTTGGGTAGTCAGGAAGTGCTTCCAGAGGACTGGACAACCACAGCCAATGTGATCAGGGAGACCGATAGGAGAGTACTTGGTGTGTCCTCTGGAAGGAAAGTAGATAAGGAAACTTGGTGGTGGAATGAGGAAGTGCAGGAGTGTGTACAAAGGAAGAGGTTAGCCAAGAAGAAGTGGGACATTGAGAGGACTGAAGAGAAACAGGAGTACAGGGAGACACAGCGTAAGGCGAAGGTAGCAGTGTCAAAGGCCAAACAGAGGGCGTATGATGACTTGTATGATAGGTTGAACAGTAAGGAGGGAGAAAATGATCTATACAGGTTAGCACAGCAGAGAAATAGAGATGGGAAAGACGTGCAGCAAGTTAGAGTGATAAAGGACAGAGAGGGAAATGTATTGACTGATGACAGAAGTGTGCTGGGAAGATGGAAAGAGTACTTTGAAGAGCTGATGAATGAGGAAAATGAGAGAGAAAAAGAGTAGAAGGGGTGACCGTTGAGGAGCAGGAAGTAGCAAAGATTAGTAAGGGAGAAGTGAGGAGGGCATTGAAGAGGATGAAGAGTGGAAAGGCAGTTGGCCCTGATGACATACCAGTTGAGGTATGGAAGTGTCTAGGGAGGTAGCAGTAGATTTTCTGACAAGAATATTCAACAAGGTCTTAGAAAGTGAGCAGATGCCAGAGGAATGGAGGAGAAGTGTGCTTGTGCCCATTTTTAAGAACAAGGGAGATGTACAGAGTTGTGGCAACTACAGAGGGATAAAGTTGATGAGCCATACAATGAAGCTATGGGAAAGAATAGTGGAAGCAAGACTAAGGGCAGAGGTCAGCATTTGTGAACAACAGTTTGGTTTCATGCCAAGAAAGAGCACCACAGATGCAGTGTTTGCTTTGAGGATGTTAATAGAGAAGTACAGAGAAGGTCAGAAGGAGCTGCATTGTGCCTTTGTGGATCTGGAGAAAGCATATGACAGGGTGCCGAGAGAAGAACTGTGGTATTGTATGAGGAAGTCTGGAGTGACAGAGAAGTATGTTAGAGTGGTGCAGGACATGTATGATAGATGTAAGACAGTGGTGAGGTGTGCTGTCAGTGTGACAGAAGAGTTCAAGGTGGAGGTGGGACTGCATCAAGGGTCAGCTCTCAGCCCCTTCTTGTTTGCTATGGTGATGGCCAGGCTAACAGACGAGGTTAGACAAGAATCTCCATGGACTATGATGTTTGCAGATGACATAGTGATCGGTAGTGAGAGCAGAGACCAAGTGGAGGAAAATCTAGAGAGCTGGAGGTATGCCCTGGAAAGGAGGGGATTGAAGGTTAGTCTTAGTAAGACAGAATACATGTGTGTGAACAACAAGGACCCAAGAGGAACTTTGAGGTTACAGGGGGCAGAGATAAAGAAGGTGGAGGATTTTAAGTACTTAGGCTCAACAATCCAGAGCAATGGAGAGTGTGGAAAAGAGGTGAAGAAGCGCGTGCAGGCAGGTTGGAATGGATGGAGAAAAGTGTCCGGTGTGATGTGTGATAGGAGAGTATCAGCAAGAATGAAGGGAAAAGTGTACAAGACGGTGATGAGGCCAGCAATGTTGTATGGTTTAGAGACAGTGGCCCTGGGGAAAAGACAGGAGTCAGAGTTGGAGGTAGCAGAGATGAAAATGTTGAGGTTCTCTTTAGGAGTAACGAGGATGGATAGGATCAGAAATGAGTACATCAGAGGGACAGCACATGTTAGATGTTTTGGAGACAAAGTCAGAGAGGCTAGATTGAGATGGTTTGGACATGTACAGAGGAGGGATAGTGAGTATATTGGTCGTAGGATGCTGAGGTTGGAACTACCAGGCAAAAGGCCCAGAGGAAGACCAAAGAGAAGATTTATGGATGCGGTGAAGGCGGACATGAAGGTCGTTGGAGTAAGAGTAGAAGATGCAGAGGATAGGGAGAGATGGAGGCAGATCATTTGCTGTGGCGACCCCTGAAGGGAACAGCCGAAAGGAAAAGAAGAAGAGGCGTCGCCATAGTGAATCATCTGATTCGCACATTTGATGTCGCGTAGGTTTTTACGTCGGATGCCCTTCCTGACACGACCCTTAGCATGGGACAGAAACACGCTGACCCCTACGCTGTTACTCTTTACCAAAGTCAACAATGGTTCTTTTACATGAACCTCTCACCATAGACAGTGAGAGACATGGCCGGCCTTTGATAACCCAGTTCGCTGCATTGGGGGGGGGGGGGGGCAGGGACAACCTTGTGGAGAGTGGGACTCAAACCCCCGACCTTAGGATCAGCGATCCAGCGCCCTTAACCACCAGGCCACCACTGCCCCCACCAGGCCACCACTGCCCATCAGGATCTCGGGCCCAATCTCGGAAAGTGAGGGATCCCAGTTAGCTGTATTGGGGTGGGGGAGTGGGGCAGTGACAACCTTGTCTAGAGTGAGACTCGAACCCCCAACCCTAGGATCAGCAATCCAGCGCCCTATACCACTAGACCACCACTGCCCTCTATAATCTATAATTATACAGTAACATACATAATTATCATATTATTTATACAATCTGTAATCAATGGTGGAGTTGCATGTCACAGCCCTGTGCAAACTGAGGTATTGCTGCCACCCAAAAATAATAATTTTTCAACAAAAGCATGTCGTAGAATGTATTATTTCTCCTATTATGCCATATAAGTAATTATTCCTCTCTTACCACACCAATTCTTGACTATATTTGTACGTTATCGCAATTTCTAGCTAGACCTAATATAGTTTAATATCCACATAACCAGTCCCTGGTATAACTTATCCTAGTAATTCTGAACATACTGACCAGCTCTATTTTTCTCACTTGACATCCACCAATCAAAGACCACAAAAAGGCAACTTATCATCTTACAGGGAAAACACAACATCACAAAGATTTTTCTTGTAACGTCTCATTTTATAAACAACCTGCAAATTTCTTTTGTTTGAAGAATTTCATGGGGTTACAACCAAAAAAGGAGCCGGTGGTGTAGTGGTTTAGGGTGCTACGTGGGATCATGATCGGGAGGTTGTGTGTTCAAATCCCAGTTAGAATCCCACTGTGCTAAGACCCATGGGCAAGGTCTCAATCACAAGTGTGCCTCTATTCACCCAGCAGTATTAATGGGTACAAGGAAAAATTGGCTTTTTACACCCGAGCCATAGTGGCTCACCAGGCTGGTGCTTATCCTCGGTTTCCATAGCGTGAAGCAACCAGGAGTTCAACTCCTCCTGGATGGGACGCTAGTCCATCACGGGTTACCTTCCCAGTATATTTTTACTGGTACCCATTTATACTGCTGGGTGAACAGAGGCACACTTGTGGTTAAGATCTTGCTCAGGGGTCTTAGCACAGTGGGGGTCTAACTGGGATTTGAACTCACAACCTCCTGATTATGAGTGCAGCACCCTAACCACTACTCCACCGGCCCCATACAACCGAAAAAAACTGAGGTAGATTTCAGTGATATGGATTTAAAAATTACAGAAAATATGTAGTAATCATCTGTCCGTGGAAAATAAGTCAGGTCACATTTGTTCATGTGAAATTGACACGATTACTGTGAGACAAAAAACATTCTCATATGATACTCGGTTGATATACGACTGCGATATGTATGCACATAACGAGACGTATGTGTCCTCAGCCTAATAATATCATGGGTTTAACCTGGGCCAACGAAATGGTTACTGTAATAAAATAAACTGACTAATGATTCCTTCCAATATTAAAGAAATAAATAACTGTCTTCAGGACAGACATTCCCATACATTCGATGCTTTAAAAATGTGCTCTTGTGGACTATCTTTCATTTAAGTCCCTGCATGACCAGCAAGTTGATATAAACCTGAAAACCTACCTTGCATCTGTGTCCAAACTTCTTTTGGAGAAAATAAAGCTTGTGATCAATCAGGAGACAGAAGTTATCAACGCTGTGGCGTAACATGACATACAGCGGTACCTCACCTTATGAAATTAATCCGTTCCAGAAGTGGTTTCGTAACCTGATTTTTTCGTAAGTTGAGTAGCATTCTACATGTAAAAGGCCTGATTCGTTCCAAGGCTCCCAATACTACCCCCTGAACCCTTTAAAAATGATAAAAGTATACCTTTTAAGGCCTCCTTCTGCTTCAATATCGTACTGATGGTGGACAGGTTTCAGCCATATTCCTTTGTGATATCACTCAACCGCATGCCACGAGCCCGCTTCTTCTTTTCACTCGCACCGGGAATCACTTTCTTGGGGCCCATGATGAATGACGAAAAATAAAGTTGCAGTGAGCACACTCGAAAAACTCACGAAACAGCAGTAACTCCGTGACGAACAATGGGTCTAAGGCACACGAAAAGCATCATGGGTATTATGGAGATGGAGACGCAGCACGGAGCTGCGTCTCCGTGACGAACGAAGGATCGAAGGCACAAGAAAACCATATTGGGTATTATGGAGATGCAGCTCCGTCCTAGCCAATGGGAGGCCAGCGGGGCAAGGTGTTGGGAGATAGCCAATGGGAGAGCAACTCGTGCATTGTTTGAATTTTTGAGATGGCGCATTTTGTAATATGAATTCTTTTCGTATCCAGAGATGGAAATTTTAGGTAAATGCGTTTCGTAACTTGGATTTTTCGTTGGTTTGGTCTTTCGTAAGGTGAGGTACCACTTTTCTCTATGCATTATGAGCACACTGGACTGGGTTTTATTCATTCATATATTTATCGGTAAAAAAATCATTCCTTTAAAGAAATTTCTAAGTAAATAATTTTTTGCAATTCATACAACTATACTGTATACGACGATAAGGACATAATTCTCCTTCTTTTAGTTTTCTTAAGCAGATTTCTGCATGTTCTTGTGCACTGATTCTTCACAATCGAATGGACAAGGATTTCACAAACAATTTATTGTAAATTGCAGGAAAATTGGCTGCAGAGCTTACAGAAGAAAAAAGTCTGGGTTAAAATGATCGTGGTATTTATTCACAAAGGCTCTCATGACTGTTCCACAGGGTTCTCCCATTTCAAAATAACCCATGACTCCCCTCGCAAGCCTGCCAGCCCCCTTTCATTTGCCGTTTCAAATGTATTAATGGTCCAGAACCTTCCTGTATGAGCTTGGACCTCTCCCTAATGAAAACACTCTGTGGCTGAGTCCCAGTGCGGTAATCAGTCTGGGCCCCCAGAGCAAGAGGGCTGCAACTGCAATGCAGAAAGAGCCCTGCCATGACCTCTGGTCCAGGCCTTCTCACCCCAAGAGCTGCCATACCTCTCAGCACTGCTTCTATTTCAATCGCAGGCAGGGTTGAGATCATCTGTGTCCAAAAACAAACTTATCAAACTTTCCTGTCATATTTTCCTGCTTTTTCTTCATTGCAATCTGATAACCCAAACTCTGAGCTGTTCATCATGTCTGAAATTATTCTGAAATCACTTCAAAGGATCAAAGGATCCTTGTCTGATAGCATAAGACACGGAGATGGTATATCTGTGACTCAAAGCATTTCTCCGTATATCCAAGCAGTCAATGAAGCCCGGTCCTATCATACATGATTGTAGTGTGACACCTTATTCTTTTGAGCAGTTGTATAACCCTATATTTGACCATACAGTTCTATTACCGTCTAAAGTCCTAGTCCAGAGCTAACCAGGTGAGAGTGGCCAGATGTGCCGATCTAGGATGCAGTGCAGCTGCACGCAACCCTGCACCATGGCCTGCTTCATACGTTTTAGCTTGTCCATCTTCTCTGACAGACCTGATGAGTTGCTGTTTTCATTGCCAGGAGACAAAATCCTTTACAATTTTGCCAAACTGTCAGTGGACGGCAGAGGAATACAGACCTGACAGTAATCGAGCCCATCAATGATAATTATTAGTGGATTAACAAAAAGCACACAGATATAAGGTCAGGTCAGGTCAGGTATGAGGGCATGCGCCGGGACGGCACTTCGCTGCGTCCACCGGCCGCCTCCACAAAGATATAAACTGACATACATTTGAGTTATGATTCTCAGGAGTTCATTTTTCGGCTGAAACACAAAGTCCTATTTTTGGTCACAGGGAGGATGGAGCCTATCTCAGCCTACTTTGGGTGACAACAGGGTATGCCCTGCACTGCCCAGCCCAGAGTTCCTCACAAATCCAACACACTAAACTATTCACTCTCACACCTAGTGCCAAACTGGAACAGCCAATTAACCTCAATTGCATGTCCTTGGACTGTGGGAGGAAATAGGAGGACCCGGATGAAACCCACGCAAGTGTGGCGAGCATGCATACGCCGCACAGAAATAGCTTGGCTGAGCCAGAACCTATTTGCTTTGAGGCGTCCTTGCCACTGCGCCGCCATGTTGCACATGGTCAGAAATTCTAATAAGAATTTAAAATTCTATAGACATAACACCTATGACTAATTTCATTCTTTCATTCATTCATTTTCTGTCCCCCCCAGTGCGGCTAACTGGGTTATCAAAGGCGGGCCATATCTCTCACTGTCTATGGTGACACATTCATGTAAAAGAACCATTGCTGACTTTCGTAAAGAGTAGACTGCAAAGCCGTCAGCATGTTTCTGTCCCTTGCTAAAGGGTTGTGACAGGAAGGGCATCCGACGTAAAAACCTACGCCAAATCAAATGTGCGAATCAGATGATTCGCTGTGGCGACTCTCGAGAACGGGAAAAAGCCGAAAAGAAAGGAAGATTCATTCATTTTGTGTAACCGCTTAATCCTAATTAGGATTACGGGGAAGCTGGCGCGCATCCCAGTTGACTCCGGGCAAGAGCAGAGTACACCCTGGACAGCTCACCGGGCCATAACAGGACAGAAACACGCTGACGGCTATGCAACTACTCTTGTCGAAAGTCAGCAATGGTTCTTTTACATGAACCTCACACCATAGACAGTGAGAGACATGGCCCGCCTTTGATAACCCAGTTAGCTGCACTGGATAGACCAATTGCAATGAATCCTAAATTACTATTGGTACTTTTAATTACTATACAATTGCACACAGGTCCCAGTACTGTTTGTTTAAGAAAAGCCATGAAATTCAAACGGCTCTGTTCATTCAATTAATAAACTAAAAAGGAAACCTTTATTTATTTATTTATTTATTTTAAAGAGCTGGGTAACCTAGAACATCCACATAAACATTATGATTATTAACTAAATGATTGTTTCCCTATATGGCGAAATAAAGTCTTTCACGCCTTATATGGAAGGCAGACTGACCTCAGGCGGGTGGGTGTGGTTACATGGGGCACCATGCATGTGCAATGCATGATTTATGTGGGAACTAGGGACGTCTGCATAGGTACTTTGGCTCTGATGAGTACCACAGTCAACCAAAGCATAATTTGATGTGTTCCGCGCTTGTACAAGGTTAAGGCATCCAATTTCCTTTAACTATAGACTTATTCCATGGAACTTCGTATCAGGGAAACTATGACTTCACTGTACTGATTTGTCCAGTTTGTCTCCGTTTAAAAAAGCACTTGATGTACTTTGCTCTACTGCAGAGTGTCTAGCTGCCAGACCAAGTCGTGCAAAATTCTTCCGACAATACCTTACACTAAGTCTGACCTCGACAATACTCCAGCTCCATAGATATGAGCCACTTACTCAGTTACCATGTGTAACCTTAAAAAAAAAAAAAAAAAAAAAAAAACCTGCCTCACCCTGTGTCATTAAAACACAGTACCACATCCACATCTATGGGATCTGTAGTACTGCATTGTCAGTGTCAGTAAAACGTATAGAGCATCTCACTCATTTGCGTTCTCAGAAGCTGTGGTTCGGTCTTCCCATGTAATCACTGCCTGGGAATGACAGAATGGAAAGCCTTTCCGTTTTTCATTCCAAGCACCCCACCATCTCCTTGTACCCCCATTGAAAACCCTCTTCTCAGATTGCTCAGTAAATGTTCAGCAGTCCAGTTCTGTATTAAAAATAAAAAAATTTAAATTGTGTATTTGGCAGCAGGGAATGAATCTCCAAGTCAGCCTGGACCGCATTAAAAAAAAAACAGCCACCTCCATTATTCCCAGCCCAGTGTTGTATGTTTGGAGGGAGCTGGGCCCACGCGGCACATGCAGCCCACATTGCTTGACAGCTTGATGGACTCTTTAATAGTGATTCACAGGCTGTATCTTGGGAGATAAAAATGGAATTCAGAGAGAGAGAGCACGCACGCGCGCGAGAGAGAGAGAGAGAGAGAGAGAGAGAGAGAGAGAGAGAGAGATAGATAGAGAGAGAGAGAGAGAGAGAGAGAATTTGATAACAAAATAGACCATTTATAAAGGTACCAAGGTCCTCAAATGGTCATATTTAGCTGGGTGTAGTTACTCACTCTCAACACTAGTCATCAGACGTTAAAAGTGTCATACGTGTAGCTTGAATTTCTTTAGCAGTAATGCTGTCTAATGCTTTTGATCATTAACGACAACATGGATCATAGTAATTATGATCGTTTCTTGGGTTTTGGTAGGGTCACTAGTAAAGTGATAAGATCCAAACATCATTATAATGCCCCTGAAATCAAAAACTAGATTTTGGATTTTTTTTGTAGTCTTTGTGTTTGTGCACAAATTATATTTTACCCTCAATACAGCTGACAAGCGTGGATAAGCAAGGTGTGTTAAATTCGACACAGTTAAACTTTTAACTGCTCTCCATATTTCGCCAATCTGCTAAGCTACTGTCAAAATTGTTTATATTTGAGAGGAACATGGCATATTTTCAGCACCTTATTATGGAAATTCATGTAGCACAGTCACTATAACGTATACAGGATCCCTCACTTTCCACGGTTAATTGAGACCGAGATCTCCCTGCGATCACCGAATTCCGCAAAGTAGGATAAACACCCCCCAAACCCCACCCCCAGACTGACATATACTTAGATGTATATCTGTGAGGCGCTCCACTGAATGTAGGCGTTTGTCGCAAGTGACGTACGGTGCTTGTGAGACAAAGCGCGGCTTATCCTGACTTCTGATCTTTCAAGTGAGCAAGTGCGCATTGAATACTTGTTCGTACTCAACCTTCACTTGCTCACTTGAAAGATCGGAAGTCCGGATAGGCCGCACTTTGTCTCACAAGCACCGTACGTCACTTGCGACAAACGCCTACATTCAGTGGAGCGCCTCACATATAATACCAATAAATGTACATATTCAATGCTATAAATGCCTATAATAACAATTAAATATTCAAAAATAATGCATAAGATGTAAATAAAATATAAATACACACATATACAGAGGCGTGCAGATGCAATAGTTTTGATGGGAGGTTTTGGGTTGTTTTTTGTTTTGTGTTTGTTTATGGTTTTGGGGTTTTTTTTGCATTAATTGTCTTTGTTTTTGTGCCATTTTCCTTAACCTTTTCCCCTATTCTTCCTTAATTTCCTTATTTTTTAATTCGATGAATATTAAAAAAAAAAAAAAAAAAACGCGATGCACTGAAGTCGCATGAATTAAAGTGCGAAGGAGCGAAGGATCACTGTATTTCAAAAGTTAACACACCCAAATCATCATTCCTTTCATGTCATTTGATCAGTACTTTTAACGTCCTTTGTGGGGCCGGTGGAGTAGTGGTTAGGATGCTGCGCTCATGATCTGGAGGTTGTGAGTTCAAATCCCAGTTCGACCCCCCCCACACTGTGCTAAGACCCCTGGGCAAGGTCTCAACTACAAGTGTGCCTCTGTTCACCCAGCAGTATAAATGGGTACCAGTGAAAAAATATACTGGGACGGTAACCTGCGATGGACCAGCGTCCCATTCAGGAGGAGTTGAACTCCTAGTTGCTTCACGTTACGGAAACCGGGGATAAGCATCGGCCTGATGAGCCGCTAGGCTCGGGTGTAAAAACCCAACGGACTTTACCTTTAACGTCCTTTATGAACAGTCACTTACTTTCCCTTAGCTTCTCTCGCTAGCGATATATAAGGAATCTTGAACAGTGTGTAGCCATTAAAGCTTCTGTACGGCGTGTGAGGATCTAACCCAGAGCCCCCATTGATTTCTAGTTTCATATATCTTTAATGAAGGGATTAAATACGTGTTTAGGAAGCACAAGGCTGGGCTTAAATGGTGTTTGTCAGAGTGGCTCGTAACAGAAAGAACCATTGGAAAAATCTCCCCAAGGTGAGGATGCTCATTTAGAGAGGAACCATTAGTGGAGTGATGTCATGGGTTCTCGCGTCATCCAACCTGCGATCGACCGAACGCAGGCCACTAGGCACTGCCAATACAACCACACTACAACACAGGCAAATGTGAAAGCTGCAGACATACTAATGACAGATGATAAAATCGATCATTATTTATGTTTTATGTCACTTGCAAGAGAATATAATTTGCTGAGAGGTGGAAACTGCAGAGGTATAAAAGTGCAAATATGTCATACAGTAGAGTATAAGCAGGTCAAGCAGGGTGGATACATGGCGAAAAGAATGCATAATGCACATCAGTGGTATTGATCAGTCTAAAATCTGCCCTGCACATCTCACCCACGGGTTATCATAGCATCGTTACCATCCGGAGTTTAGGGATGTGGCAATGATACGGCAAATGGAGCTGCTATTGATTTCGCATAGCCGGGCAAGGGGCAGATGGAGAGGAGAAGCCGACCGTGCTGATCGTACGGAGCAGGAGTGGAAGGAGCTGAGGGCAAGCTCGCTTTCTACTGTCAGATGATACAGAGCCGCAGTCCTCAGGGTCACTGCACTAAACTGACAGATCACTCACGTTTCACATTTATAAGAGGAAATCCCCCCACAGTCAGTCAAAATGGACATCTTTTTGAATAAGTCCACATAAATGATGACTGAGGGTCTCTATGACTACAACATTACAGACGTGCACGAAAGCGATTTTAATAAGGAGTAAATGATTGGTTGTATCTCAAGTGTCATGATCCACATTCTGATGAACTGATCATCAGAGCTCATTAGAACTTAAGCATTCAAAGAGGTGTGAGAAAAATGAAGATGGGAGCAATACTTCCTCTCAGGAAAAAGGATATCCTGAGGCACAATGATATAGACTTTAAGTGCTGACAAAGACGATATTGTGTTTTCCCCAGATTGCTTTCTGAATATACTGCTGGACAAAAGCAGAGTTCATCCTGGTCAACCAAAGCATAAGTGTTTTTACATGCTACATGTCCATGTTTAGATGACATCACTGTTGCAGACAATTAAATAAAGTCCAGTGGAAACAAAGTCTGAGATTCATGTTCCAGCATGTCACTCGATGAAGAATGAGAGACTTCCTCTGGGATCAACTTGTCCACCAGCTAAATTGTCCCTCTCTTTCCCCGCTGCTCATTTGTTTTGTGACGGCTGATTAACTGAGAATGTGCACAACTGTGTGTTTTGTTTCCGCGCCATGAACAGTGTCATAAATATTTGCTGTGGATTAAATACTTCTGCAGAAAAAATAATACTCCTTTCAGCACAGCAGGTCCACACAAATAAAGGCCAACACAAATATTCATCGCACTGATACACCATTCTGTACTGTTGAGCTGAGTGAAGACTGAGATTAGTGAGAATCCCGTTTCTACAGCACAGTTTGCACCACTTAAGCATGAAAGAGTTTCGTGCAAACATTCCATGCAACTGGACTGTTCCTGACACAGTTATTATAATTACACATGGTTTAAGCCAACAGAGAATTATGAATAAGAAAGAAAGAAAGAAAGAATGAAGACCCTGCAATAGTCTGGACTTTTACCTCACCCAGAGTTGGTTAAGATGGGTACCAGCCTCCCCGTGACCTTGATTTGGATTGTGTGGCTTAGAAAATAAATGGATGAATGAATGAATAGATAAACAAACAAATAAATAACTATAACAATGATAACAGAAAGAAAGAAAGAAATAAAGAAAGAAAGAAAGAAAGAAAGAAAAGAAAGAAGGCCCTGCAATAGTCTGGACTTTTACCTCGCTCAGAGTTGGTTAAGATGGGTACCAGCCTCCCTGTGACCTTGATTTGGATTATGTGGCTTAGAAAATAAATGGATGAATGAATGAATGAATGGATAAACAAACAAATAAATAACTATAACAATGATAAAAGAAAGAAAGAAAGAAAAAAAGAAAGAAAGAAAGAAAAAAAGAAAGAAAGAAAGAAAGAAAGAAAGAAAGAAAGAAAGAAAGAAGGCCCTGCAATAGTCTGGACTTTTACCTCGCTCAGAGTTGGTTAAGATGGGTACAGGCCTCCCCGTGACCTTGATTTGGATTGTGTGGCTTAGAAAATAAATGGATGAATGAATGAATGACTGAATGAATGGATAAACAAACAAATAAATAACTATAACAATGATAAAAGAAAGAAAGAAAGAAAGAATGAAAGAAGACCCTGCAATAGTCTGGACTTTTACCTCGCTCAGAGTTGGTTAAGGTGGGTACCAGCCTCCCTGTGACCTTGATCTGGATTGTGTGGCTTAGAAAATAAATGGATGAATGAATGAATGAATGGATAAACAAACAAATAAATAACTATAACAATGGTAAAAGAAAGAAAGAAAGAAAGAAAGAAGGCCCTGCAATAGTCTGGACTTTTACCTCGCTCAGAGTTGGTTAAGATGGGTATGAGCCTCCCGGTGATCTTGATTTGGATTATGTGGCTTAGAAAATGAATGGATGAATGAATGAATGAATGGATAAATAAATAAATAAATAAATAATTATAATAATGAAATAAAACAGTCAGAGGAAATTTCCTGTTAAAAAGTGCATTGAATGTACGGGAATTCTATAAACACGATGGTAGTTTTGCATTGCTTCGATTTATGTGAGGTCAATAAGAAATATGCTAGGAATCATGTGATGAGGCCCAAAATGAATAAAAGAGTCTCCATACCAAAGTTGATTATTTTCCTCTAACAGTCATTTTTATGTCTTGCAAAAATGTGAATATATGAGAACCCTCTGCAATTCATAACCAACTGTCCATTGAGCCATCCATCATCTATACCATCTATCCGTCACGCATCGTGGACGCTAAAGATAATCTCAGCAGACTTTGGACAAGAATTAAGGGTATACACTGCCCAGGTCGCCAATTATCAAGTCAGCTATTACCACCTTCAAATTTTCATTTATTAACGAATGACATCACAGTTGTCCACTTTATTCATTTAAAGTAACGTTTAATGTTATGGAATGTCTGGAAAAGTTATTTAAATTACAGCATTTACAGAAGTTTACTTAGTTTGTCTTGATGTTAAAACCACATCTTGTCATGGTACAAGATAACATTCTTCATCCTTAAGGCTTTCCGATGATGGAAAACTTCCTGACTGTTACGAGTGAAAGTCCTTCCCTAAACATCTTACAGAAAACTTCACAATATAAACATACACTGATCAGCCATAACATCTGACTGGTCTGTCGCTAGGCAGCACCGTACATAGCAAAGCATTGTGTGCGCTGACACCTTCCTAGCATAACTAGCATTACCAGTTTCACTAGCTAGTGCTACAGTACTGTAGTTCTTATGTGGGAACAGACCAGATGTGTTTTCAATTTCTACATGGATGAGTCATTGTAATGAGATAATCAGTGTTATTCACTTCACCCTTAAGTGAATATAATGGTTTTCATTGTTGATTGATTTAGATATTTTTCGTAAACATCACTTTTTTTTTGTTGTTGTCAGTTTTTTGTTTTTAGGTTGTTTTTTTTTGGGGGGGGGTTGTTGATGTTAAATAACACATTTTCATACCTGTCTGATATTATTCTCACATTCGGAAAAGCATCCCTGTGAATGGATTGGTAATATAAAATAATAATGTACATAAAAGAATGAGGCTATGAGTAAGACATCTGTGATTTATTTAAATTCCAGACAGGACTACTTCCGTCAACACCTTTTGTGAACAACACTGCCTGAACAATCAAAAATAAACAGTACTTCAACTGACTCTTTAAAATAATAAGACGATGATGTCCTTTTCAGTTGTATTTTGAATACTCACCTTAACACTATCATGTACCCAACACATGTTACAGTCTAATTGATTTCTAACGCTGAGCTGTTAGTGATATTTTTTTATTTTATTTATGTATTTAATACATAATCAGAGAACATACAGTCGGCCCCCGTTTTTTAAGATGGTCCGGTTCCGGCCCTTCCCGCGGATCAAGAAAATCCGCAGGTTATTGACGCGGTTTTAAAACCCCATGTATGATATTACATGCGCTAAAATATGCTTCTTAAACACATTCTATAGACAGACTTACTCATTAATACACTAAAAATGCAGTAAAATGTAGTAATGATTAAGTAAAAACTTTTTAATTTTGTACTGTGATAATATTTATGAATAAATAAAGCGCTTAGGCTTTTTACCAGATGCTCGAGAAGATGCAGGGCGTTTGAGTGGCATCATAGGGCTTAAATAATCAGTAAAAACAGACTAAAAAAATTTACTTTGCAATTCAAGCAATCACGTTGATAACTTGTGTGCGAAGAAAAAAAAAAAAAAAAAAAAAGGTATACACATCATCTGCAACCAATCAGCAGAAGGGAGAAACAAAAGCTCTCAGCCATTGGCGAAATGTGAATCATGTGCCAGTTACTTCTGGGTTTGTCACCAATCCGCGAGTATGCGGGGACACGAGCGCTGAACCGTGAATGGTCAAGGGCTTACTCTATACACTAATATACAGATTTAGGCACTGCCTAAGAGCAGGGCATTCGAACAGATATCTCTTGATAGATGCCCGTGCCTGGGTTTGCTTTTAACATGTCCACTTTAATTTATATCACTTTTCTGTTTAATCTTTACTTTTACCTTACATTACTTTTACCCATGTAATGAGCTCATGTTCTGTTAAGCATCTGATTATGGTGTTTGCTCCATAAGCATTTATTTACCTGTAAGTATATCTGCCTAAGTTAAGATAAGATAAGATACAGCTTTATTAATCTCACAATGGAGAAATTCACTGTTACAGGCTCTTGAGGTACTATCAGTAGGGGGTGCAAAAATAGATACAAGTACAAACATACACACATACATATATATTATATAAGTAAATAAATAAATAGATACATAAATAGTATAAATTAATAAACAATAAAAGAAAAGAATGGAGCAACTTTATAGACTGCCTTTATTCTGTGCGAGTCTGAGGAGTGATGAATGAGCCTCTTTTTTTTTTTTAGTTTTATTAGTAGTAATACAGTAAATCGCTGTTTTTTTTTTTTTTATTGCTGCCCATTATCATGCAAGTCTGTGAGACATAACTGCTACAAGGACACAAGGACACTATCCAAACCAGGCCGCATGGCTATGGTGCTTCGCTCAGGAGCTCCATTATCATTACGTTTTACCAGGTAAGCTGTGTTCTAAATGATGTAATTCACTATATTTTACGATATATTTAAATTCTATTCATTTTCTTAATTGGCTTGTCGAAGTAAAAATGAACCTTCTAGATATTACTTTACGCATATGTATTTTGTAACCAAATAAAACTTGATTTATCCTGTTATAAGTGAAAGGAATTGCACTGCTTTAAACTTTAAACCAAACAGCCATTTGTTTGGGAACTCCATCCTGTCACGCCACGTCCTTGAGAGACAGCCATGTGTAACTGCAACTTCCAGCTGCAGAGGATGTGCCCTCGGACCCAGAGTGAATCATGAGACTGTCTGTTTTTACTTTACTACTCATTAGGAACAGCGCAGGTGGATCCTAAGTTGGGGTCGGCCCCATTAGTGTGCACCACAAAGAGCGAGATCCCCACTGTCCTCCTGCGAACTACCGTGAGTGTCATTAAACGTGTGAAAGTCAGGCTAAGGGAAACACACGGAAACATTTTTCAATAGATTACATTCGGGGAAGCATCTTTCATAAGCATCTCCGTTATTAGTTAACCTCAGAATGAGGGGTCACTTGAGTTTCGCAAAATGTTCGAGGTAGGGTAAAAGTACTTAGGAAGGGTGTGGGTCAGGGTGCAATGGCTTTCATAAAAAATATGCTCCCATGCTGCTAATGTTTTGGCAGCAGTGAGACAGAAGGAAAGGGGCACAAAGGAAAGAGAAAGTGAGAACTCTTAAATCTTTCATGCTAAATGATACTCCGTGAAGCTATGCACTGAACAGAAAACAGATAGATGGATAGATTACAGTTGGGAAAGGGGAGTGCAACCTGAAGATCAGGTGGCTCACTATTCACTCCTGACACATGGCCATATCCTGATAGTCTGCACAGATCACGAGAGTATAAAATTTAATTCCCTGGAGCTGGTACAGAGCTTGATGATGTGCACCAGATTCTCAAAAATAAGTAAGAGATAAACATGATGGAGTGTGTCAGGATTTAAAAAAAAAAAAAAAAAAAAAAAAAAAAAAAAAAAAAATTGTGATATACAGTACGATTATTTCTTGAATACAGTACCTGCATCACTTTAATCTGTTTTTAATTTTTATTTGATTATCCGGACAATACTATGGTGTTGTGGTTAGCACGTCTGCCTCACAACAAGAAAGCGATGAGTTCGATTCCCAGGTTCGGGCGTTTCTGGGTCAAGTTTGCATGCTTTCCTCGTGTTTGTGAGGGTTTCCTCCTACAGTCCAAAAAACAAGCACAGTTGGCGTTTCCCAATTGCCTCTCGGTGTGAGTATGATTGTTTGTATGTGTGTGTGTGTGTGTGTGTGTGTGTGTGTGTGTGTGTTGGCGCTGCAATAGTCTAGCGAGCTGTTCAGGGTGTACCTTGTCTTTGCTCCGAGTCGGCTGAGATAGGCGCCAGCTTCCCCACAACCCTAATTAGGATTAAGTGGCTTAGAAAATGAACTACTAAATGGATAATTATACAGGGCATCTACCATGCAAATCCTTATGGGCTCTTACTGTAGAAATTAATTACAATTTAAATCAGCATATTAATATTAAATTGTGATCTACTGTCAAAGCTGTGCTGTATCAACACCTCCTGACCAATCAGATCTGAGAATTTAACAGTGTGACGGCAAACGGAACAGAACGCTTATAAGCATTGCGTGGTAGTATTTTAGAGAAAAAAAAAAAAAAGACTCCACATGCTCTCTCTCTCTCTCTCGCTCTCTCTCTCTCTCTGTGTGTGTGTGTGTGTGTGTGTGTGTGTGTGTTTGCAGGAAGTGTGTGTGTATGGCCACCGGAAGTCAGGACTGGTGAGAGCAGAGTAAGTAGGAAGAGGGGCAGGAACAGATATGGGCCAGGGCCCCTCACCCCACTGGGGTGCATAACGGATATTGGTGTGTCAGCACAGATGCATGCTCTAGTGTGGCCTCTTGAATGAGAGGGCACGTGGAAAAAAGATGGATTGCTGCCTCATAAAACACAAACTGTCAAATGGATCACTATCACAGTGGGACACTGTTGATGTTTCTTTGAGGCCTTCGACATATTTAGGAAGTTCTGCATTGCTAATTCAACAGTGGGCAATGCCATGAGGTGAGAGGCTTGAGGCAGACCACGGGAGAGACCCTAAATCAAAATAAGTCACAGTGCTCTATAAGGCCATTTTGTCGCACAGCGTTTGATGGCGCAGTGCACGATGGCTTAGAAAATGGCTCAGGAGGGAGATCATTCCCCTAGGAGATAGAATTAAGCTTGGGCTGGAAGAGCTATAAGAGCAATCACCGTGCCACCCTTGACAAGTCCTGGCATCCACTTTGGCATTGCCTCAACCTCTTGCATTGCCATGGGGGTGTTGGAGGACATCGGAGGGGGATGTAATTAGGAATAAAATTGCCCACTGGCCTAATCCATGTGCGCTGTTGAGTGTGGAGCGAGGTTTGATGAATATGCAAACTGCTAAAAGCATACATGACATGCTCATCAGAAAAGTGACAGTGGCACTTTGACTTTCAGGCCTGCTTTACCTGTCATCAGCGATGACATTTAGGGGACGAGCCTGCAGAGATTGGACAGACATGTGGGACAAGGAGACATGGGAGCCTCAGGCTCTGATTAATGACATGCTCCATGTACAGTATACAAGAAGGATTTGTCTCTTGAGTCTGTAGAAAGCAGAAGAAGCAGTTGACTCACAGTAATAAAGTAAAAATTGAGCTGTAATGTTAACCATATATTTTATGACAGAGAAATTCGTAATTGCTGTGTAGACCTTTTATACGTAGTAGGAGGTGAAATTAAAAAAATATGTGCTTTAACTGACAGAATGGACAGGAACATTTGATGTAATCCCACTTACAGGCTTATGTATATTTAATTATACAATTTATTCCATTATATTCTGTTTTATAATAAATTACTCGATTCCTATTCCACTTTATTTTTATTTTTAAGCACATAGAGTTTATGAGTTTTAGAAGCTCGGCCATTTAGGAGGAGCTCTGAGCAGAACTACTGCTCCTGGATGTTGAGAAAAACCAGTTGAGGTGGGACAGGCATCTGATTAGAATACCTCCTGAATGCTTCCCCAGTCTGTTTTGGGCATATCCACCCGGGAAGAGACACCGGGTCGACCTAGAATATGCTGGAGTGACTATGTCTCTTGGCTGGTCTGGGACCGCCTCTGTGTGCACCCCCCCCCCCTCCTCCTCCTCCTCCCTGGAAGATCTGGAAGACTGGCTGGGGAGAGGGACATCTGGACCTCACTGCTAAGGCTGCTGCCCCAGAGACTAACTGAAAGATGATGATGATGATGATGATGATGATGATGGTGTTGAGCTCACCAGACAATCTTGTTGCTTGATTTTCTGCATGCGATTTTTGTGTTTGTACTGCTGCAACATTTTAATTTTCTCTGAGGGGATCAATAAAGGATTATTTTTATTTTAGCTTATCTCGTTTTATATTTTCTACCAAATTTAGCTGGCTGTATTTCGTAATTATATATACAAACTAGTAGCATCGTTTAAGCCACTGCAACTCTGACTAGGCAGTTACTAAGGATGACTGAATACTAAATACAGTACAGTGCCCAGCACCCCATGTTCATGTTCCTAAATATGGTATTTATTTGTCCCGTGAGCTTCATATCTGACTGCTCACTTGCACCCATGACAGTACGCCTGCATGCATTTAAAAACCTTCTTGTGTGACTTTCCTGTAATAAGCACAGAACCTCAGACCTGTCTTCTACTCTCAACCAGTTGCCCCATGTCAACAAACTAACAAAATACACCCAAAACCGTCACACAAAAAACAAGCAACAATCCCTGAATAGTTTATCATACATTATATTCAGATCCAGTTACAGTACTGGAGGTGCAACACATACTGTATGAAACGATATAAAGGGATCCCTCACTTTCCGAGATTAATTGGGCCCGAGATCCTCATGGGCAGTGGTGGCCTGGTGGGGGCAGTGGTGGCCTGGTGGTTAAGGTCGGGGGTTCGAGTCCCACTCTCCACAAGATTGTCAATCCCCCCCCCCCCCCCCCCCCACACACACACAGTGCAGCTAACTGGGTTATCAAAGGCCGACATTGTCTCTCACTGTCTGTGGTGAGAGATTCATGTAAAAGAACCATTGCCGACTTTCGTAAAGAGTAGCTGCAAAGCCGTCAAAAGCGTGTTTCTGTTCCTTGCTAAAGGTTTGTGTCAGGAAGGACATCCGACGTAAAAACCTATGCCAAATCAAACATGTGAATCAAATGATTCTCTGTGGCGACCACTAAAAAAGGGAAAAGCCGAAAGGAAAAGAAAAAGACGATTCCCAAGCGACCACCAAATTCCACGAAGTAGGATCACCCCCCCCCCACACACACACACACACACACACACACACACACACACGTATATATGTGCACGTATATGTATATATAATATCAGTATATACATATTCAATGCTATAAATGCTTATAATAACAATTAAACATTCAAAAATAATGCAGAAGGTGTAAATAAAATATAAATACACACATGCAAATGTAAATAGTTTTGATGGGAGGTTTTGGGTTGTTTTTTTGTTGGTTTAGGTTTTTTTTATGCATAATTGGACTTGTTTTCATGGCATTTTCCTTAACTTTTTTCCCTATTCTTCCTTAATTTCCTCATTTTTTAATTTGATAAATATTTAAAAAAAAAAGCAAACAAACAAAAAAATAAACGACGCACTGAAGCCACATGAATTGAAG
Organism: Plotosus lineatus; assembly: GCA_024760905.1. Lineage (NCBI taxonomy): Eukaryota > Metazoa > Chordata > Actinopteri > Siluriformes > Plotosidae > Plotosus > Plotosus lineatus. The sequence continues at coordinate 58,634,850 of CM045732.1, forward strand.
TGCGAAGTAGCAAGGGAGCCCTATATATACAATATACAGGGATCTCTCACTTTCCGTGGTTAATTGGGACCGAGCTCCCAACGCGACCATCGAAATCCGCAAAAAAGGATCACCCCCCCCCCTCCCAACTTATGTATACGTAAATGTATATGTGTATATAATATCAATAAATACATATCCAATGCTACAAATGCTTACAATGGCAAGTAAACATTGTAAAAATAACATAAGATGTAAATAAAATATAAATACACACGCTCTCCAACTCACCAACATTCGTTTTGCAAACATCCGGAGATACCAACAAAGCTGTCCAGGGTCAAAAGTGAAATGAAATTGAGGAACAAGTAAAAATAGAAATGGAATAAAAGCTACAGAAAGATAGATCATAAATATAAGTATGAAATTTGATTAAACATTATCCTGAGGTACACTTCATACTAGGCTCCGGCGGGGTGGCTGCACAGATGCATACGCAGATGCAACATTGTACTGAATCCAGTTTTGATGGGACATTTTGGGTTGTTTTTTGCTTTGTGTTGGTTTAGGGGTTTTTTTTTGTTTTGTTTTGCATAATTGGCCTTGTTTTTGTGACATTTTCCTTAACTTTTCCACCTATACTCCTTTAATTTCCTTATTTTTTGATTCGAAAAATATTTATTAATTTATTTTTTAGAAAACGCGATGCACTGAAGCCACATTAATTGAAGCGCGAAGTAGCGAGGGATTCCCGTATTCACATCCTATAGTTGTGTTTTTAAAGTTCCCAAGGGAGAATAACCTTAGCAGATGTTAGGAGGATGTAGTCATTGAAGGGACACTGGCCAAAAACTAACAGCTTAAAGGCAAAAAAAAAAAAAAAAAAAAAAAAAAAAACGCGGGATGAAAATAAGTACCCCTAAATCATTTCTAATGCTGACGCCAGGAGTATCAAAGTACAGATCATAAAATATGAGCCAATCAGGCTAAATCTTGTAGAAAGGGAAGAATCCAGGGTATGTTGATCCCATCGCTGTCCTATCTCCCATTCTCTCATCCGTCTCCACCCGCTCTGATGTCAGGATTCCTTCCCAAAGCTGATTGGGGTTAATGTCCTAGACAATGAGCGAAACCTTGCCCTTCTGTTCCACATTACGCTCTTCAGAGGCCCAGTATGGTCTTGCTTTGAGGAGGACGTGAGCCATCACCTTTAAATAATATTTCCCAGATATATAAGCAGGCCTGCATGTGGGATCACTCTGCGTCAGACCAGCAGATTGGCTCATATCATCAGTCTCGCTGTTTTCTCAATTTGTTGCTGCTTTTTTTTCCCCTACATAATCATTAATAACCCTTCTTGAAATTGTGAGTCTTCCGTTTGCTCGCATGCGTGAACTTTTTGAGTAATGAGCCTAAGTGAATAAAGGTTGGGAGATGGATCTCCTCTTGCATGGGTTAATGTGGGGTTAGGAGGAGGTGTTGATTGGCCAGGCTTCTTAAAGCTTTGACTGGTCACGTGACACACAGTGATGTCATGAAGGCCACAGGTGCTATGATTAGTCCTGCATGTTCCAGCACAAATCCACAGATCCAAGGAAATGTTCCCTCCAAGACTATCTGCCCCAGGGACACACTGATCCTCTGTATCTTGTATCAGTGCAAATGTGGTATTTTTTAGTGCTGGTGGAATTTGAGGCACAGGGGATTGGATTAGGGCAAGGCTGAGAAGACAGCTGATGGGAGGGGATAGTTCACAAATGGTTGGACTAAAAGAATACACACACACACACACGTTTTGTCACCCCTGGTTAAGATGTGTGTACTTTGTACAACCCCCTTTAGCCATCAAAACAGCCTCTAATCTTCTCCTATATAATGTTTCACAAGATGGAAGAATACAGAAAGAGGGATCTTGGACCGTTCCTCTCTGCACAATCTTTCTAAATCATCCAGCGGCCTGCTCCTCTCCTCTGCACTCTCCTCTTCAACTCACTCCATAGGTTTTCAATAGGGTTGAGGTCTGGGGACTGAGACGGCCATGGGAGGGGCTTGATTCTGTGTCTGGAGAACCATTTCTGTGTCACATGTTTAGGTTCATTATCTTACTGAACAGGCCCAGTGATGACTCATCTTCAGCTTTCGGGCAGAGGCCACCAGATTTAGATTTAATATGTCCTGGCATTTCAAAGCATTCATGATGCCCTGCACCCTAACAAGGTTCCCAGGACCTCTGGGAGAGAAACAGGCCCACAGCGTCACTGGTCCTTGCCCATACTTCACAGTGGGCATGAAGTTCTTTTCTGCTTGTGTTCCACCAAACCCACTTAGAGTGTGGTCAGATGAGACCAAGATAGAGCTTTTTGGCAACAAAGCACACGGTCCCAGTTGAAGTTCCAGTACCGTACTCCAGACGTTTGCGTTTATGATTGCGAGTGAGAAAAGTTTTTTCCGTTCATGCCTCCCAAACCGCTTGTTGGCATGTAGGTGGCGCCTGATGGTTGTTTTGGAGACTTTGTGACCCCAAGTTGTTACCATTTGTTGCAATGATTCTTGAACGGTGAACTTTGGAGAACTTTTTATTTCTCTTACCATCTTCTTCATTGTACGTAGTAGCAAAATAACCTCATCATATCCTCGTCCAGGCTTGTTTAGCACGTCTTAATGATTCCTCTGGCAGGAGATATGTGCAGGCGAGCGGCCGTTTTCTTGTTGTCATTGCATCACTTGTGCAGGTCGACACACTTCTGCCTTACTTGAATGGTGTTTTCCTTTCTCTTTCCCATGTTGAAGACTGGATAGGACAAATGTCCTCTGTGTCCCGTCATATTTATTCCCCAGGGAAACAGGAAGCGGTGAATTAATAATTAAATGTTCCCAGATACTCTGATCAAATTTGTAAACTACGATAGAAATGACAGAAATACTTCAATTACATTTATTTCTGAAGAATTGTTCAGGTTGCCAATAATTGTGGAACAGGTGATTTCATGAAAAATAATTATTTCTTATTCAGGAGATTTTTAAAAATTCACTTGCGTTGAAGGTTCCTTTATTTTTTCCACAGATTTCAGTGACAGAGTAAATAATAATAAATAAATGCAATTAAAATGTCACTTATTTTAAGGCGGGCAGTGGTGGCCTACTGGTAAAGAGCGCTGGATCACTGATCCAAAGGTTGGGGGTTCGAGTCCCACTCTCCACAAGGTTGTCACTGACCCCCCCCCCCCCCCAGTGGAGCTACCTGGGTTATCAAAGGCCAGCCATGTCTCTCACTGTCTATGGTGAGAGGTTCATGTAAAAGAACCATTTCTGACTTTCAACAAGAGTAGGGTGCAAAGCCGTTAGCGTGTTTCCGCTCTATGATCGCCCGGCAAGCTGTCTAGGGTGTACTCTGCCCTCGCCCAGAGTCGGCTGGGATGGGCACCAGCCTTCCTACGACCCTAATTAGGATTAAGCAGTACAGAAAATGAAGTGAACGTATTTGAAGGCTTTTAACACATCTTAACCAGGGGTGCCAATAATTATGGAGGTAATATATATATATATATATAAAATTTTCTTTTAAATACATGAGAGAGAAAGTGAGAACTGTTTGACAGGCTAGGAATGAACACTTTTAAAGCAACATAGACAGTAGCCAAAATGTGCTCATTTCCTCCACAAATAA
>CM045732.1:58643495-58695995 GCA_024760905.1 Plotosus lineatus
ACTGCCAATGGAAAGCACGGCCCCTGGAGCTGACACATATGCATGCCAGTGTAGGCTGTCCAGTTATTGATGAGCATGGCCTCGTTCTGTGGTGAGAGCTTTCTTTTAAGATCCATCTCACCACAGAAGAGAGGTCTGCATTCTCTCCGCCTTCGTCATCGAGGATCTGTGGGACAGATGATATGGATTTTCTGCGGCCGGGTGATGGTGTGTGGATTGCTTTTGAAGAACAGCAGAACGTGACGCACTTCGAGAATGACAAAAATACAGGGCGGGGTTGTAAATGTCAATTTCTGAGATGTTCATCCATGGCAAAGACTTTTTTTTATCTTTTTATTTGTTTATTAAATTACAGTTCACGCAAGGGTCATCTAGATTAGGAGTTCCCAAACCTTCTGGAAGCTCAGGCCCCTTTTAACTGTCAAATGAATTTCACAGACTTTTTCAGCACAGATTTATTTTACAAACAGAATCCAGCTATTTCAGTATTGTACTCGTTATTCAAAGGTTCAGAGTTATATTCTGAGTATTTATTAAAACCCCAGGACTGTTTTGGTTTATTTCTAAATTTTCTAACAAAAGAACACATTAGGTACAAGAGTACATTATTTATAGGCCTACTTGTTTTCAACTTAATGAGATCCGGATTAAGCTTCTTCAATACAAATAACTAGTCAAGCAGACTAAAAAAAGAGAACAACAACAAAAAAAGAATTAACAATTTTGAGAGTAGTAAATTATGATTTCCAGTAACAATAAATAAACAAACAAACAAAAGCCTCAACAAAGCTTTAGAGACCTTAAAACCACAGCTCTACATAATAAATGGTAAAATAAAAACAAAAAATAATTGATAACATTATAATGTTTTAATTATAATATTTTGGTTTAGGGCGGTGCTTCTCAAATAGGGAGGCGTCTCTGTGATGTCAGAGGGGGCGGGTATGACCCTGGGGAACATGCTTTTCTGGAATAGTGTATGAGAATTAAGTGTAATTGCACCTCCACTCCAGTGGTTGGCAGTGGCGCTCTTATTGCACGAACAAACAATATAAAGTGCAGTAAACAACCCCTCAAGAAACAACACAGCAAAATTTCTAACAAAAACGAAGAGAAAGGTGGAGAGAGAGATGGAGATATTAAGACATAAATAAGTCAAACGAGTTTAAATAAGGATGTATTTTTTTTATTTCAGGCACATTGGTGCACTTTTTTATTTTCTGTTACAGATTAAAAAACAATGTTAATGAAGTTTTTCTTTATTGTAAGTTGAACTATATTTCTTTCTTTTTTGTTTTTAATGTTAATAAAGATAAAGTGTTATGCAAAGGTGTACTAATAACAATTTTATAGACAAATAATACTATTTATAGTCGCTCGCGCGGCGGTGTGTGTGTGTGTGTGTGTGTGTGTGTGTGTGTGTGTGAAATGTTTTTTTCTTCCTGGAGGGGGCATCACAGAAAATAATTGAGAAGCACTGATTTAGTGTGACACGGTGGTGTAGTGGTTCACACATTTACCTCACAGCACAAAGGTTGTGGGTTCGAGTCCCGAGCTCATGTGTTTCTACATAGAGTTTGCATGTTCTCCTCATATTTGGGTCAGTTTCCTCTGGATACTCCAGTTTCCTCACACAGTACTGAGATTTGTCCCCAGTGCAGCTAACTGGGTTATCAAAGGCCGGCCATGTCTCTCACTGTCTATGGTGTGAGGCATGTAAAAGAACCATTGCTGACTTTCGACAAGAGTAGGCTGCAAAGCCGTTGGCGTGTTTACGCCCTGCGATGGCCTGGCGAGCTGTCCAGGGTGTACTCTGCCCTCGCCCGAAGTTGGCTGGGATGGGCGCCAGCCTCCCCGCGACCCTAATTAGGATTAAGCGGTTACAGAAAATGAACTGAGTCCTGAGATTTGTTGTATTTGTCCTATGCCGATCTAGTGAGCGGTTCAAGATGCACCCTATCATTGCCGTGTGTCAGCTGAGATAGGCTCCAGCGTCCTCAGGTCTCTTGTAGAAGAAGTAAGTGGTTTGGCAAATGAGTGAGTTAGACTGAGTAAGTCTTTTGGCTTAATTTTCATTGTAACTCAGTAACCGATAAGTGTTCGATTCATGAATGACATAAAATAACCCAAAAGAGACAGCAGATGAAACAACCCCCAGCTGTATCTTGCTGTGAGGTCGCGAAGGAAAATATAATTTTGAGAGCCCCAAAACATTTTTGGAGCCAATATTAGCCACTGGGTTTTAAAACTACTCATCCAATCTATTTGTATTCTGTTGATGTAAAATAATAAATTACGGCAATGTGGGTTTTTTTTAAAAGAAGAAAACAGCAGCAAAGTCTATGCTCAATTAAGCCGTTTAGTAGAAATACAGCGAATAAATCACTTTGTCAATCGATGTTCTCAATAATTAAATGCTGGGCAATAGATTTTCTGTTTGGAGCCTGTCGATATGGATGAAATTTATAACTATGGCCAAACAGGAAGTCAATTTTTACTGCAATTCAATTTTCTACTGGAACACGTATAATGTGAATATGGCCATAAGCGAAATATTAGAGGCCAACTGAGTTTTTTTTTTTTTTTTTTTTTTTTTTTTTTCCCCAAGCCGGCCTGATCAATAAATTAAGGTAAAAGCAGTGGAGCTCTGGCAGACGTAGAAGTGGAGTAAGAAAGACTCGCTGTGTTCTCACGAGGTTATCCTTTCTCAGATCGATACGTCGTGCTGTAATATGATTGCATGTGTATCGTTTCACAATTTACAGGTGAATGCATTGTATGAGATACATGTTTGTGAAGTCGGTCTCACATCCAGTTCAAAGATTCTTCCAGGACACGGTTTGGATCTGTACCGGATGAACACAATAAAATGCACCTGGATTTGTAGCTCATAGCTATTTACCCATATTACACATAATTAAAAAAAAAAAAAAACTGCTCATACGATGAGTGAAGTCTAACAACGTCTTGCAAAGAGACCGCTTTATACACAACTATCATGCTGTAGGTTGTGATGAGTTGGAAGAGCTCGTGAACTGCAGGTGATGACAGAGGTCTGGATATATGCAAGTACTTGAGCTAAAGCAAATAATCTGAACAAACAAAAATATGCAATGAAGCTGTCAGAGTGGGGATCCGGACATGGCTCCATGTAAATCACCCAGTTATCATAATATTGCACCTCTTCAACTCGACTTCCCAAGAGAAGCGGAAAACAAGAAAAAGAAAGTGAGAGAAACTAAAATACCCCGCTGTGTAAATCATAGCCGCATTACCAACTGCACGACTTCTACTGTCTAGTTCGACCTCAGGATGAGTTTCAGCGTGATGAGCAGGCATGGACCACATTCAGTCTGTACTTTTACTGTTCAAACGCAAGCGCGAACACACTGACTGTCCATTCCTGTCAGGAAAGAGTTAAACAGTCCAAAAGGTTCACTTCTGGGACTCCATTTTCAATCCTACTAGACACTTCATTGGTACAGCAGACCAGCAAGAGAAGAAAGAGCTGTTGATGGAATGCAGCCATTTCGGTGACCTTGTGGCTCTCCCTCAGAGGAAGGCCGGAGACAGGTAGATATATGGCCAGTTTGTTATTGTGAATTCCAGATCCTGCGATTATCTCGGAGTCCACTTCTGGAGTTTTTTAATCTTAGATTCCTCAGTCGGTTCACCCAGGGTGCTGTTGCTGCCTTGCACTCACCTTTTCCTGACCTACAAGTTTTTTTTGTTTTTTTTTTTTCAGCGTCTAGCAGGAAAAAAAAAAAAAAAAAAAAGGCAGAAAAAAAGTACACCTTACAGATTCCAGGGCCAGGCTCAAGTTTCATTTTAATGTCCGTTTACATGTGGGCTGGTTAGTGGGGGTGAACGAAGAAGAGGCGGGGGAGTCCCCCCATTGCAGCCATTAGTTTTACAGATGAGTGCTGATGTCACAGACTCGGCCGTTGGAGGATAGCTGACATGAAGCAGCAGCGTAGCCGGTGCCAGGGAATTTATTTTCCCTGTTGACTAAGCATCAAAACTTTCAACCTCTCAGAGAGTGTGATAGACAAGATAAACACATCACTCTTTAACAGTCCTGCTGAAATTTAGCCAGCGTTGAGACAAAAGGGAATTAGTTTCGGCGCTGTGCTGATTGCAAACACTATTACTGTCACGAGGTGTAATAAGGTTCTGTGAGTGTATGTTTGGATTAGGTGATTACAAACTTCTACCTTTTTTTTTTTTTTTTTTTTTTTTTTAAACTTAATTGGACTTCAGTATCAGGCCACGGAATAAGAATTCAGGACTGTAAAAAAAAAAAGTACTTTTATAGCAAGCCATATTTGAATAAAGAGGAAAAATGGGTTATAAAAATGGACGCAGCTGGAAAGATGCAAAAACAATAGGCCAGCTGTTTCTTTTTGAGTGTAATGGTCTTCAGACCCAACTATTCCAGTTGAGGTCAGGAAAGTTAGTGCTCTTGTAAAACTACAGGCAAGATTAAAATAAAGAAAATCATTTCTATAACAAAGGCAGGCTGGTACCTGTTTTTGCTGAAGTTCTATATCGGAAGGTTTACTGGAAAAAATCCTTCACTTCAACATTTCGACGTCTGCCATCAATACTTCTGGAAACTTCCGAAACTGTGACGTTTTTCTTTTACAAACATCTTAGATGCAAAAATAGTTCCCATTTTAAAAAAGGGTTTATAAAAGTGGGAATGACAATTTACTTTTAAAGACTCCATGCCGACACTTTCTTCTTCATTATTCTACCTACTTTTGGTTTTTATAACTAATATCTGATTAGAATGCCTCCCGAATGCCTCCCTGGTTTGAAGCTCCGAGCATGTCCATCCGCAAAGAGCCCCGGGGTTGACCCAGAATATGCTAGAGGAATTGTCCCTCAGCTGGGCTGGGAACACCTTCGGTGTCCCCCCAACAAGTGAAGGAAGTGGTGGAGGAATTTCTGAAATCAAACTTTGCTTTCTGAGGGCTTTCAGCTGGCTGCTTTTTGGATGGAGAAAAAAAAAAAAAAAAAAAAAAATATATATATATATATATATATATATATATATATATATATATATATATATATATATACATACATATATACATACATATATACATATATATATATATATATACACACAAACACACACACACAGAGGGATCCCTCACTTTCTGCGATTAATTGGGACCGAGATCCCTATGCGACCACCAAATTCCGCGAAGTAGGGTGTCACCCCCCCAATCAACACACACACACACACACACACACACACACACACACATGCGTGCGCACACACACACACTCTCTCTCTCTTTCTCTGTCTCACTCTCTCTCTCTCACTCTCACACACACAACACACAGCTGAACGAACAATTTAAATGTTTAAATGGACGGGATGTTGTATTTAAAGCGGAATTACAGTACCTGTTTGAAAGATCAGAGGTCCTGATTCAATATTAACTTTCTTCCTTGTGAGATCAGAGGTCTTGTTTCACGAAGCACTTTGTTTTCATGCTTTTCTGCTTCAATATTGTGCCAAAATAATCACTGTATTTCCGCTTTAAGGTCTCCTTCTGCTTCAATATTGTCCCAATTGTAGAGGGGTTTCAGCAATAACGAAACATAACGCTGCATGATCAATCTCAAAACAAGCCAACAGTCAACACTCCTTCACGCGTGTGACAAACAGGAAGTTTGTGCAACGTTCAGCTGTGTCATGCCTCCTAGCCAATGGGAGGGCAGCCGGGCGGGATGTTGGGAGACAGCCAATGAGAGAGCAACTCACGCATCGTGTGAAATTTTGATTGGCGAGTTTGAATTTTGAATGGCGCATATGGCGCTTTTTGTAAGAGGAGGTTGTTTTCATATCCCGGGGACGAAAACTTAGGAAAAATGTTTTTCGTAACCTGGAATTTTCGTACCCCAGGGGTTTCGTTTTCGTAAGTAGGGGGCAGACTGTCTGTCTATACATACATACATACATTATATATAAATAAATAAATAAATAAATATATATATATATATATATATACATACACACACACACACACACACGACTGTCCTATATATTCTTGCAACCCTTTGTACCAGACTGAAAAATAAAATGTGTCCAAAAAAAGAAGAGAGTAATCAAAATCACTTGACATTTGATTTTATTTCTAGCAAAAAAAAAAAAAACCCCAAAAAACCTACTGGTGTATTCACAAATTTCAAGGTGAAATAACAATAGTGTGCTGATGGTGAGGTAGATGTTGCTGAATAGTCCCTAAGATGGTATATCAGGGAGTCAATTAAATTTGGCAACATCAATTGAGTACACAGTTCTTAGAGAAGAAGGTCAGGTGAGTGCCACATGAAGCTAAAGTGTTCTTTTCAAACCGTCAGTTTTAGTTGATACTACACAGAGATGATAGTCAACTTGGATCTGTATATTGTGTTTTTAATCATATATATTTTTAAATTTTAGTATATATTCTATGTGGAAACACGAGCGAAATGGTACATGAGCATCTTTACAGATTATGTATCATTTAAAAATGTAATAATGGTCACAACACCTGCTCCAAGCAACCGTGATGAACTGCGAATGTCCGTCATTTTGAATAAAGCAGTATCCACGATGGAAAATATTTTTTAATCCCCAAATAGCAGACCAATCAGATCACACCATTCCTGTGTAGTACTTACTCACTGGTATCATACATTTGTATTATTGCTTCATGGTAATATATGCTGTATCCATCGGTCTCAAAGTGTGACCCTTACCTTCATATAAACAAATATAGAAATGCTTCCACAATCTCACAGCTTCAAAGTTCATTTCTGAATTCAGGTTGCTGTCTCATAGAATTTCTCTATCCATCTCCATTGTCTGCATAAATTCCTCACCAAAATCATTCCGGTTAATGGACTGGCTACTGTATGCATTTGGTCCATGATAGCTTCCCATGAAAGTTGCCAGATCCACTATAGACCAAACCAGAATAAAGTGTTATGCAAAAATTGAACAATTAAAAAAAACAAGGCATCAAAGCAACTGCATTTATTTTTGTACACACTTGTTATTCTTGGGCATTAAACTGATTTTCGGAGTAGTATATATTGGCATGTGTTGAAGGTGTGTTTCTGTATGCCAAGTCTCAGTCTTTAAGAGACAGTCAGCTTTGTCTACATTAGAAATGGCAGGAATCAGGAGCCCACACTGCAGCACAGACTTCACACAGAGTTCACATAGTGATTGGCTTCACCTAAACAATGTGCACCAAAATACAACTTTAATGCAAATGCACATTGCATCAGTAAATACAACTTACTAACAGATATTAATTAGTACACAGACCAGACAAAAGTAGAGACACCCAAAATTTCAAACTGAATATTTGCCGGTCAAAGAAAAGGCTTGCATCTTGCTGCTCAACCATAATATTGATTAATTGATGAGGATCCCCACGATTCGACACTTCTGAAAATCTGACAATAAAATGAAAATGAGTCAGACTGCTGTGTAACGGTGCATAAGGTTGTGTTAAAGTTAAGGAAGGATGCCTCGCAATCTAGAAGCTGAAGAATAGACAGATTTTCAGAGAGGACAAATTGTGGGTCAGTTAGAGGATGACATCAGCCAGCGACAAATAGTTTACAATTTGAATACATTTGAAAGTATTTTTCAATTTTACGTTTTTGTAAAAAAAATAAATAAATAAAATAAAATAAAATTATAAGTCAAATTTTGAGTTTAGCACACTCTCTGTAGTACGAGACATGCTAACGTAGTACGCTACTTACGCATGACGCTGCGTTCATTGTTTACAAACAACAGACTGAATGTGCCCCTCGTTCTTCCCAGTTCACCGCGTGTTCCCCTTGTGTTAAGACATCATCTCTGTTATGTTTGTGTTTACACTGTTTTGCGTACTTTTGTAACCCTAAGCAAATATGGTTGGTCAGAAGTGTAAGCCTACTAGTGATATTTTGATATTTGATATTTGATTAAAATTTATTTATCTGAAATTATTTTACTTGAATTTAATTTATTTGAAATTAATGTTGATATTGTTTTACAATGTTATGTTTATAATAATTGACTTAGGGGTGTTTTATGAGATACAGTAATGGTATTTATGGATGTATAGTACAGTGGTGGTCAAAGTGGGGCAGTGGTGGTCTAAGTGGGGCAGTGGTGGTCTAAGTGGTATAGGGCGCTGGATCACTGATCTAAAGGTTGGGGGTTCGAGTCCCACTCTCCACAAGGTTGTCACTGTCCCCACCAGTGCAGCTAACTGGGTTATCAAAGGCGGGCCATGTCTCTCACTGTCTATGGTGAGAGGCATGTAAAAGAACCATTGCTGACTTTCGTAAAGAGTAGCTGCAAAGTCGTCGGCGTGTTTCTGTCCCTTGCTAAAAGGGTTGTGACAGGAAGCGCATCCGACGTAAAAACCTCTGCCAAATCAAACGTGCGAATCAGATGATTCGCTGTGGCGACTCCCGAGTAAAAGGGAAAAAGCCGAAAGGAAGACAGACAGACAGTACAGTATGAACGGTCATACGTCACTGGAACATACAGTAACAACTTCCTTTTTTTTTTTTTTTTCACCTTATGTTCGGCCGTTCAGAACCGAACTAAAACGTAAGTTCAGGACCATCTGTATTCCTTCAACACCACAGTAATACCACCACAGATCGACGACCAGCTTGGCCTGCTCTCTTCACGGAGCAGTTTAAAAAAAATCCCCGTTCCAAGGCCATAGACATTGCAGAAGACATCAACATTGGCTGAAAAACTACTCCGTGCTATCTTCTTCAAATGGGCTATTACAGCCGAGCAGCAAGATTCGAACCTCTTCTTCGACCAGCAAATATTTATTCTGAAATTTTGGGTGTCTATTTACTTATGTGTGGCCCCTGTAGACTTAATATGTTTTGAGAAATGAGATGAATTATTTTACATTTAACTTAATTTATTTTTCTCTGCTTAATATGCTTGTTGGCAGAGGCCAATTCTCTCCAAGTTTAGCACGGATTGAAGGCACGGCACTACGGTCATTGCAAAATGAGAGTATTTGGTTAGTTTTCCTATTTCACATTTCAAGGCTTTTATAAAAGATCAGTTTATAATCTGATCACGACTGGGTTATAGCACACTGTACTGTGCTTCCTGAGTTAATTGTACATCACCGAACTTTTAAACTTGAATGTTAAAAAAACTGTAAGAGATAAAATTGTTGTGTTTGTATCATACTGAATGTCAAAGCAGAATCTTATTTATTTATTTATTTGCATTGCAGCATTCATTCATTTTAATTTCATTTCCCAAACAGTTTTATGCCTTATTAGGGTCACAGGGTGGCTGGAGCCTATCCCAGCTGACTGCAGGCAAGGATAGCTCCCCAGTACATCATGGGGCCAACATAAACACAACTGCTCACATTCACACTTCGGGACAATTCAGAATTATACAGTGTGCTTGATTTTGGACTTTACATGTGAATTTTACACAAAACACCCTTGGCAGGTATAGGACTCAAATCTATGGGCTTCTAGCTGTGTTGCTAACCAGTTAACCAGTACACCACAGTGCTCCTCGCAATGCATCACACTGGACTGCATTTTTTTTTTTTTTTTTTTTTTAAACAAATCATGCCAAACCACACCAGATGAAAGAAGGGCGGAGTATATTGCATTGGCGGTTTCTTCATATGTATTTTGAAAGTACTGAATACCTGCGAATGAATTGAGATGCGTATGGCATCGCCCCAGTGATGCACTTCCATAGTCTACACTCCTAACTACAGGGCCAAGACTGTAAGCGTGGCTCCCAGCACACTTCACTAACTGCATGTCTGCACATCAGCCTTTGAAAAGTTTGTCAGTGTGACAGCGTCACAGGGGTTTTTTGACGCCGTCTGTCATGCTAAAAAATCACGCCCGCTTCTGTTGCCGTCAGCTCTTATCACCACTCATTCCTTAAGTTTGTGCTTGCAAATATTCTGCCAAATATTACCAGCTCCCGCCCCCATCTTAGAGAGAATATGAAAGTGTGAAATAATCTCTTTCTCTCAGTTTTATCTAGAAGCCATCCTTCATCCCAGTGCTCAAACACTCAGGATTTTCATCAGTCACTCAAGTGAAAAAAAAGAAGAAGCACATTAATGTTTTGATGTTCATCTTCTCGAATATGAACCAGCATGACAACCTTAGCGCTCTGATTCTTTTAATATCTCCCAGAATTATTTCATTTCACCTCGGGTTAAATGGTACTGTCAGAACATGACTGCATGTGAATTTGCTGCATGCTGAAAACAATGATGAGGGGATGCGGGGGAGGCGTACGTGTGTGCTTTAATTGCATTACAAGACAAACATTTAGGAGCATAATACAAAATAGCAGAGGCACAATTTTACAGAGCACAGCTGCATAAAAACACAGTGCCTCAGATCAATTTTGGCATATCCATCACAATGCCCTATCAGCGAGGTGCAGAGTAACCTGATTTAAGGCTGATTAATTGGATTTGTAGGAGGGACACAGAGGGGTGGAGGGGCTCCCAGACAAAAACAAAAGCCCGAGATTAATCGCTCACCCGCGCCATAATGCTGCTTAGAAAACCAGTCTTGAAACAGTTCTTCGATGAAGAAACGATTGCACGATTCGTGCATAACTTGCTGCCACCGGCGATGCTTTCCCTCCAACTCGGCTTGTCAGGTGTAATCATTTTGTTCAGCTTAATGTTTTATGCAAATGTACTCGGGGGTAAGGTTAGGGTGCTGCTGGGGTGGAGGATTTGTTGTCGAGCATGTTGTTGTTTTTTGTTTTTTTTTCCTTCAAATACGCAAAAAATATTTGCACTTCTCTGAACGTTGCCCTGATTATTTCCCGCTTGCATCTGTGGGGTTTTGTCTTTGCTGCATGTGTATGTCTCCGATGGGGATCACAGAGTGTGTAGCAAATCACAAAACTGCCAGCAGCATAGCTTCCCAAACCCACCGAAGAGAAGAGTAAAGTACAGAAGGACAGCGTACGTAAACCCTGCTTTCTATTTTAATATATTTTTCATTGCAAATTAGATTACTGACAGCAATTTGAGTTAAAAGTTGAATTTTCAAAATATTTACATGAGAACCTACATCAGTAGGTGTTTTTATGCCTCTGTTTTTGCTTTGATGACAGTGTGCACCCAGCTGACATGGGCTCCACAAGTTGGTACAAAACTACACTCAATTTTAAATCAAATCTATCAGCGTGCTGTCTGAACACATGTTTACAGAACAGATTAGGCAAAAGCAAAATCTGACCTTCTATACAAATCATTTCACATAGTCAACCTCAACAATAGATTTACTTACATTTAAATAGGGACCCAGAAATATCTAAATCACAAAACTTTATTGATCCCGAATCAAATTGCGTGCATACAGTTGCTCCATACAAAGTAAGAATGAGATAAAGTCTCAGTAAAGAACAATTATATACCGCATTTGACGTGAGAAGCGCCCAGGGCGCTTTAAAAATTGGAGTGGGTGGGCATTTATTAAAATGTTACCAGCAGAGTGGAATTGTAAGTGCTTACTAGCATCAAGGTGGAAAACATGAATAATAACAGAACAATAAAAGAGTTTTACTGGTATTTGTGTTATTCATTTTTTGGTATCAACCAAACTACTTACATGAAAGCTGAAAATAAACATAAAACAGCATAATTTAAAAAACAAGACCTCTTACTTTTTCCTCCTGGTGCTGTTTCTTTAAATATTTTCCTGGAAGTAAAATTGAGCCAATCAACACGAATGTCAACTTTAGAACATGGCAAGTTGAACCAATCAACACAAACATAAATAAAAGCACATGGCCAGGAACAGTTTTAAATTTATGAAGTTAGTGAGCAGGAGAATCGGGTGAAAAATACTTATCACTTTTTGATAGATCCATATCTGGCTAATCGCTCCATTCATTCTGAGCATCCCATAGTTTTGCTGTAGCAGTTTGTAATGGTTCATCAGTTGTTGGAAATTTACCAAGAGAACACAGCAAAATATTTTCCTGTTTTTTAAAGCACAGCAGAACGATCAAATGTGTTGTTACCGATGAACATTATAGACATTCCCCAGTGGCAGGGGGTCTGGAAATACCGTATAAACTCACTTTTACAGGCAGTGAATGCCTCATTTTACCGTTACAGAGACTGATCAAATAAAATTGGTAAGTTTTATCTATCATTTTGCTCCCAGTACACATGGGCGGTTATTAGACATAAGATTAAAAAAAAAAAAAAAAAAAAAAAAAAAAAAAAAAAACATGGGGGTAGGGAGCCCGCTTACTGGATGGAGTAGGGCGCTTATTATGTCGAATACGGAAACATACACACACACACACACACACACCCACACACACACACACACACACACACACACACACACACACACACACACACACACACACAGGTAGACCTCAGCGTATGTTGTGAATTGGTTCTAGGAGAGATGACAAGTAGAAAACGACTTAAATTGAATTAGTTTGTCTCTTGGCTATCCTTGGCTAGGGTACGCCAAATTTACTGGTTCTGTATAATATTATATATATATATATATATATATATATATATATATACACACACACACACACACACACACACAGGGATCCCTCGCTACTTCTCGCTTCAATTAATGCGGCTTCAGTGCATCGCAGTTTTTTGAAAAATAAAGAAATAAATATTCATCGAATTAAAAAATAAGGATTTTAAAGAAGTATAGGTGGAAAAGTTAAGGAAAATGTCACAAAAACAAGGCCAATTATGCAAAAAAAAAAAAAAATCCCCAAAAACCCTAAACCAACACAAAACAAAAAACAACCCAAAATCTCCCATCAAAACTGGATACATTGTTGCATCTGTGTGCGCGCCCCTCTGCCAAAGCCTAGTATTAGGTGTACCTTAGGATAATGTTTAATCTTATTTCATAATTATATTTATGATCTATCTTTCTGTAGATTTTATTCCATTTCTATTTCTACTTGTTCTTCAATTTCATTTCACTTTCACTTTCGACCTTAGACAGCTTTGTTGGTATCTCCGGATGTTTGCAAAACAAATGTTGGTGAGGTGGAGAACGTCTGTATTTATATTTTATTTACATCTTATGTTATTTTTACAATGTTTAATTGATATTATAAGCATTTATAGCATTGGATATTGGATATGTATTTATTGATATATGATATTACATACACATACTGTATACATATACATATACGTCAGTTGGGGGTAGGGGTGTGTGATCCTACTTTGCGAATTACAATGGTCGTGTGGGAATCTTGGTCCCAATTAACCACAGAAAGTGAGGGATTCCTGTATAGTATGTATGTATATATATATATATATATATATGCACACACATATATCACATATATACATATTTAATATTCTAAATATATATATATATATATATATATATATATATATATATATATATATATATATATATATCAAATATAACATATAACATATAATATATGATAAGAATGACATAAACTTTATTTATTATTAATTTTTTTTTCCATACACTAGTTAGAATACTGGTTAGATTGTTGTATTGGGGCCAGTGGTGTAGTGATTGGGGTGCTGCGCTCATGATCGAGAGATTGTGAGTTCAAATCCCAGTTAGACCCTCACTGTGCTAGGACCCCTGGGCAAGGTCTCAACCACAAGTGTGCCTCTTTTCACCCAGCAGTATAAATGGGTACCAGTAAAAATATACTGGGGAGGTAACCTGCGATGGACTAGCGTCCCATCCAGGAGGAGTTGAACTGCTGATCGCGTCACGCTACGGAAACCGGGTATCAGCACCGGCCTGATGAGCCACTGGGTGGGCCTGGGTGTAAAAAGCCCAACAGACTTTACCTTTGATTTTTTCCATTTATTTTTTGAAAACCGACATATAATCGAGAACGATGTAAGTTGAGGTATACATGCATACACACAAAAATATATATATAACAGAAGCTTATGAAAATAAATATTCAAGATTTAATAGATTTAACCTTTTTGTTTTAAATCATTTTGTTTCAAAATTTTACAACTGATTCTTATTTTACAATGAATAAATTAAATTTTAAAAAAATCTATCTATTCAACATAGTCTCAGACGTTCGAACCTCACTGTAGCTATTCACAATTTATGCATATACACTTCACAAGGTATGACAGAGTGAGCCTTTTGAGTTCAAATAAACAGGGAAAATAAACACAATATCTTTTAAGATTGCCAAATAATATGTACAGTCAAGATCATCTTTAACAACTACTTATTATTATATTTTATTATGCGTCCCTCATCCATAATACTGTGGGTCACTTTCGTGGTTTTCTTTGCAATGTATGTTAGCACTTGGGATGTTTGTAAATCCTCCACGACCTGTTCTCAGTGACAAACATCTATTTACATTCACAGATTGCAAGGGGCAATTTAAAACAGACAATTTGCCTAATATGCATGTCTTGCAATTGTATGAGGAGACTGGAGCAACCAGAGAGAACCCAGGCAAGCATGACGACAGCATGCAAACTCCATACATGAATGCCCTCCCCAAGCACAGGGCTCAAACCCACAACATTCCTATTGAGGCGACAGCCCTACCCTCTACACTACTGTGCACTCATAGAATACACCTATATATTAAACTACAACTGTAAAACTGACAAATTATATAACACATAAACATGAAAAATGTACACGGCGCATGACAAGTCTTTTTCTGAGACCTTTTTCCACATCAGGTGACAAGTATTGTTTAGAAAATAGGCATTTTAAATATTTGTGCTATGTGACTCGAAGTCGAACATAGGACTGTAAAATAACGATTTTTTCCCCTTTGCCTTACATATAATATTATAAAATCATATTTAAGCAATACATTCATCTAGACATCTGTACACACAAGTGGCCTACACAGTCATACAAACTAAAGCTACAATCCATACTTTCCTATTATTCATATTCACTCCATTCCACATAAATAAGAAAGGTAATCACCTCGAAAAATCAATGTAGGGGAAAACTAGAGGCTGGGAGCATGCGTAGCCCCAGGTGCCCATAGTGAACACCTGCCTTTTTGGACTTTTATTGGCCTATATCTTTTTTATAGTTAATCGTCATCATCATCAGAGGACATCTAAAATCCAAGAAAAATGTCAGCAGCGAGGAAGCCAGTGAACCAATGTAGGTAGTCCTTGCCTGAGGTTTTGTTTTTTTCTACCTCCTCATACCAGCCTTAATTTGCTGCCAGATGCAATAAAGGGATGTAGCCGATGGAAGGAGGGCGACTTTCTTATCTACAGAGTGATATTCTCTGCCTGGGTCTTTTATCACCTTTAAAACCCAGCACACTTTAATGCAGTGCACTGAGCCTTATTGAGCTGGAGCTAAACGATTCTCTTCCCGTTGCCCCCCTTACTCCCACCACCCACCCACCCCTTTCACTCTGCCAAAGCAACAGCCTTTAAAGTACTTTTTTGCAGCTCAGTCTGACAGTTTAAAATTATTTATCATTATTTCATCTTAACCGGCGATGATGTTGCCAGGCAGTTATGGGAAATTAAGCTGTGAAATGAGTCTTCAAAAATGGCTGGGTGCAAAAAAAAGGCATCACCTCTGCCTGTGTGGAATATAGTGTATGTGCCCTGTGACAGAAAGCCAACGGCAAACTACTTTTATAAGACCACATGAAAACTTAAGAACTGGAGAGAGAGAGAGAGAGAGAGAGAGAGAGAGAGAGAGAGAGAGAGAGAGAGAGAGAGAGAGAGAGAGAGAGAGAGAGAGAGAGAGAGAGAGAGAAGCACAATGATTCTGAGTTGATATTTGAGGCTTCATTTACACCGTTATATCTTTCTCTTACATTTAGGTGAAAATATACAAAACATCTCAGCAAAAACTCTGAAGCTGTTCATTTACCGCATGCAACAGTATAAATTGAATAAAGTGATTTTAGCTGTATGTATATATATATATATATATATATATATATATATATATATACACACACACACACACACACACACACACACACACACACACACACATATATGTATATACAGGGATCCCTCACTACTTCGCGCTTTAATTCATGCGGCTTCAGTGCATCGCTTTTTTTTTTTTTTTTTTTTCTAAAAATATTCATCAAATTCAAAAATAAGGAAATTAAGAAAGAATACAGGAAAAGTTAAAAAGAATATGCCATGAAAACAATGGCAGTTATGCAAAAAAAAAAACAACTTAAAGTAACAAATAAAACAACCTAAAACCTCCTATAAAAACTACAGCATGCCCTTGACTATTCGCGGTTTTGCAGCCACGGTTTGAGTATTCCCTGACTGCTGAGCAACCAGCACGTGATTAAAATTCAGCCAATGGCTGTCCTCCTTTCTCCTGATTGGTTGAGCTGATGTCCTACCCCTTTTTCCTCATTCGCGCACAAGTTGTCAGTGAGCCTCTTTTTTTGTGTGTGTTTTAATTACCAGTTAAGCTCTATGATACCACTCAAACGCTATGTGTCTTCTCTGGCTAAGCGATAGAAAACGCTGGATGTCTCTTCTGAAGAAATAAGACTTTCTCCTGAGAAACAACGGTTTTCTCTGGCCTGTTTTATTAAAATCTTTTTCAATTATTATTCCAGTACAGTACCTAAGGTCATGATTATATGTGAGATTTTATGTTCTGTAGCATGTTTTAACAAACGATACCAAAAGGATAAACTTTATTACAGTACTCTTCATGTCCTTTTACATTGAAGTTGGAGTAACGTCGGCAAGATGGCGCTGCCCAGAGGGCGACGTCGTGGAGTTCTCAGAGTCAAATTGTTTCTTTGTTCATTTTAATTTGTTTTATTTGTTATTTTGTTTGTTCATGTTTTGCACTATGCTCGTCTGCGACCGGTCGACTCTACTACAGCTATAAGATCGGAGTATCTTCGGGCGTGTATAACTAAGCAGAGCTAACATGCTATTAGCGGAGCTAACATGCTATTAGCAGAGCTAACATGCTATGGTTCATTTTAATTTTTTTATTTGTTGTTTTGTTTGTTCATGTTTTGCACTATGCTCGTCTACGACCGATCAACTCTACTACAGCTATAGGATCGGAGTATCTTCGGGCGTGTATAACTAAGCAGAGCTAACATGCTATGGTAGACAGCTCAATGCGAGCCGCATCCCAGCGAACAAAGAAGCCCAGGCGGGAAAGGGCCGAACGACGACTCCGGCGCTTGGGATTGCAGGTGATGAAGGCCGTGTAGCCGGCTGGTATAATCACCTTATTGGGTGTACTCTCCTCGAGCCATGTTTCACAGAAACACAGTCCTGTAGAGCCCTTTGCACTGCAATCTGAGCATGAAGCTCGTCCATCTTGTTTCACAGGGACTGAACATTTTCAAGCAGTACGACCGGAAGTGCTAACCAAGCACCGGAGAATCTGAGAACTCGCCTGGGCTTATTGTTAGCATTGAGCTCCCATAGCATAGCATAGCATAGCAGCTCACGATAGAAGTTGTTGCGTGTTTAGTTGCCCGAAGCTGCTCATAGCTGTAGTAAGGTCGACCAATCATAGACGAGCATAGTGCAAAACATGAACAAATTAAAACGAACAAAAAAACAATTTGACTCTGAGAACGCCGCGACGTTGCCCTCTAGGCAACGCCGTCTTGGAGACGTCACTCCAAGACATCGCTCCAAACTCAATGTAAAAGGACATGAAGCGTTATAAAGTTTATCCTTTTGGTATCATTTGTTAAACATGCTCCAGAACATAAAATCTCACGCCCAAACATTCTCAGAATTAACTTAGGTACTGTACCGGAATAATAATTGAAAAAGACTTTAAAACAAGTGCTTTACAACAGTATATGCTGTATAATGTTTATATTTTATCATCAATAAAAATAATAGTAAAAATTGAAAAGTTTTTCTGAATCATTACTATATTTTACTACATTAATACTGTATTAATGAGTAAGACTGTCTATAGAATGTGTTTAAGAAGCATATTTTAGCGCATAGATACTGTACATAGTATTTTACTTCCGGCTGCTCATTCCCGCATGTGACATGATACGTGGGGTTTTACTTCCGGGTACAGAACTCGCGGATTATCTCGATTTGCAAGAGGGCTTGGAACCGAACCCCCGCGAATGTCGAGGGCCTACTGTACTTACGTATTGTTGTGAGGTGCGCATCATGTGAGGCGCGCGCCTCTGTATGTGTGTTTATTTATATTTTATTTACATCTTATGCATTATTTTTAACGTTTAATTGTTATTCTATGCATTTATAGCATTGAATATGTATTTATTGATGTTATATACACATATACATGTTCGTATACGTCAGTCGGGGGGGGGGGGGGTGATCCTACTTCGTGGATTTCGGTGGTTGCGTGGGGATCTTGGTCCCAATTATCCACGGAAAGTGAGGGATCCCTGTATATATAAATCTGAATGACACACACACGCACGCACGCACGCACACGCGCACACACACACACACACACACACACAAAGACACTTTTACAAGGTCATGAGTCATATGTTTTACTGAGCATCTTTCAGAACCAGCTGCAGTTCTAAAGATTTTAAATGTCACATTTTCCTCTTTATTTCCATGCAACAGCCAGCAGTTTTCATCATGTAGTCTCTGAAGTGATGTTTTCTTGATTGACATACAAACATTTTTCATCAAGTTTAATTTCATGTTGAATAACTAATATGTTTAATTCAAAAATATGTTTTATATTGACTTACTACTGGACACTGAGGTCATAAAAGAAAAGCTTATACCAAAATTTGTAAATTAAAAAAAAAAAAAAAAAAAAAAACAGGATTTGCTGTTACAGGATCTTTTGAGAGTCGTTGAGTTTATAACAGCATGTTCTACAGTCTTATTCCTTGCTACCTCTCACACAATCACTATAAACACAGTCATTAGCCCACAACAATATCCTGACTTTACATATTTGCCACATGAAAATGCCTGACATAAAATCCTTATTAGCATCTTTTTCATAAAAGCTATGGCACAAAATAATTTTCACTGAGCAATAATGATGTGGCGCTCATATCTGTGCAAAGGCCTGTTTCATATTTAGCTCTGATCACAATGACAATTAGGCAAAGATGCTTCACACAAAAGAAACATTTCATTAAAATATTAGAACCATACAAGCTGCTGATTATTCCCCTGGGTGTATGACAAAGGGGGAAAGCGAAAATAACAAAAGATGCAATTAAAATCTTTTTTTTTTTTTTTTTTTTCATATTTGTGAGGCAGTGTCTGTCCCTCTCATTAAGAACTGGATTGGGTTCTCACTAAGCTGAATCTCATTACGATGACCTTTACTCATTACTCCAGCATTAAAGCATGAGACACATTCCTCTTTTCTAATCATAATGAGGAGGCCAATATACAGACTAATACATAATCTGATCAGGGGCCTCAGTCTGCAATTAAAGAGACCTTTTTAAAGTTCACCTCCATTACAGGCTTGAAGCACTGTGAATGACGCAGTGGCTGGAACCTTAATAACAAACATGCAGCCATTAATTATTGCTCGTGTTGGTGTGGCTGAAATGGTTTCGAATTTTTCACTTGATATGTTCCCTACTTGTGACTCTGACACATTAATAGCAAAATACATCCTGGTAAATTTAGCTAATTTAGCGGAAATCATAGGCAGGTAAGCTAACTTAAACATACCATGACACATTTGTGAGTTTCGCTAGAAAACACTAAGAGAAGGCACTTATTACACTGTCAGAAAAGTTGTGGTACAATTCCTACACACATCTGATAGAAAATGACTTTAAATTATAGGGGGTGTCAAGCTATGGACATTTTTCACTGTCATGATTTACTGATACAGGATTTATTATGCAGACTCTTACACCTGGCTTCAGCACTGTTTCAACATTAATGACAGTGAAAAATATTAGATATGAACAGACTACTGTACTCAGACAGTAATCACATGAGTCGCGACACAAAGCGAAATCCGCAGTGGGATCAATGTGGCTTAAAATTACCTATGGTTAAGAATCCGGTTCTGTTTCAATTAAAAAAAAGCTCATAACAACCCCAAGGGTTAACACTTTGTCATCTAATACAGTAATGCAGCTTGGAAATTCAGCCACACGGGCTTGAATGTATTTTACAAGTACAGTACTGTCTCAAAATCTCTGAAAAAGACAAAATTCTCTCAATGCTACAACTCCAGGAAAAAAAAAAAAAAAAAAAAAAAATCAACAGTCCAGTGTGACTTCTAATTAATAATAGGTTGGTGCAGATGTTAGAGTGTTGTACTCGTGATCCAGAGGTCATGAGGCCAAATCCCATCAGACTACTGTGCTAAGACCCTTAGGCAAGTTTTCAACCACAGGTGTGTCTCTGGGTACCAGTAAAAAAAAAAAAATAAACAAATAAATACTGTAATCTGTGATACACTAGAGTCCCATCCAGAAAGAGTTGAGCTCCTATTCGCTTCACGCTACAGAAATCAAGATAAGCTCCAGTCTGGTGAGCCAGTAGGCGACAGTGTTCCTTCCCCCCAAAATTACCAATCAAAGAGATTACGCTTCCACACATTTGGTTTCTACCTGCTCTCAATATCAAGGCTCTGATATATACAGCTGAAGTCATGGTTAAGAGTACAAAAGCAAAAAAAAAAAAAAAAAAAAACTCAATACTCAATCAATCTGGGTGCCGTGCCAGAATTCTGTTGTAGGCGGCAGCCATAACCGCCTTTGTCATGGCTCTATACGAAGGGCAAAAAAATCCGCAATAGCAGCCCAAAGTTCTTCCTGCAGGGTGTTTTTATTGAGACACCATCTCGAGCTAGCTGGCCATTGGCTGTAAAGAGTTCATCCGCCCTTTGATAGGTCTTGTTTTTATTCCGACTGGGTTGCTAGCCACCCTACTCGCAAATTTGGAACCTGGTGGGGGAGCCGGTTTCGTCACCGAACACTTGACCATGCAACAGGTTGTACTGGCTTACATAATACCAGTAGCAGGGCAAAACCTGACCTGACAGGAGCCTCAAGACTAAACTGTAGAAATTAGCACGTTTGTGTATATACATATTAAAGGTGGTATAGAAAATCATATTATTATTATTATTATTATTGTACAGTAGTGGTCTAGTGGTATAGGGCGCTGGATCGCTGATCCAAAGGTTGGGGGTTCGAGTCCCACTCTCCACAAGGTTGCCCCCCCCCCCAGTGCGGCTAACTGGGTTATCAAAGGCGGGCCATGTCTCTCACTGTCTATGGTGTGAGGCATGTAAAAGAACCATTGCTGACTTTCGTAAAGAGTAGCTGCATAGCCGTCAGCGTGTTTCTGTCCCTTGCTAAAAGGGTTGTGACAGGAAGGGCATCCGACGTAAAAACCTCTGCCAAATCAAAAAAACGTGTGAATCAGATGATTCGCTGTGGCGCCTCCCGAGTAAAAGGGATAAAGTCGAAAGGAAGACAGACATTATTAGGATTATTATTATTATTATTATTATTATTATTTGTTCACTCATATCCTCATCAGAGTCAGGGTTAATCTAGAACCTACACTGAGAATGCTGGGTGAGGGTCATGAAAATAGACTGATTTAGAGCAGAGCTTATGGTTATATCGCTTGCAGTTGTGTGAACAGTGTGGTGGTAAAAACACAGCAGAATCTATTAGACGGAAATGGGCAAGATCAGGGGAATAAGGATAAAAAAATATTTTGTTGGATGTAAGAATAGAAATAAAAAATATATCATGACCTTAATTTTTACAGAATACTGTCATCAAAGACACCCTGTGAAGTTAAAGAAACTGAAGCTTGCAAGCACTGAAACAAAACCTGAACTGGTCTGAACTCATCTGGATTTCTTATTTCCACATCTGCTCATTTCATATCATGCAAAGTTTTCATCAGTTTATCACACAAATAAAAAATAAAAAAAATCAGTGATGTAGTTAAGAATGATAATTAAGTAACAGCAGAGACCACAAAGCTGCGTCCTCACTATTCTATCATCAGGGTAAACACCACTGACCCACTTTAGTAACTTTAGTGTGCTGTGTAAGCAGCAGCATGTAAACAAACCAAAATGGCTGAGTGTGTATATTAGCACACATTCTGTGTCGCTAAGTTCTATGGTATTGTTGCTGATTATAAAAACTGGTCCATAATACACGTGTCATTTGACAAATCTCAGTTTTCAAAATCTTAAATATGACCTGAAAGTCCAAAATTGTATGTGTCAAGAACTTTAGAGGTTTTTGCATGCTGTATACAAAAATGTTTCTGTGTTGTGTCACTTTCTGTCAACCGATTGGCTCTGCTCACACAATTGCTTTTTAGCCACCCAGGATAAAATTACAGGGATCCTTCACTTTCCACAGTTAATTTGGATCGAGACCCCCGCGACCACCGATTTCCACGAAGTAGAATCAACCCTCCCTGACTGACGTATACGTACATGTATATGTGTATATAATATCAATAAATACATATTCATTGCTATAAATGCGTATAATAACAATTCAAAAACATTCAAAAATAATGCATGAGATGTTAATAAAATA
Source organism: Plotosus lineatus (assembly GCA_024760905.1). NCBI lineage: Eukaryota > Metazoa > Chordata > Actinopteri > Siluriformes > Plotosidae > Plotosus > Plotosus lineatus. The sequence continues at coordinate 58,666,087 of CM045732.1, forward strand.
CACACACATACAGATGCGCACATACACACAGATGCGCACCTCACATAAAAATGTAAGCGTTTTGTTGGGGGGTTTTGGGTTGGGTTTTTTTTTTTTTGTTGTTGTTTTTTTGTTTTTTTGCATAATTGGCCTTGTTTTGCAGAATTTTCCTTAACTTTTTCCCTTTATTTTCTTATTTTTTGATAAATAAATAATTTTGAAAAACCCGCAATACACTGACGCCGCAGAAACTGAAGCATGCAGTAGCGAGGGATCACTGTATATGGAATTGAAAGTACAAACGAATTTAGAAACTCATCCACACGTAACAGAAATTTAACATAACAAATCCACCTCAGAGCAGGATCTTTGGGAGATGGGAGGAAACAGTAGAACCCAAAAGAAAAATGTACATAAACAACAACAACAACAATAATACTCAATAATAATAATAATAATAATAATAATATTAATAATAACTTGCCCAGAGTGAGCATGCTGGTAAATACATACAGAAATTGAGAATTGTGAAACTGAATGTTGTATTCGTGTTTTTACTTCAGAATTTATGGCAACCACTAAATATAGAAGCATTACATTGAACACTCATAAGTATTAAAATACAACAGAAAAAAAGGCTGAGCTCTTTTCACCACAATTATTTCAAACAAGCTTTGAAGCTGGGGAGCCTGCTGAGGGCACAAATGCTTTTAATCAAAATGTCTTCATGCCACACAGGCTCCTTTCACGATGGCCATGTAGACATCAAATCAAGTTCGAGACATTTCTCTGACAGCATTTACTATTAATATCCAAGTAAACCAGTGGCATTAACACAAACTTAATAGGTCCATACCTGTGCAAATAACTCTCTCATACACTCAGCACTGTCTCTACAATTAAAGTCAACTCACTCTTACACAGTAGAGTCATACAAGTTTTTTTTTTTTTTTTAAATGAGATTGCACCATATATTTGTTATGGTCCACAACTCTTCATCGCCCGGTGCGGCCAAGCTCCTTTGCTTTGTTTACGGTGCAAGAAATGAGACAAAACTGTGACCAAATTCCTCACACTTCCTCCTTTCCACACCTCATGGGCCATTGGCTTTGGGTCAGCCAACGCCACCGCTCTGTGGAACGTTGGCTGTGTGCCTGCTCACCCCTCCACAGGTGTTTCCCATTGCTGACTCCTACTCTCTTCACACACACTGAAGAGCAACATTGTTTTAAGTGCGAGGAGTGCAAGGCCCCCTGTAGCAGGCACTGACAGGCCCAGAAGCCCATGTTTATCTGTATGCATAAAACCACACTGCACTGTCTACTCTGTACAGGCCCGAGGGACAGCACATGGTTTTAATATTATTGCGACTTTCAGGAGTCGCAGAAGAACATTTTCTGGTTCTTTGACAGCTTGAATGGGCTGAAGTCGTACCGCTGCGGCGAGAGTACATTTATACCGCTTTATATTGGTCAGAATCATGCTAGGTGCAATGCAAGGAGACACCCTGAATGGGATGCTAGTCGCGCACACACACACACACACACACACACACACACACACACACACACACACACACACACACACACACACACCAAGGACAATTTAGAGTACAATGGCTTTGGGAGGGGACAAAAATAGAACGTGGAGCAAAGTCTCACAAACATTTCAAATGCTGTCAGAAACAGTCAGCATACTGATAATTCACTGCGAATCATACTACTCTTTGGTTCAGCACTGAGGTATTGCAATGCTCGAATGGAACATCACTGTAACCGAAGTCTTAGAAAGCTGGAGGTATTTACTCTTACTACTGTGTAAAATACAGATGAGTGATGAGTAAAGGGAAAAATCAACATTCAATCTGAGTAAGGTATTCAGTGCTCAGTCTTATTACACATGCAGTGTACCTTGGCACAGATTCTTTAAGTGAACCTGAACCATGCCAGAAAGAAAAAAAAAAAAAAAGAAAAAAAACCCCACAGCTAGCGACAGTATAAACAAAACATCAGATTCGTCACTATAGACGACTTGTTGAGAACATGGTGAAGTATGAGTCATCCGTGGGATATGCAGCATTGAGCTCTCCAGAGTATAAATGTGCACCACAACCTTAGTGTTGGAAGCCGCTCTGGGTAGCCATGAACAAATTCCTCTTGCAGATATTCTGAGTGCATGCTACTTTTAAGATGTCACTGAAATCTCAAACAGATTCCCGATTCCCTTTATTTAATTACCATTAAAATAAATACAGAAATAAATAAAGATATCGCTTGAGTAGCGCTTGAGTAACTGTACCTATTTAGACGCAGCCATCTAAGCAACATTTGTGACTTTAATATTTCTACTGTCACTTCAATATTCTAACTTTTGCAAGTTGTTCAGGGCCAAACTCAGTGGTGGCCTGGTGGTAAAGGGTGCTTGGATCGCTGATCCTAAGGTTAGGGGTTCGAGTCCCACTGTCCGGGTTACCGGGTTATCAAAGGCTGGGTTATCAAAGGCTGGCCGTGTCTCTCACTGTTTATGGTGAGAGGTTCATGTAAAAGAACCATTGCTGACTTTCGTAAAGAGTAGCAGCGTGTTTCTGTCCCTTGCTAAAGGGTTGTGTCAGGAAGGGCATCCGACGGAAAAACCTACGCCAAATCACACATGCGAATCAGATGATTCACTGTGGCGACCCCTGAAAAAGGGAAAACGCCGAAAGGAAAAGAAGAAGAAGAAATTTGGGGCCAACTCAGAATGTTGCTACTTAATGTAATTATTTTAAAAATGGCAGCAATTATTTCTGAATACATTTTATTATTATTATTATTATTATTATTATTATTATTATTATTATTAGACTTTTCACACTGAATTTCTTTTCTGTTAATGTATAGCAATTTCCCACCAATCAGGTACACTTCCTTGTCACATGGTCACCAAGAATCAGAGAGGGGGGAAAAGGCAAGCATGCACCTTTGCTGACCACATTCTTTTGAACATGCATATTCAAAAACAGCAAAAACGCTCTCTGCAGAAAAGTGGAATCCACCTTCTTGTAATCATGAGCTCAGACACCCATGATTGGGTAGTTGTAAGCTTAGACAGTATCTGTAAGCTTTCATGGCAATGTGCATCAACCTGGATTTGTACTCTTGAACTCTTAATGTTTCGCCATTTACACAGATTCGCTTTGTAGCCAAAATTTTATCGAATCCCAGAATGTACAGTATAGCGTAGCTGAAAAGCGAAGGTTGCTTATTTGTGAATATGATCCAGTCCAATTAATTCATTTTATATAACAGCACAGTTCTGATAGTTAAATGTATAAAACAATATGAATTAAAGCCATATTAATGCACTCATATACTGTAATACTCCATCTAATTTCTACAGTGAAAACCCATCGGGTTTCTGCTTTGGAATGGATAGTCAGTGTTTTTCTAGATGAGAATATTAAAACAAAGGATATTCTTGTTTCTCAATACTTTCATCACAATTTTACTTCCTTTATTTTCTTTAGCAGAGAAACGGGGTGGGGTGGGGGGGTGAGAGAAGGTGGCGATGGGGCGATTGTTTATGGCTGCTACAGCATAGGTGACAACTTGTCTCATGGCTCTTCCAAAACACTTAATGCAACTATAAACATTTACAAAATATAATGTGTCATTAATTATTAAATAAAAATGTATTAGTTAGCAACTCACTATGGTATCATCGAAGGACCCGGAAAAGATTGAAAAAAATATACAAAGGCAGTTTTCATAGATGAATAAAATGCAATACAGGGATCCCTGACTATCCGCGGTTAATGGGGACTTAGAGCCCCCACGACCGCCGATTTGTGATAAAATAGGATTGACCCCCTGATTGACGTACACGTATATATGTATATAATATCCATAAATACATCCAATGCTATAAATGCTTATAATAACAATTATACATTCAAAAATAATGCATAAGAAGTAAAAAATATATAAATACACACATACAGACGAGATGCGCACCTCACATAAAAATGTAAATAATTTTGTTGGGGGTTTTGGGTTGTTTCTTTGTTGTTTGTTTGTTTGTTTGTTTGTTTTTCATAATTGGCCTTGGGTTGTGGCATTATTTGAAAGTTTTTTTCCCTATTTTTCCTTAATTTCCTTATTTTTTTATTCTTCGATAAATATTTTTGAAAAACCCACGATGCACTGAAGCCGCCAAACTGAAGCATGAAGTAGCGAGGGGTCACTCCCTCTTAGTTTCAGTGATTTTGATGGACAGCATGATGAATCATGTTTCTTCTTCATAAAACCATTGTATCTAAAAACCTTATTAGTTTTTCAATTCTTCTGGCCAGCTAGTGAACCCTTAAAGAAATGATGTAGAACCCAGCAATAGGGAACTTCTGTGTCAAAGAGGGACGGACCGTCCGTGTCTTTTCATAGTTGAGAATCATTACCTCTACAAATAATCTTAAGAATCTGATTTTGTATATTTATGTATAGCGTAGCGTAGCGTAGGCCTCCGTCAGTCCTGAAGGACTATGGCTGCGCTCTGGCCAGTATCCCGACTGGTGATACTCCCCAGTGCGCAGAGCCTGGGTAGGGAGTAATGAGGGACAGGCTGTTACCCAAGCAGCAAGTCCCCCCCTGTCTCAGCGCCACCGGAAGGATCCAATGGAAGGGCAAATGCCGATACGACTGGGTTCCGGTGCCGCTGCAGGAGAGAAACTACGGTCAATTTAGAATGGCCAATTAACCTACAGTGCACGTCTTTGGATTATGGGGAAACCGAGCACCGGAGGAAACCCGCACAAGCACGGGGAGAACATGCAAACTCCACACAGAAACGCCCAGGCAGGGAATCGAACCCGGGCCTTCTTGCTGTGAGGCGGACGTGCTAACCACTACGCCACCGTGCCGCCATTTATGTATATGTCATGTTTTATATATATATGTTTTAATATATATATATATATATTCATTAAGTAATATTACTAATTGAAAAAATACTATTTTAAAATTTTAAACACAAAATTGAACAGGGAGATAATAATTATCAAATCATACAGAAGCCGGAGGCACGGAGGCGTAGTGGTTAGCAAGTTCACCTCACGGCAAGAAGGTCCTGGTCTGATTCCCAGGCTCGGGGCTTTCTGTGTGGAGCTTGCATGTTCTCATCATACATAGGTGGGTTTCCTGTGGTTGTTCCGGTGTCCTCCCACAGTTCAAAGACGTGCATATTAGACTAACTGGTTGCTCCAAATTGCCCCAAGGTGTAAGTGTGAATAGTTGGTTGTGTGTGTGTGTGTGTGTGTGTGTGTGTGTGTGTTAGTCCTATATTTTTCTGGCGAGCTGTTCAGGGTTGGCTGAGTGACCCAATGGGATTAAGCGGTTCATGAAATGGTTGAGTCATGAGTAAGGATCTACAAGCCAGCCTTAGATATACCGTAACAAATATTTACAGGATCCTTCACTTTCCACGGTTAATGGGGACTGAGGACACTCCCCCTACCCCCGCCCCCCGCGACCGCTGACATTTTCAATGCTATAAATGTTTAGAATAACAATTAAAACATTCAAAAATAATGCATAACATACAAATAAAATATAAACACACACACACACACACACACACACACACACACACACACAGATGCGCAAATGTAAGTAGTTTTGTTGGGGGGTTTTGGGTTGTTTGTTGTTTTTGTTTGTTTGGGGAGTATTTTTTTTTTTTTTTTTTACATAATTGGCCTAGTTTTGCAGCATTTTTCCTTAACTTTTCCCCCAATTTTTCCTTAATTTAAAAAAATTTTCAATGAATATTTTTGAAAAACCTGCGATGCACTGAAGCTGCAGAAATTGAAGCTCGAAGTAGCGTGGGATCGCTTTACTTCAGTATTTATTTCCACAAGATGTGACACATACTGTGCATTCATCATATACATGCATCATACATACTTTGCAGATAATAATATAACCCCAGTCAAATGTGTAAAACAAAAGGTATCTACACCAATAATCAAGTAAAGACCAAGCACTGGCTCATAACATGTCGGAATGATATTGTTTTCTCTGCACTTTGGGCGAATCATTAGTTCACCTCTCCATGCCTATAATGCGAGTAATTGCGAGACAGCTGTTTCCTTGCGACGGCAGTGTCAAAGATACAAGGATCCACTGTAGGCGGTCTGCTCCTGTTTTAGCCACGTACCTTTGAAGTGCTCTCACAACATATAGGCAGCACCTCTGACACTGCACTGAAAGCAGGAGCGCATGACTGAGATTGCTCGGTAATTCTGGCCACATGATTGACTTTATGATCGCTTTAGTAGCGCAACCAGTCGTTATGCTTTCAACCCATGCCAAAAGTTTCCTGTGAGAAAGTGATGGGGAATTAGGAGGAGAGGGGTGGAATAAGTGGGGGGTGGGCTGGGGACGGCATTCAAACACTCTTTTGAAGAGCGGGGAAAGCCATTCCTTCACAGACCCTCCTCCGTACACTTTTAATGGCTCGGAATTATTGGCCTGGGTGGAAAGCAACCACCGTCTTGCTTTAAAGCACCATACGTTGACAAGAGTGACACGGACATTTTCCTGGGTTCCATTAGTGCAGAGAAGGGCCAGCCCTAGTGCTCTTAAAAGGCCTGAGCAGGAACGCAAGTGCATCGCCGCCTCCTTCATTATCATCTGATGGCTGTTATTTTCATATTGATAAATTGGTAAAACTGTCATGCTAGCCACACTATGCCATACTGGTTTTATATGTTCTGTAAGGGTAAAAAATAAAAATAAAAAATTCTGATGCATGTCTCACAAATGATAAAATCATACCGTCAACATGGCTGCATATTACAACTTATATCAGTCGGATGTCTACAAGGATTATAAAACCAGAAACAAAGATTACAAGATCATTTCTATTTTCATTTAAACAGAATACAGTACATTATGAATTACTTCGAGGTACTTATTGTGTGATTGATGCTGTTTACTTATTTTTTTTCTTGACTTTTTTTTTTTTTTAATAGTCATTTAAAATTATTTCAAATGAATTTATTGTGTTCTCTTGAAAAGAAAAGCAATTAAAGGGCAAAAATGGTGCACACGTAGTTTCATTATGTAGATTCTGGCATCTGGTTGGGTTTTTTTTTTTTTTTTTTTGCTTTAATTTCTAAAAAAGAAAAAATAAAATTAGACAGGGGGTGGGGGGGGGGTCTCCGAGACCCTGAAACACTGTCAGTAAAAGTCTCGGCTGGTTTACATCCAGGTTTTAGAGAGTAATAACGCACCTTTCAGCGGGAAAACTCCACAATTGTGGGCTCCTGTCAGAAGAGAACCAGGGGAAATCTCTGCTCCATGAAGACTACAGAGATGTACTGGTGGTTTTGGATCTACAGGATGCGTGCGTATATGTTTGCATATGTCCATGTTTGTATGTTTGAGAATTGGGGATTCATCACCAGATGCTTTTATAGCAGCACATCATTAAAGTTTCCTCGTCAAAAACAGAAAGACATTGTTCTTCTCTAGCTATCTGCTATTTCTATTTTCTTCGACTTCTCTTCCTGGCACATGTGTTGGCAAGGAAGATTTTCTTTTACAGCACAACTCCACTGGCTCTCTGACAGCACAGCAGCTCTAGAGATGGCGCATTCTGCGACTGTCTAAAGGGACCCAGCCTCCCTTTCATAAATCCCTCAAACATGTCTACAACATTTCTAGACGACATCATTAATGTTGCAATGAAAGCACCAGCAATAGTCCAAAGCAAGGCCCAGGAGCACCACAGAGCCTTCTGTAACCGTACATCAGTGTATGACGGCTTGGCAAACCTATAGCCTACACAAGCTCTTATACCAACCGGAAAACTCGGGACAGCCCTCAGCGGCAGCATCCCCTGATGAGAGGCTAATCCGTAATTACCGCACAGAAATGATTAGTTACTCCAAAGCTTAATAAATTTCATTAAGGCTCTGCAGCTGGCAAGGGAAATGTAGATAAGATAGAACGAGAGGCTCGCGAACGCTTTTGGTGATGCATGTAGCAATGCTACGAAAAGAGTTCCTACTATAAGTAATATTGCATTGTTTATTTATAAAAAATTCTAGCAAAAAGAATCAACAATTTTACAACTTTATGCAATTTAAAATGTTTTAACATAAAATCAGCCACTTTCACTCAGTTTAAAAAAGTTTTTAAAGCAATTTTAAAAGCTAACCTGATATCTAACATATTTTATAAGAAATGTATTGAGAATAAAGTGTACTGATATAATTCATCCTGATTATTGTATAATTACATCACACAACTCTAAAGTAGACAAAAATGTATTTATTTATTTATTTTTGCTCAATAAGGTTGACTTGTTCATGTGGTTTACAGCAGTTCTGCCATATAAACCTGATTTCAATCAGTCTAAGTACAGTATTCTACATTCTTGTATTTGTAATATTCCAAGTTATTTTTTTCTATTTGTCTGACCCTTGGACTTTTAAAAAATAAGGTGTGTCAAACCTAACAAGTAAAAACACAAGAACCCCAGAGTTAAATTATTATATACAATATAGATCGGGTACCAGAATCACTATTTTAACACACATACACACCACACACACACACACACATACACACACACACACACACACACACATATACATAAATTTGTGTGTGTGTGTGTGTGTGTGTGTGTGTGTGTGTATACATACACACATATATGATTCGCTGTGGTGACTCCCGAGTAAAAGGGAAAAAGCCGAAAGGAAGGAAGGAAGGATACACACACACACACACACACACACATACATATATATATATATATATATACATATATATATATATATATATATATATATATATATATACATACACACACACACACACACACACACACATATATATATATATATATATATATATATATATATATATATATATATATATATATATATATATATATATATATATACAGTAAATACACACACACACACACACACAAATTATGAATCTGGTGCCTGATCTGTATTATATACATACACATACACACTGCCATGTTCAGGTACTTCCACATGCTAACAAGTAAAATTAGCTTTTGAGATACATTATATTAATAGGTATACTGTCATGGTCAATGTTTTGTTTTCACTGAGACCAGTGGTTCACGAAGAGAAAAACATTTTTGAAGAGGAAAAGTTACTCAGGCCTCCTACCAAAAACACAGCCATGTTTTTGTCTGGACTGCAGGATCTGTATGTAAACACACATGCACATATTTCATAGCAGCGCACAAAGAAACACAAACTGACTGCAAAATGTGGCCTCTTCTATCTGAGCTGCGATCTTGGTTAGCACGATGTGCTAAAGCAAAGTGACAGAGCTGCACTCAGAGCCTTGACTGACTTGTCAGTGTATCTCGGCTCATTAGAAGATATGATGAATGGGCCACTGCCAGCTAAGTCATTAAATCACTGTGAATCAGGACTGTACACATGTTTATAATCTGCTATTCAATTAGCACAGTGAAATAAAAAAATTGGTAATGAAATAAAGTGGAAAAGGGCATTCTGGTACTGTTAATTTAGCACCGCGACGGTGGGAAAATATAGTGATCACTGGAGATTTATTATTTCTTTGTTAAGTTACATTTTTTTTTGCATAACTAAAGCAATAAATCTCATTGTGGAGATAAATTTAAGCTGAAATACAGGAAATCCGTATCTGCCCTGTATTCAGTGATTGTTCTCATTCTCTCTTTCTCTTTTATATTTTGTTTTATAATTATGCAAACACACTCACAACTTTCCATTTTCATCTCAGTCTGCAGCTTAAGCACTATTCCCAGTAAAGAAACTGTAAAGAACACATTTATAAATCTTTTGTTAAGAGGGCTGCATCTTCAGATTAAATTTGTGCAAAATAAAATAACTAAAAAAAAAACAAAAAAAAACAAAAAAACACTTAAGATACGAAATACACTTCCATTTGTAAAACTCTCTAAATATAGCTATGGAGGAAGATAAAGCTGGTGCAGAAATCTTTTCTTCTGCACGACTCCCTGTCTTGTGAATAAATGAGTTCAAGCACGAGTACCAGGTGCAAACGCAGGTGCTATCCTGATGGAAAGGTCAACCATTTTTTAAAATGTCACATTATCACGTATTGGGGATGCATTCAATAAAATGCTTTTTAGGAGGCCAATGTCATGAGTTTTGGCCTTTGCCTTAACAAGAGCGAGCTCTAATATGTCATAATTCTAACAGGCAAATTGATGACGTGTAGTAGCTTCGGCTTCACCGTCTATAAAATATACAAAACACACAATAATAACGCAACAATACCTTAAATAACTGAAACACTTACTGAAGTAACACGTCCCAATTTATTCAAGTAATACGTTTCCATTTACTGAAGCAGCACTAAATGCGTGGTGCTGAAATGGTGTAGTATGAGAAAAGTTAGTTTCTGGCTAGTGGCTCGTCAGCTCCGTGAGTTCAGGAGGACGAAGAAGACGGCAATAAAAGGGGGAAAAAGAAGTGAAAGACGGAGATGCTTAAGAGAATGAAGAGGCGCCTTTGAGAGAACAGACGTGTAGAAACCGATTTCGTCATCATCAGCGAGGTCGTTCTCACTCCAGCCATAAAGAGTCATTTGGCCTCCCCCTGAGACCAGTAATACTTTTCCATAACTAGCACAGTTATAAATCTCACCGCTCTATAATATATATTTCCTCCAGAATCAATTTGCCTTGAAATTCACACCCTAACAAAATAGAAAATTAACTTCGGCTGTAAAAATTAACAAGGTCCGCAAGAAGCATTGTAAATGAAGAGCTGCATGACCTCACACACGTGTACTTTCATGCGATATACTTACCTATATATTTAATAGAAGATAGATGCTTCATATTGAATTAAACTGTTTATTTTTATAAAATCAGTGGTTAGAGCTTTCATCTTGCACGCAAAAACACCCCAGAGGTCAAAGCATGATGTTCATGTCTAAAGTCTGGCCTCCATTTTTCCAATTTTTTCATCAAAATATTTATCCTCTGATGTGACCCTAAGAAATCTGCACGTGCTACAGTATGATCAGCAAATCTCTCCAACCAATGACGCGGTTCTGTGTACGAAATGGAAGACTCGTTCACCGACGCACACGGTTACATGTACACCTGTGTGTTCATGTAAACTCTCGGCCCAGCTCTGAAGGAAGCTTGTGATCTGCAGTTTGTGTTTTGTTTTGTTTTTTCTCTCACTCATACCACTGTAATTAATCATCATCCAGCACGTTGACTTTTACACATGCCTGAACTAAATTTAGATGAGTGCAATAACTCAAAGGCAGGTGGATCTAAAATAATACACAAATATAAGTGTAAAACATTTTCAGAAAACAATGTCATACTGATAAGTGTTAATGCAATTTGGATCAGCTTGACTGCTCATTATAAAAAAAAAGGTTCCAAGCAACAGACTGGTTAAAAAAAAAAAAAGAAAGAAAGGCAGTAGGATTTATTTGTGCAGGCTTTCTGAAGCACTGATGGCTCGCTGCAGTTTGACGCAGCATGGCTGGGGTCAGAGGTGAACGCTGAAAGCCAATGATCCAGCAAACAAAAAAGAGAAGTCAGCTTTGTGTGTGGAAATGGGATGCTAATCCTTCAGACGTTTGATCAATCTCAGCTAATTTGGATCTGAAAGGCTAAGCAAATATATTAATTCTATGGACACCAGAACAGGTGTGAAACAGTCATGCTTACAACTGAACAATAGTTTCACTGAAAACTAATGAATGCAGTAAAAATATATACAAATAAATTATTAAATGTGTAAATACACACACACACACACACACACACACACACACACACACACACACACACACACACTTCATTTAAAAATATCTGAATAAGAGCTACGGCACAATACATTTTTAAAATAAATTTTACATGCCTTTTATACAATTATATAATTTGGTTTAAATAAATGACATATAATTAAACACATCTTGAACTGGCTCATGCTGCAGCATTGTAATGAATTATGATGGGGATCTTAAATGGCTTAGCAAGGAAGGCGACTCTCATCTCATCTCTCTCCCATGAGGCTTTAGGCACTAGAGGCCGGTGTGCCATCCTCTATACCCCATTTAATTGGTCATTTGACATGACTGACTTGACTTCACATCCGTGAACTGTCAACTGAGACGGTTAGCACGCTCCATTATTAGTGAGAGCCTCAAAATTTAACACAGCAATAAACATACAAGTGATATTTATGTATACAGTGTATATATATATATATATATATATATATATATATATATATATATATATATATATATATATATATATATATATATATATATATATATGTGTGTGTGTGTGTGTGTGTGTGTGTATGTATGTGTGTGTGTATATATATATATATATATATATATATATATATACACACACACACACACACACACACACACACACACACACACACACATTTTATGTAGACAGACAGACAGATAGATAGATAGATAGATAGATAGATAGATAGATAGATAGATGGACATTTAGTGAGCGCCTCAAAATTTAACACAGCAATAAACATACAAGTGATATTTATGTATACAGTATTATATATATATATATATATATATATACATATATATATATATATATATATATATATATATATATATATATATATATATATATATATATATATATATACATATATATATACATATATATATATATATATATATATATATATATATATATATATATATATATATATATATATATATATATATATATGTGTGTGTGTGTGTGCGTATGTATATATATACAAACACACACACACATTTTATGTAGATAGATAGATAGATAGATAGATAGATAGATAAATAGATAGATAGATAGATAGATAGATAGATAGATAGATGGATGGATGGATGGATGGATGGACATTTTTTCAAGAAAAATAAACAATACATAGATGTTAAAAAGTCTCCCAAATATTGGACTGTAATGGATATACTGTATGTGCATTTATGTATATATCTTTAAAAATGTATAAAATCTCATCACAATGTTCAAATTTGTAAAAGTTCACATTTGCTCTTATCCCCTATATGCCGGAAGCATGTTACAAAATGGAGGGTGGATAGCTGAAGCTGTTCCTCTGCTGCATTTACACTGGGCTTCTCCAAATAATCATACATGCATTTTAGTACAATTATCAGCACGCCCAATTCCACAGGTCTGATAACATTCTCGCCTTGGTTTCAACCTGTCACTTGGTGAAAACAATGCCTTATTGACACAAGTTACAGCCCCACAATGGATAGCAAGCTTCAGGGTTCCTGTTTTTGTTGACACTGATTAAGCTGCCTATTGAAAGGTAAACCGCTGTGGACACACACACGCATAATTGGACTTTCAGAGCCCTCTGACATGCAATACAACAAATATGTGCTTCAAATATTTGAGTTTGATAACCAGTGGTAGGAACACACACAAACACACACACACACACACACACACACACACACACACACACAGAGAGAGAGAGAGAGAGAGAGAGAGAGAGAGAGAGAGAGAGAGTGAGAAGTGGCTGAGCTGCAAAAGTGTTTTCCACCATCTCAAAGTAAGAAAGGAAAAGAAGTGACTGCCACTAGGGGACAGTAGCAAGTCATGGACGAGAGAGAAGCTGTGCAGCAAAAACTGCAAACAAAAGACTTTCTTTGTTGCACTCTCAGATAATAACAGAATACAGAAATAGCTACTTGACTGCTTTGCAAAAGATCTTGACAATGCGCCGGCCCATAATGCACAGAAACAGCTCTGCATTTACATAATCACATGAAATGTAAACCAGCAAGTAATACGGCCAGCAGAGGGGAAAAGAGGAGGTAGGAACCCTTGCTTTCCCCATGGAATTAATATTTCCACTAAAAGCACATTCGGCTTTATAAACCTGCTCACAACAGTGCAGAAACAAATATATTTTAGATTATCTTCTTCTTCTTCTTCTTTTTGGCCTGGTTCATTTTATTTAGTTTAATCACATAAAGGAAAGTTCTAGTTTTCAGTAATAAAACAAGCCTTCATTATGAAGTGCATCAACAAACAAAAACTGGAACCATTTTGAAACCAACTTCACAATAAATAGTTAAAAAAAAAAATTCTACCTAACCATTTCTACTCGATTTATCCTCTCCTCCTTATATCATAAATTCACGAAAAATCTTCGATCAAACAATTTATACAATTTACCGTAAACTTCCGAATAAATGCTCCACTAAAAATTCCGAGCTGACATTTCAGCCATAACAGACATTATATTCACGTAAATTAATAAAATCAAGCAACTCTAAAAGACATTCAACGTGTAAACATTGACTGTATCTACTTGTTCATGCACATACAGTATTTGCATATACACACAGCAGCCTGATTTTCTCTGAAACGAATTCTGCCCACGTGGCCTAACCGTAAGAGTTAACACCTCCTTTTACATAACACACCAGATAAACCTGTCAAGAAAGCTCCCAGGTCCCTATAGCAACCGAACACATACACCAAACATGGCTCCTTATCCAGCAATTAAAGCAGCATCAGTGTCGAGCCATTCCTCTGATGTCCAAAACAACCAGTTTAAAAAAAAAAAAAAAAAAAAAAAAAAAAAGTGCCCAGCTTTACAACTTAACTCGTCTTCAAGAAAATAACGTGCTTTTCTCAATTCGAATAATTTCTCATTCATATACTGTACCAGTGACAACAAAATCCTGAACATCCCTCCAGGAGAGTGATATGTGTAAAATCCATAAAACTGAAGCACATGTGGAATCTGCATTTGTTATCATAAGTGCTTTTTTTTTTTTTTTTTTTTTCCACCTCCGGTCCAAATTTGTCATGATTCACCAGGAGGCATGTTTATTCAGCCGAGAGGAAGAATACACAAAATAATCTGGAAACATAATCGCAGCCTGTTTGCACTTCATTGTCATAAATATCCAATGTGCTGCTTTTTTTTCTCCCGTTGTGATGCATTTGAGTGACATTTGGCTGGCTGGCTCGAGCTGTAGCTACAGGTTGCTCTGTTAAAATAATTACTATTCTATTATTAGCGGTAATATTTGTGTTATTGTTGCGGCGTGTGAATCGTGGGTTGGAGAGGCGCAGTGCTATCAGCAGGATTGAACAAATACAAACACATTTGTCAGAGTTATTGACCTTTATCTCTCCACTTTCTTGACAGCCTTCTTCAGTTATTGACAATCCAAACACACGTGGCAAAGCATAACCTTTCATTTACCAGGCCTTGTCTCTCTCTCTCTCTCTCTCTCTCTCTCTCTCTCTCTCGCTCTTCCTTCTCACTCACAATTTGTTTAAATAACATGGCAGACAATAGTACTGTTCATTTCTGCCATTTCTCTTTCTCTCCAAATTTTACTAGATAATGTCATTAGGCAGATACAATGGCGGCCTATTCAGCCCCGAGATACGGAGATATTTCACATCTTCAGTATGGCTTTGACATGGTGACATTAGCACAGAGTGTCTCTCCCCTATTTGTTTGCTTACAATGTCATAAATATATCATGAATCTTGGATCACTTAACCGAGTCATCCATCCTCCAATCCGCTCCAACTATCATATGTTTACATGCACAAACTCTCAAAAAAAAAAAAAAAAGAGGGGGAATGCAGATTGGATTGTAATTATGAATCCAATCTATTTTTATTCCTCTGCAAAAACTAAGTGAGGCCAAACAACAAAAACACTTTAAGTGCATGTAAAATCTGATCGTCTTGGTAAGGAGGTGCAGAGCTAACTCTCACTTTCATCTATATGAAGCACCACATAGCCTAATATTCATTTACTGAGCCTAAAAAGACAAGCACAATGATGATAAATTACATTCCGAAAAGTCTAATGATGTTCCTGGAAAATTAACGGCCTTTTTTTTTTTTTTTTTTTTTTTTTTTTTTTTAATCGCATCCTTTTTTTTTTCCCTGACGTTTCAGCGTGGAAAATAGCATACATAAAATATGTGCAGCCCCACCATTCAGATGCTCTCTGGGCACTTCAGAGATGAAAATTAAATTTTAAACAATCCAGACCAGTGTTTGGTGACCACGGTTAATCATCAAGAAACAAAGACATCAAACAATATTTGATAATGAGAAAAATGCCTCCAGGATATTAGGAATGGGGGAGAAAAACCCAGCGTGAGCCGTGGCGGCAGAGGCAGTGTCAGCTCAGACACACGCCTGCCTGCCTGCATGTCTCTCTCTCTCTCTCTCTCTCTCTCTCTCGCTGTCTCTCTCTCTCAGATATACTAACAAACACACAGGCACACACACACACGTGCGTGTGTGTGTGTGTGTGTCTGTCTGTCTGTCTCTCAGATATATTAACACACACACACACACACACTGATGTGTGTGTGTGTCTCAAATATACAGTACAAACAAACACACACATGCCTCTGTTTGTGTGTGTGTGTGTATCTCAAATATACTAACAAACACACACACACACACACACACGCCTCTGTGTGTGTGTGTGTGTGTGTGTCTGTCTGTCTCTCTCTCATACACACACACACACACACACACACACACACACGTGTGCCTCTATTAGAGATTTCAAATTCTCTGTTTAAAGTTCCTGTTGTGATCATTCGAACTCAGTGTGGGAACTCAACAAAGACATCAGTGTTTGGAGAGATGATGCCAATTTTTTATTTTTTATTTTTTTGTGAACTGCACACTGCATCATGAGGGAACCAATTAACAGCTCAAATGATGACGTGATGACCTTAAGTACACTGTTAAAATCATAAAAAATAAAATAAAGAACGAAAGAAAAGAGCAAAGCAAAATGATTGCTTTACACTTACAGCACTGAGGGGGATTCATGCCTGGAATCATTCAATTTTTATCTCTGCAGGACAATTAACTGGATATGAAATATACAAAATTAAAATAGATAATAATAACAACAGCAACAACAACGAATAAATAAACAATAATTAAATCAATGGAGGCACAGAAACACATATACTGTACAAGCAAAAATAACAAATATATACAAACAGACTGAGATAGATGAAAAGATCGATGGACAAATAGACAGATAAACCAAACTAGTAAATAAACAAATTAAGAGAACAACAGAAGACTATCCGATTATATTGTGTTTATGCCAATGTAAAAATAAATAAATAAATAAATAAATAAAGAGCCACGCTGCTGTTATTATGCGCTTTCCACTTGCTTATGTAAGAGGAATTAGTGCTGAGCAGAAATGGTTGCTTTCGGGTCCACGATCGAAGGGCTGCCCTTTCTTCTCCTCCGAGGGTGCATTACCAGGTTAGATCTGATTGACACCCCGTTAACCGCGTGCAGAAATCTGGGGCCGTTGTGCAGCGCTGCCACCTCCCTCATGCAAATGGCACCGAAGCTTCCCTCTGACTAAGATTAATGAGCCTGTGCTGCACTCTTTGTTTCAGCTTTTTCCCATTTAGGATGAAATACCATCCAAAAGCATTATCTATCCCTGATTAATCCAGGAAATTTCTTCATCATACACATGTTTTTTGAGGCAAATTACAACAAGGGAGGAGGCCATTGTGAGCACAATTACCTTTAATCACTTGGCATCTAATTAGCTTCATTAAATGCTAATAAAATAAATGAAGAAAAAAAAAAACCTGCTTTAAAATACCACGCCAACTGCATGTCTTGTACTTTATGGTGTAAATTATTGCTATGAAATTTCATGGGGTGGCTACTGTGGTAATAATCCCCTTTCCCCCAATAATCCGAAACCTTGCTCATACTGGAGCTTATGGTGTGTTCAAATCAGAATCCCAAAAGTACAAATGTGATCGAGAATAAACAGAACACTGGAATATTAAACAAGCCAGAGGACACCGTGTTTACTAAATTGCTGGAGGAATTACGAGCAATATTAAAGAATATATTTTTAATAAAAGGGCAAAGGCCTAAATGCTTATATATTTATAAGTACATCACAAATAGCAGTTGAAAAATGATATAAATAACATGATGAACAGGATTATTATATTTTCTCAACCTTTAAACACAGAAAGAGAGAGAGAGAGAGAGATAGAGAGAGAGAGAGAGAGAGAGAGAGAGAGAGAGAGAGAGATTGCACAAAGCAGAAGCCTTGCACCTCAGATGCAGAAGTGAATACAGAGATCCCTCACTTTCCGTGGTAAATTGGGACCGAGACCACCCCCCCCCCACAACCAGCGAATTCCGCGAAGTAGGATCAACCCCCCCCCTACGTATATATACACGTGAATATAACATCAATAAATACATATTCAATGCTATAAATGCTTATAACAATTAAACATTCAAAAATAATGTATAAGATGTAAATAAAATATAAATACACACACATACAGGCGCGCGCACACATGCACACAAATGCGCGTGCACGCATTCAGACGTGCACCTCTCATAAAAATGTAAGTAGTTTTGATGGGAGGTTTTGGGTTGTTGTTTTTTTTTTTTTTTTGCATAATTGACCTTATTTTGTGGCATTTTGCTTAACTTTGTCCCTGATTATGTATAACTGCATCCCCGACTTTAAGGTTTCGGGGTGTCATTAGAAGCGCAGTGCTTAGCACTACAATAGTGCACCGAGAGCCGAAGAGCAGAGATCAGTGGAGTGTCTCTTGGCTATCACAGGGAAACATCCTTTGCAAATTCATCTCCCACTGTGTGCAGGCTTCACAGCTGGTTAACGGCACTGTGTGCACCACTGGCCTGTTTACATGCGCCTCTCCCTTTTTTTTTCCCTCTCCTTTCTCTCTCCTCCTCCTCCTCCTCCTCCTCCTCCTTGCAGAAGCTTTGCACACTCCACAACCTCTCCGGCCAGATTTCACCCAAACCCTGCACCTCTGATCCCTGCTTTTAGAGCCATTACAACACTTAGATTTTATCTTTTTTTTCTTTTTTCAACCGCCCCACTACACTGATCCTTTTATGCCTATTACACAGCCCGCTTCCCCGACCTCTGATTCCCTGATACCTGAAAGAGGAAACAGGCGCAGTCCTGCCTGACCCCAGACTTTTATATTCCCCGACACTAATGCTGGCTTAACATCCTAGATATTTATCTGCCATGCTCAGACAGAGAGCAGACAGTCGTGACTGTCACCCCACGCATGGGATGACGTGTGTACGTTCAGGAACGGCATGCCTAAAGCAACTCACGCTGTCACTGAACGCTGTATAGCAGTTGAGTTATAACAAAATATGAGACATCATTAACATTTTATGGTAACTTTTTGCTGTGAAGAATGTTTGGATATAAAGCAGATGCTGCATCGTAACTGAACCAAATAACAGGTTCAAATATCTCAAATGTCTCAAGTACCCTGCTAAAAATGACAGACAGAAAATAAGAAGAACAGCAAAAAAAAAAAAAAAAAAAAAAAAAAAAAGCAAGAACATGTTGGCCTTGTATTACCAGGCCTGAGGGAGGAATTCCTCCTGAAACATTTAAATTCAAAGAATTTACCTATTCAAATCAATCAATTTATTCATAAATACTTATTATAATCCAGCTACATGAATTTGTTAATACTAAATCATTATAATTCATGGTAGAGAGCTGAAAATAAAGTGCAGCAATTATTTACTCACCTTTAACACTCATGTAGTAATTCATGTTGAATCTGGATCCCTGAAGTCTGAGGACACAGAAATTATTACTGTAATACATATATATATATATATATATATATATATATATATATATATATATATAGGTGAGGATGTCCTGAAGACAATAATATAATCGTAAAAAAATAAGCATCACTACACAAAAAAAGAATTAATGATAATACCAGACTTAAAATAAGAGCAACCCTGGTCTTGTATGATTAATTACTACAGGATATGTGTCAACAACAGCAAAATACAATAATAAACAAATAATAATAAGAAACGCATTATTTTCACACACAAAAAAAAGATAAAGCAGTTCATAAAATACGATTTTGTTTACTGAGATACTGATTGTATTAAAAACACCAAGTCACATTACCTACACAAAGCATTTTTACACATTAGCATTGATTTTGATTATTGAGCCCAAACCCTGACATGATGCCTATAGGCAGGCAAATATTGCCCAGTGCATGACATTATTTCATTATGATGATGACATAAAGGGGTCGTGTAATCATCCGAAATTACATTAGATTCATGCGACGAATATCAGCCCATGTTTTATTAACTTGGTTAAAATGACAGTGAAATTAAAATATGCACATATGCTAACTAATTAAAATCTTATTATTTATACATATTCTTAGTTCATATCATTTTGCATGGGGAGCAAAACTATCAAATGCATATATATTTAAGAACGTAATGAACATAAAACTGATCAATTCTTTTTATTTTATTTTTATTTGTATTTTTTTTTATGTTTGTTTTTTTCCAGGAAAATGAAACCTGCAAACTTTACCTGCTGTTCCCTCTCAAGGGAGGATTTTCAACACTCCACCCATTTTCCAGAGCGTTCACGCGACACTTGTTTCTGACCAATCAGCTTCCACTTTATTCAATCCCAACAGGTCCAGCCAATCAAAAACACGATTTTTTATGACGCCCGCCTTTCAACTCTATCGCGGGAGCTATCCAGGAAGTATTTCAATTATCCTTTCAGTGGTGAAGATTTTTTTCTTTAAATCGTATTCTGGATTGTCCATAATCAGGAGACAGTGATCTATATTTTTGCTGTGTTGGTGCAAAAGGGGTCTGGAGATTTAAGCAAGTCATTTTTGCTTACTGTGGTTTTTACCGTGAAGACAGAGTGAGTTAGCGGTTTTGGGGTTGTTTCAAACATGTTCCTCCTCCGTGTATAGTATGCTAGACAGGGTCTGTAATGTGCACTTGTTCTTATACCCTATGTAGACCACCTATAGAGGGCGTAAAGCGGGATTTGGTATTCAAATGTATGTCCTTTGCTAACGTGCTAGTTTGTGCTATGTGGTGATTTGTTTACCAAATAAAATGTTGCACATACAGCTAAAGTAACCCATATGTGCTGTTTATTCATATTTTATATATCTATAATATCAAATTTTATAATAACAAAGATGGGAACCCGCAAGCCTGCGAATAAGCAGTGTTTATTTCTCTCGTGCACCATTGTTGCTACTTAATCCGAAATATATTGTGTATTGTATGTACAGGACAACATTCAGCAACAGATCAACTGCTGAACTGTCTGCTTTAAATTCATTGACTGTCACTGCATGCATGCACTTACTGTTCATGTACATGACTTAAGACTCTTGCAACACTGCATAAATATCCTCCAGGGATTGCATTATCAATGGATATGTACTTAGTACTGTAATACAGTATTATACTTGCAATTTAACACAAGTCTCCTCTCTCTCTCTCTCTCTCTCTCTCTCTAGGTGCATAGATAAGCAAAAAAATGAAGCTCTCTCGAGCACAACACAAAGCCATTGCAAAGTTTACTGAACATCTTCAGCCTACAAGGCAATGTATGAAGATGGTGATGGACCAATTCCCAGAGTAAGTATATAAATCTCCTTTTACTCGAAAACCACATACAACTACACAACCTTTTAATTAATTGATTTCCAATTACTGATTTTATGCTGGTCATGGACGAGGTACATCTGGAGTATGTCCCAGAAAACACTGTGAGTAAGAGGGACCTGCTTTGACATTGCAGGACACTGTGCACACACCCTTTCACGAACCCATTCACACTTGGAGTTAATTTGTTAAAGTTAGTCCATGGTTTTCTGGCATGACTTTTGGGAGGAAGGAGGAAAACTTAGAACACAGAGGAAACCCACACAGGTATGTGGTGAACATGCAAAGTTTTATCCAGACAGTAACCAGATCTTAGGGTCGAAACAGCTGTGAGGCAGTAATAGTACATGCTGTATTCATTTCACTCAACAAGACAATTGATAAAGGATTTAGACATGTTAGTGTCACAGTCACTGGAGATGTGTATATATAATTATGTATGTATTGTGGCCTGCATCAATCAACCCAATCTCATGAGAAATGTGCAGGGATTCAAACAACTAAGAGCGGTTTGAATAAATTCACCAGAGTAACGTTGAGTGAATGAATTCTATTGGTCATAATCAAATGTAGTGACTGATACTGTATATGTATTACTGGTAAATAGTATGAATGAACAAATGTATAACTGAGAAATAGAATATTATTTGCAAAAATCCTGTTATACCTTCATTATTTATAGTTTATTATAATTGGATATACAGTGGTACCTCACCTTACGAAAGACCCAACAAACGAAAAATGCATTTACCTAAAATTTCCGTGTCTGGGTACAAAAAAAATTCACATTACGAAACGCGCCATCTCAAAAATTCAAACAATGTGCCAGTTGTTCTCCCATTGGCTATATCCCAACATCCCGTGCCGCTGGCCTCACATTGGCTATTATGGAGCTGTATCCCCATAATACCCATGATGCTTTTCATGTGCCTTCGACCCATTGTTCGTCACGGAGATGCAGCTCCCTCCCATTAGCTATTATAGAGCTGCATCTCTATAATACCCATGATGCTTTTCGTGTGTCTTTGACCCATTGTTCATCACGGCGTTCTAACACGCGTAAAGGACAGAGTTACTGTTGTTTCATGAGTTTTTTGAGTGTGCTCATTGCAACTTTATTTTTTGACTCGGGCTTTTAACCTTGCATAAACATTTGTAAGATTATAACTGTACTAAGAAGACATGGTCAACACACACGTGCGCACATACACATGTGCGCCCGCACACAGACGCACGCACGCGCGTGCGTGTGATTCCAGGTGAAAGTGATTCCTTGTGCGAGTGAAAAGAAGAAGCGGGCTCGTGGCATGCAGTTGAGTGATATCGCAATGGAATATGGCCGAAACCTGTCTACCATCGGTCCGATATTGAAGCAGAAGGAGGCCTTAAAAGGTGTACTTTTTTAATTTCTAAAGGGTTTGGGAGGTAGTATTGGGGGCCTTGGAACGAATCAGGCCTTTTTACAAGTAAATGCTACTCAACTTATGAAAAAATCAGGTTACTAAACCACTTCTGGAACAGATTAATTTCATAAGGTGAGGTACCACTATACAGTACAAGATAACATTTTGTCGGCGATTCAGATTCCTTATTTTAATATCCAGTAGGAATCAGTTTTCCAGTTGCATTTCTGACTTAATTTTATGTCATCTAGAGGAGGAAAGTAACCCTTTGTCACATTTCCAAAATTAAATGCTGTTGTTTAAAAGTCTATTATTAAGGCTGTTTGTTCCACCTGACTGTCCAAAAGGTTTCTATTTGTTCTTCATTTTAAGATTGATTGACATTTTCTTGATAGAAAAATAGGTCCCAGTAGAACCTTCTAGTCTGTTACCAGATAGATGCAAAAAAATATCCTTTTGCATGATGGACAAAAACATCAGACTGGCATTTCTCTACAGCAATAGTTTCCATCTCCTGGTTTATTAATAAAATAAATAAATAAATAAATAACACCTGTTTGAACTGATTAGATGCATAAGAGACACCTTCAAACAGGTGTCATTCATACTGGAGTGGGGGCCGAAATAATGTTTGTTTTCTAGCTGCCCAATACTTATTGGCCTCCCATTTTCACAAATAAAAAAAAAATCAGGAAATCACATTGCATGATTTTTAAACAATTTTTTTTCATTCTGTCTCTGAAGCTTGATGTGCACCTATGATGAAAATTACAAACCTCTCTTATCTTTTGAAATGGGTGAACTTGCACATTTTTACATTGCCCAATACTTATTGGCCCCACTGTGTATATATATTTGTGTGTGTGTGTGTGTGTGTGTGTGTGTGTTGATATGTATACAGTACTGTGCAAAAGTTTTAGACACCCAGGTTTTTCTGGTATAAACTTTGCTATAGATTTTTATTTTATAATTTTTTTTTTAATATTAGCAAGTTATTAAAACAACACTTTAAATTTCCAAACATTAGTTTTCCAGCACAAAATAAAATGTTACATAAAAATATTACAACCGTTTGTGAATAAAGAAAGCAGCATACAATATACGAGTCATGATTTTTCAGACAAAAATATAATGAAGGCTACTGCGATTTACATGCGAATCAGGTGTAACAGCCAACATTTCCAGGAGAACTGCAGCTGGCTCTGTAAGACAGCCGATAGATTATGTTCTTATAAAACTGCACAGACTGTACCTGATGCTATTCTATTTTAAAACAAAGTCATTCTGCCGAGTATAGAATTAGTTTTATTTAGTACTGCTTACTGTGCTTTATAGAATTTCTATGTAGAGATGTTTCATTTTAATGTAATTATTTATGTGCAACTTTAAGGCATCTTCGTTGTACACATTCCTTTGCATGGGCCTAAAACATTTTCACAGATGTGTGTGTGTATACATATACAGTATAATTAATTTTCTGAAATGCTTAATCATATTTAGGGTTGCGTTGAGGTTGGTGCCCATCTCAGCCGACTATGGGTGAGCCTGAAGCCTCACCCATAGTCGGCTGAGTTGGTGCCCATCTCAGCCGACTATGGGTGAGGCTTCAGGCTATTGCAGGGCCGAAATACGCTTGACGAAAGTCAGCAAAGGTTCTTTTACATACCTCTCACCATAGACATGGGTGGCCTTTGATAGCCTTTGATAGCCCAGTTAGCTGCACTGTTGGGGACAGCAATGATAACCCATTGATAGTGATGCTTGAACCCCTGACCTTTGGATCAGTAATCCACCACCATATTACTGGCTCTTACATAGTTTATGTCATGCACCTTTTAACCTTCTGTGTATATGTGAATAAGTGAATGGGTATACAGTGTAGGTGTATATATGTGTCTATATGTGTGCTTATAGGTATGTGTGTGTGTGTGTGTGTGTGTGTGTGTGTGTGTGTGTGTATATATATGTGTATATATATATATATTATAAAAATAAAAGGACAGGACAAAGACTTTCTATTGAAACTCCATTTATCATTACAGATCTGTTTCGAGGGGTGGTGAAACCATCCTCTCTCTTCAGGTGATTATAGAAGAATATATATACAGTAAAACCTCCGCTGACGAACGCTTAAGCTCACGAACTTTTCGCCTCAAGAACATTAAATTTGCGAGCATACAGTCTCTGCTGACGAACTAGTTTTCGGCGGACGAATCAAACCACGCGGTCGAACAGCGCCACGGTGGCGGCCATGAGAAGTTGACACACGCTCACGGCGTCACAGTTCGTCACCCCCTTTCTTTGAATGCGGAAGTGGTTTGTGTTTGCTAGACATTTTGGACCATATTGAGTGTACTTTTGCTATTATGGGACCGAAAAAGACCCCACCACAGGCGGAGATCATTGAAAAACACGAACGAGGTACCAGTACGCCAAGTCTACCATTGCTCCCATCCTTAAGAACAAGGAAGCTATTAAGGGTGCGTGTGTGGCTAAGGGTGTTTCCAAACAGTAGGCGTTTCCAAACACTCCTTCCAAACAGTAAGTCCCTCCCTCCCTCCTCCTCCCACTCCATTCCATCAAGCCTACCATCACAAAGGTAAATAAAACCACTTTATTATACAGTACAGTTTATTTCTTTAATTACAATACAATAGCACATTTATTATACATAAAATAAGGTATATTTTTGTGTAGTTTTAAGGCTTATTTAGTAGAAAATTATGTTTTATGGGGACCTGGGAACGGATTATTCTCATTTTAATGATTTCTTATGGGAAATAAATGTTCGGAAGATGAGCTTTTCGCCTTACACACACTTTCTGGGAACCAATTATGTTCGTGAGGAGAGGTATCACTGTATATATATATATATAAAATGTATGTAGGTACAGTATATGCTCATGTATACCTTTATATAATCCCTTCATTGTCGTTTGTGCACTTTCTTTTTATAATTTCTGCTGAACAGAGATGCTTTTTTTAAATTTATTTTTTAAAAACACCTGAGCCATAGTGGCTCATTGGACCGGTGCTTATCCCCAGCTTCCATAGCGTGACGCGACTAGGAGTACAGCTCCTCCTGGATGGGATGCTAGTCCATCGCAGGCCACCTTCCCAGTATATTTTTACTGGTACCCATTTATACTGCTGGGTGAACAGAGGCACACTTGTGGTTGAGACCTTGTCCAGGGGTCTTAGCACAGTGGGGGTCTAACTGGGATTTGAACACACAACCTCCCGATCATGAGTGCAGCACCCTAACCACTCCGCCACCGGCCCCATGAACAGAGATGCTAAACTGATTTTAATTGTTAAAGCAACAGTTGACAAAAATCTCTTTCTATACTTCACTCTCTCTCTCTCTCTCTCTCTCTCTCTCTCTCTCTCTCTCACATTCTCATTCATATATATATATATATATATATATATATATAAGATATTACATTAAATTTAGAAGCTTGATGGAACAGAAACTTGATAACCTGATAATTAATCTAGCTTTAACTATTTAAAATTTAAGATGGGTGATACACAATGAAAGTGGAACTCAGATATGAAAGGAAGAACAAGTCCAGGCTCAGGCACCTATCAGTCAAGACATGTATCCTGAGCTCTGTTTTTTGACATTGCCTAAATCTATAGATCATCTTTTTTAATGCCACATCAGTCGTGTTGATGACCACGATGGGCACCATGCAAAATGCAATATTTATAAACTTCATCCATCTGATATTTCCACCAACCTCTTCTGGACTGAGATCGCTAATGCAATAAGGTTGGGGTGCTGTCATTTTTTTTTTTTTTTTTTTTTTTTCCTTTCATCGAAGATCATCATCCTGATTCCAACACTGTCTTTTAAACAATGTCTTTTAAATTACAAGCTAAAACATTTTATCAGACTGTTGGTGCCAATCCAAGAGTGAATTTGTCGATTCATATAAACCGGAGATGGGTCTTTGTAAATGTTCTTGATGGGCTGTGTCTGCAACATGCTCAGACTTCCTGTAACTTTGGAAAAAGTCATTCTGCACCACGAAGACACTGACCAGCTGTTTGGTGAAGGTAAAACATTCTTTCATTTGATGACAACCATGTCCGTTAGCTCATACACCATTCAGTGCATCTGTGTAATGTCTTGGTTGTTTTGTGTGTTCTTTTGATGCTGCAGACTTTTCTCACAGATAAGCCTCTGAGACACAAACGTCTTCCATTGTTAGTGATGGGTGCTGGAAGACTGACCTTGTCTGATAATGCTTGTCAATACCTCGCTGTAAATCATGACTTGTACTAACTCTTCTGGAGAAGGCACTACAGTACTATTCTTATTCCCGAACATTCAGATCAAGCTAAGCATGCTATTGTAAATGCTGTTGCACTCACACTAGAAGAGAAAGACAGAAATTTTAAATTAAACTCCAGTGTTTGATAGTTACTACGGTGGATTAATGCTTTCCCTCATGTAACGTGTTTTGGTGTCCTGTCTTCCACGCGATGTATTACACAATTTACGATATACAGGGATCCCTCACTTTCCGCGGTTAATTGGGACCAAGATCTCACTACAACCACTGGATTCTGCAAAGTAGGGTCACCCCTGAATCCCCCTGACTGACATAAACATACATGTAAGCATACATATGACATACACATACATGTATATGTGTCTATAATATCAATAAATACATATTCAATGATATAAATGCTTATAATAACAATTAAACATTTAAAAATAATGCATAAGATGTAAATAAAATATAAATACAGACACGCGCGTGCACGCAGTCAGATGCGCACCTCACAAAAATATAAGTAGTTTTGATGGGAGGTATTGGGTTGATTTTGTTTTGTTTGTTTAGGTTTTTTTTTTTTTTTTGCATAATTGGCTTTGTTTTTGTGGCATTTTCTTTAACTTTTCCCCTATTCTTTAATTTCCTTATTTTTTAATTCGATGAATATTTAAAAAAAAAAACAAAACACGATGCACTGAAGCCGCATGAATTGAAGCGCGAAGTAGCGAGGGATCTCCGTATTGTGTATACATTTATTTACAGCTACATGAAATGTACATTATGTGGGTTGAATAGTAACTCGAGCACATGGCTTTGTTAACATCTTTTAGTATTGAATCGTGTAATGCATCGTGCTTCCTCCATGACTATCAGGGAAAGAGTTCAGCCAAATACTGAGGATCCTTCCTGAAAAGTATAGAACGTATAAAGTTTTTAAAACGTAATATGTTCTGTGCTTTTGAGGAAGGGTGCTCACCTTGAGTTACGTCTGTGTTCAGTTTCTGTGCATGTTTTCCTCATGTCCCTATCGGTTTTCTCCTGGTCTCCGGTTTCCTCTCACATCCCAGTAACATGCCAGATGGTGGATTAATGTGTCTAAATTGCTACTAAATGTGAATAAATGTGTGCGTATGATGCCTGGTGGTATTAGTGGTGCTAGTGTTCAGTCCTCAGTGTAGTTCTGATCCAGAATGGCTCCCAGGATAAATTCTTTTATCGAAATTAAATAAATGTTTAAAGTTCAGTTTTTTTTGTTTTTTTTTTCCTTCAACTGGATGAAATTTGTTTTGTGAAAATTCCCCATCATCTTCATGTCATGATAAAGTTTGAAAAGTACACTCCATCTTGAATAAATACACTGTGAAATTAAACAGGTTTACCCGTATAGTACAGAGTACATTTTATTTAAAACTTTTTTAATATATTTATCCTTTTTTAAATTAATTAATTAATTTTTTTTTTATTTAAATATTTATTAAGTGCAAGTGCACTCAAAACTGTATGAGTTCTTTAATTTTCTCAGGTAATCAGTGACACCAAACGTCTTGGATTTTTCAAGCAGTAGTGTTGGACAATTGCTCTGGTGTTCGATGTCCTAAACACAGGGCATGCTGCTTGCGTCACTCCGCATCATGTCACCTCATCATTGATTATTTTCCTAAAATAGATCACCATATCATGTCCGATTCCTTACTTTGCCGTTCGTGTGTTTAAACCCTAAAAATAAGCATGAACGTTTGAAGGATTTAAGGCTTAATTGACTATAATTTAGTGGTTGGTGATGCTTATTTTCCAGCTAAGTATATTTTAAAGTGGCAAGAAGGTAAGAGTTTTCTCATCGAATCCAAAACCAGAGCGTTTAGGATAATCACTGAAGTTGTTGCACTATGTCATTTTGATGAATGTGCTGTGCAGTCTAGTGAGAGTTTAGCTGCCATTCATTTACTGATTTTTGGGTACAGGGACCACTCGCCCTTAACTTCTTGTCTAGACTGCAACAGTTCAGAAAACCAGATGGGTAGATCGCAGACTGTCTTAGCTTCGCTGCTAATGTTTTATGCCTTCACTAGTTAAAGGCTTATCATGTGCTTTTTCCATCACCATCATGCCAATCAGCTTGTTTAATGGACTTGATGTGCAAAAATATAATTGAATCTGAATGTTGTACTGTAAATGCTAATTATGATTAATTAAGCAGTTCATTTTTCTCGAAATGAAACGCTCAGCTCGTATTAGTGGTTTGCAGTATTTTGTTCTTGTATAATCACAATACTGATTTAACACCAATTCAGAGCATTAAATTAGTGTAGGGAAGACACTGAAAAACAATTCAATGAAATTTTAAACAGAAAACCCGAAACCTGATATACAGTATGCTCTGTAAATATTTGTGCGTGTTTGTGGTTATTTGAGAAGCACATAAGCATTAGGACATTTTCTGAATAACTCAGGATACCATGGTAGCACATCAAATATTCTCTGTTTTCAAATGACAAAGACTGGTATTGAGGTGATGCCTGTGGAAAGAGGTGTGTATGTGTATATTATATATAATATATAGTGTGTATGTACGTATGTGTGTGTGTGTGTGTGTCTGTGTGTGTATATATATATGTGTGTGTGTGTGTGTGTGTGTGTGTATATA
>CM045732.1:58700995-58733495 GCA_024760905.1 Plotosus lineatus
GGCCTCATTTTACACCTTACGTATTATTTTAACACCACAATAATGTTTTTAAAGTAGAATTATTATAAGTGTGGAAAATGTTTTGGATCACAGTTAATTGCGGTGAAAGCAGAGATCAATGGCCTAAAGTCTGACTTTAAAGGCTGTTGCAGAGCCGCAAAGAGCAGGGACCTCAGAGGGATTTGCTGTAAGTTAATTCTGACAACTTGGTTGGCATCAGTGTATCACATGGAGAAGTAGCTTATGTCTGACCTTTGCCGTGTTAAAAAAAATCTCATCCACCAATATATGTGAGAATTTGGTGGAATATTTTTTTTTTCCTCTCAGAATCCCTAAGGATGTCATATTTTGTATACATATGAACTAAAAAGTAATTCATAAAAGAATTTCAAAGAGATCCCTCGCTACGCTGCGCTTCAATTCATGCGGCTTCAGTGCATCGCGGGTTTTTTTCTAAAAACATGAATCAAATTAAAAAATAAGGAAATTAAGGACGAATAGGGGGAAAAGTTAAGGAAAATGCCACAAAGACAAGGCCAATTATGCAAAAAAAAACCCCAAACAAACAAAAAACAACCCAAAACCCCCCATCAAAACTAGTTACTTTGTTGTGAGGTGCTGATCTGAGTACGCGTACTTGCGTACTTGTGTGAGCGCGTGTCTGTATGTGTGTGTATTTATATTTTATTTACTTCTTATGCATTATTTTTCCATGTTTAATTAATTGTTATTATATACATTTATACCATTGAATATGTATTTATTGATATTATATACACGGTTCCACGATAAATGCTCACAACATAAAAAAATTTTGTTCAATCTTAACCCTAACCCTAAACCCTAACCCTAATGTATAATGAGTTAATTTAGGATTATGGCTGTTGTGAGCAAACGTCTGTATTTTCATTAAGGTTGTGAGCAATTGTCTGCACACATATACATGTACATATACATCAGTCAGGTGGGGTTGATCCTACGTTGCGGAATTTGGTGGTCGCGTGGGGATCTCGGTCCCGATTAACCGCGGAAAGTGAGGGATCCCTGTAGAGGCCTCTTCTCATGAGCATCGTAATAGGAGTGTGGAAAGTGTTGCACAAACTCCGGAGATGTTTAATTCTGATGGTGTCTTTTCACATGAAGAACACTGAGTTTTATCAAACATTTGTCTATTTCTGAAGCCTAATTAACGTAAACTATCCAGAACATTCATGCTTTGGTTTGTCAAATCTATCACTGTTGTACATTTTTATCTTCATACAGTGCTGTTTGGACTAAAACAGATGTTCCTCTTCTTTTATCAGCATGCATCATTAGGGTAATTTACATATGTTGGGGAGAAAGCAAAAGTAGATGCAGCAGTAAAAAAATATTGATTTTGGTCTCTAAAAATAGGTTCGGATTTTAAGAAGCAGGCCAGTGTCTGATGATGTCCAACTAACGTTTACTTTATTTACTGTTCCGTGGGGCTTTTGACTAAAAATATCAGGAGAGAAGTGTGTGTTGGTTGTTTGCCCCCCCCCCCCAACACCCCACCAACACCCCACCAACACCCCCCCCCCCTCTCAAAAATGTCAACATTGCCTTCATTCATTCATTCCAGCCACAGCAAATCTTCAAGTCTCTGCCTTTGTTTGAAACACGTCCTTAAATCATTAGGAATAAAATTTGCTACGCTTCGGTGCAGTTTCTGCCCTGCCACAAATAGATGTAGCAAGCGCTAATTATTGTTGAAACATATGAGACGGATATCATTAGCCAGGTGGTATT
Source organism: Plotosus lineatus (assembly GCA_024760905.1). NCBI lineage: Eukaryota > Metazoa > Chordata > Actinopteri > Siluriformes > Plotosidae > Plotosus > Plotosus lineatus. The sequence continues at coordinate 58,702,766 of CM045732.1, forward strand.
CATTAGGTTAATCGCAGCCATTTATTATTATTAATCATTTGTTCAAGGGTGGGGGTGTTAAATGATTAAAAATTAGTTGAAAGATTATTAAAAGATTATTTCAAATCATGTACTTTTGTGATGTTCGTACGGTAGTTTAACATTAAAAAAAAAATGACTTGAACACAAATGAAGGAAAAATGAATTGTACATGAAGGAGTCAATTATAGTTACCCAGCATGCAGGTTGTGTATCCAGGTATGATCAAGGCGGTGTGGTTTAACTTGTTCGAGTGACATTAGCATTAAGTAGACTAACCACAGAACAGTCTGAGTGGGATATTTTAATCAAATTGGCCTCAATGCTATATTCAGCCACATGCATATTAATGGAATGTCGTAGGTTGGAGAGAAGGGTAATTACGTTCTGAATGATTTCCAAGGCACTGATCTGATTGCAGACCTTCTGTTTTTCTCTGTTTGAAATTATAGGCTAGAGGCGATAGGCTTAATGCTGTTCTATGACCTTCTAATAGCTCTCTTTATTCTTTATTCCAATGAAGTAGTTTCCTGATTTTACATACATGCTTTAAGTACACTGCTGAATCCACGGCCGTTTGTGAAATTATTATTGATATTTTCCATAAACTGTAGTTTTAAATAAATGAGTGGAATAACACTCTTGAAAGTCAAACGTCTTACTTTTCTCATTCTTTCTGTGCACATTTTTTGTCTTTTCTGTTTAACAGCAGCACAGGGGAAAAGATAAATATGAGCGATTGGAAGAACAGCATAACATTCAGTTGTGTAATAAATTACATCTGTCTGTTTGGTCTAGTTTCTTGCATTCCTGCTGTAAATACTATTCTACAGTGGGTAGAATACAGTGAATTATGATGTATCAGGTTTACATGTATTCAGCAACTGGCGTGTGGTCTGAGAGCCACAACCCGTAGAATCAGTGTTACTGGAGCTGATGTAAGCTTCAGAACAAATATATTATAGAGCAGTAATAATGTCTAGTAGCGAGAGATTCTGATCCCCCCCACCACACACACACACACGCGCACACACACACACACACACACACACACACACACACTTGTAACTCTCTGAAAGATCAGCGTGTGGAACATCAGGCTTACTAACAATTTATTTAGAATGCATAATATTATGCTTCATTTAGCACTTGTTATGAGGAATTTTTGTGTACTATATATAGATTTTGGTGCGAAATTTTCTAACATCTGGCAACTTATTTTGATGTCTGCTAACCGAGATGGACTTACTGATCCCTCAACCCAAATTTGGTTTTAAATCAGACAAAAATTGTGTGGAAGGGGTGTGGCCAAGAAAGAACTTGTCAAAAGGGCCACTAAATTCAGTTACCTGCTCCAAGAATTTTAATAACACCGCAAGACGTAGCATTTGGCTTTGATGGAGTGATGTTCTGCTTGCATTTGTTCAATCATTAGTCTTATCACTTTATCTTGATCAGGGTCGCAGTGGAACCAAAGCCTATCCTGACAACACTGAGTGCAGCGCCAGCTCATCACAACCACCACTCCCGGCACCATCTCTTTAATTTCCTTGAGGAGTTTTAGTATACACTACACAGAACCCGAAATAAAAATTGTATAGTTTATTGGAGTGGTGCTGTGAGCAGTAACCTACTCATCCAGAGTTTGAAAAAGTTCCGCTTTCACTTGTATGACTGGTTAGTTTAATTATCAGATGAACTGTGTGTGTGTGTGTGCGCACACACACACACACACACACACACACACACACACTGAGATCCCTCACTTTTCGCGGTTAATTGGGACCGAGAGCCGCCTGTGACCATCGAATTCCGCGAAGTAGGATCAACCCCCCAACTTACGTATACGTACATGCTTTTCCTCTTGTTATAAATGCTTATAATAACAATTAAACAGTCAAAAATAATGCATAAGTTGTAAATAAAATATAAAGACATGCGCGCATGCATGCAAATGCACATGCACGCACTCAGATGCACACCTCACAAAAATGTAAGTCGTTTTGATGGGATGTTTTGGGTTGCTTTTTGTTGTTTGTTTAGACTTTTTTTTGTTGTTGGGTTTTTTTTTGTTTTTTTTTCATAATTGGCCTTGTTTTTGCGGCCTTTCCTTAACTTTTCCCCCTATTCTTCCTTAATTTCCTTATTTTTTTAATCTGATGAATATTTAAAAAAAAAAAAAAAAGTGATGCAACTGAAGCAGCATGAATTGAAGCGCAGCACGAGGTAGCGATGGATCCCTATATATATATATATATATATATATATATATATATATATATATATATATGTGTGTGTATATATATATATATATATACACACACACACACATATATATATATATATATATATATTGTGTATGTATATATATATATAGATATGTGTATATATATATATATATATATATATATGTATATGTATGTATATATACACATATACATACATATATGTGTGTGTGTGTGTGTGTGTGTGTGTGTGTGTATATATATATATTAGTGTGTGCAATCTTCACCACCAACACAGTCTCTCTCTCTCTTTTTTTTTTTTTTTTTTTTTTTGTAAAAGCCCAGTAGGGAATTGGATAGAGCAGCTGTGTGATATACAGTATAACAGTCATGTTCGTGGATTAATCAGATCAGCTGTATATGGTAATGCATGCTGTGCAGCTTCCAACAAACCGAGAAATCATTCCAGAAAGGTTTGACTCTACACAATCCTGATGGTTGTCCAGTAAAAGAAAAAAAATGTGGAGGATTTTTGAAACATTAGAAAGGCTGTGCTCAGCATAGTGTTTTCTTTATTTTCTTTTTTTTCTTCTTAATTAAGTAATGTAGGTGTATTTCTTTAGCTCCCTTATTTTTACATTTCTCTATTAATCATAGGAGAGTATTTGGCCACAGGTTGCCTCAGTATTTGAAACTGATATGTTTTCATAGATATTTAGGGCAGTTTACCTCCCTTTAAACTTAACAGGGCAAAGATTTAGCAATTAGGGTGTAATCATGATCATTATAGAGAGTAATCCATTTAAAACCTAACAGATGTGGGATTCAGGAAAGGGGACGGCCATGTCTTGAGAATTGAGCGGTAATGTTGTTGAAATGTTCAGGTGCAAGGTTGAAGTGTAGAATACTTTTTTTTTTTTTCTTTCCCAGAAGTGTTCACATGTTGACAGTTGACCGTTTAATGGCCCACTTAATTGCACTGACCCCTTGACCAGTGCATATCATCGTAAATTAATTCTGTGCCAGCCTTCTTTCCTTGGAGAAATGTGCTCACAAAGATGTTTTCTTTTCCCCTTCATATGAGACATTGGTGCTGAGTTGTTGATGTTCAGCACAGGGGACTCTGTCATGGTTCTAATGTGTTTTCTTTCTACTTTGACTTCCTGTCAGTTTTTATCGAGCTGATTATGAATATAATGAAAAAAATCTAAATATCTGCTCTCTGCTGCTTTATTGGTACGTGTCCAGATGGATTACTGAAATCAATATGGACTTTATATTTTACGGCAGGTAGAAAACCTGGCTTTCTGTGCTCTGTTTACATTCCTTCATGCGAAGAGAAGTCTATTAGATTTAACAGTTTATGTATATTGAAGATAGCATGTGGAAACAAAGCCACATGAGACAGTAGGTACAGTACCTGTGCTTGGAAATTTCTTGAAAGGTTTTGGCTTTCTGGAGCATCAGCAGTAGGTCACAAGTCTTCGAATTTGTGGCCAGGTGTTTAACATTGAGTGTAGCTGGAAATGAAGGTATCATATGGCAAGCCATGGAATTGAGTGACTCCCGAGAGTCGCAGCTTCCTGCTGAGAATGTTTACATTTTCAAAGCCCAACAGTTTCAGTGTGAATGTTCCAAAATGTCCCATCTGCCAGTGCTGAGAACGTTGCAGCGTTTCTCTCAACCTGAAACACCCACCCGTTCGCACAAACATTCCACCCTTTGATCTCAAACTTTACTCATCACTTTCAATATAGGATCTCACAGGGGCATATTGTATACTGTAAATATGCAAATATCTGCATACTGATGACTGAATGGACCGCTATCCTATGAACATGTAAGCATGGTATATGTGAGGTTTCCGAATGTCTTTGCCTTTGCATCACTTTGAGGTGTTTTCCTGCCTGTACTAGATGAAGAAACGTTGGACTGTAGTATCTGTCTGTTGCGGTGGTCAGTGATATGAGGAGTGGGAATACTTCTATTTTCTCTCATTTCACACCATTGTCAGTCTCTGTAACCTTACCTCCCTCCCCTCACGACGCATCTCAGCAGGAACCCTTTGTCCGAGATGTTCATCTGGAACAACTTTGCCACACTTGTTTTCATGTTCTTTTAGATTACAGGGTGGCTGGCCGTGGCTTTGAAGCGCCCCTCTTCCTTTGTCTCTGTGCAATGCACTCTGGTAATTAACTTTGTCCTTCTTTTATTTGTTCCAGTCACTCGCAGTCCACTCTTCTGAGCATCTTCTCCCAGGAGTACCAGGTTAGAAGTTTTCTTCCTTTGTGAAGCCTGACAGGTGCCTAATTGAATGATGAATGTCCCCTTATTTCTTTGTAATTGAACTGCCAGCTTTCTGATTGGTTTGGAAGATGCCCCCTCCTTTCTCTCCTCTCCTCTCCCCACTCACATGACGAAGGCCCTGCCTGAGTCTCAGTGGAATCCTGCCAAGCCTTCCCATCCATCTGTCTAATAACATCTAGCCCCTGCTTATTTGGTGGACCTGTAATAAATTATGCTAAACCATTATTATTCTGACAATAATAATTTCCCCGTGTAGTGTGGCTCCGTGTGCTAAATGTTTGCTGACTCGCACTGTCACTGCTGCTTTCCCTGGCTGACAGCCGATGATGATAAATGGCCGATGCCGGGAGTGGCAGAAGGCTGCAGAGGCACAAAATGGAGTCATTCATCATCCCTGTGACAGGTGTCACTCATGCGGCATGTCCCCCTGGAATTGCTTTTTTTTTTTCTTCTTTTTTTTTTTTTTGTAGTTTTTAAATAAGTTGTTTTTTAAGCTATGCTCACTCTTTCCCCTGGTTAAGGTGGCAAGTGAATCATATAAAATAAGGCATTAAAAGGTGCAGAGGGGAGGGAGGGGTTTTTAATCTGTCGAGGTTTCATTGCAGTGGAAATTAATTGAAGTTTTAAGTCAAGGGAGAATGATTTTGTCATTACTCACATCAAACCCCTTTGAGCACAACTTGCCGAGATTCAATAATGTTGCTTGCTCGCATAGGAAAATTCCAAGTGAAAAGGAAAAGAAAAATCAAGTGTGGCTTATGAATGGTGTAAAATATGTATCTATTTAGAATATACGAAAAAAAAAGTTATTAATAAAATAACCATTTCATTGTGCACCATCTTTCAGAAAAGGATGAAAAGGAGTTTTGCAAAACATCGCGCAGATATCATTGAAGACTACTACCAGAGGTACGAATCAGTCCAATCTACCTACTAATCACTAGCCGGGTGTGTACGTGTGAGTGGGTGGGCTCCTGTGACAGATATAATCTCCTCTAAACAAATCACCAGGCCTTCCAGATCCCCGCTCGCACCTGCTAAGCCTACAAATGTGCACACAGACTCGCTGGAAAAAAAAAAAAAAAAAAGTATGCTTGGACATTTGCCTTGATTAGGCACATGGCGGCCTATTATTTGCAATTTCTTTCAAAAATCAGATCAGGAGACAACAAAAGCAAACTGGCTTAAGGCGAGGAAGCATTTTTGCTGCATATTGTAATTAGCCTCTGGTAGCCTATTAAGCTTGTTGTTTTGAAAAATAGAGAGAGGAACAAAAACACAAACCAGAAGCTGCAGTTGTAACCTGCTTACATAACAAGAAACTTCACACTTTATCTGCGTGGGATCTTCAGAAGGCTTTGTGGTTTCTGACGGGGAGGAGGCAGAACCCTCTTGTTTTGTTAATGATCATGCTTGTCTGATTTGAGGACAGTCTGAGGTTTCAGAGCTGTACCGTTTCAACCACACCAAGCGTTAGAAATGCCGTAGAGGCCAAAGCCTACGGGACATCAGCATGTCTTGGCTGGCCTGTTCTTGTTGTCTTCTATCTGTATGTCTGTTGATGTTTTTTTTTTTTTTTTTTTTTTTTTTTTCCCCCCTCACAATCATTATTTTGTTGTTGTAATGAAGGTATCGTAGTGAAGCCAGCAAACATCCTTCAGCCCCTGTCCTGCTGGAGTTAGCCAATGAGGTAATGACTTTAAACCCTCTCGAGTCTTTCGCTCCAGCTTTCTTTCTTTCTTTCTCTTTTTCTTTCTTTCTTTCTTTCTTTCTTTTTCCTCATTTTCTGTCTTTTTTTTATTCTCTTTGTCTATTTTCTTCCTGTTCAGTTTTATAGCTAGCTATTTATTTTTCTTTTGAAGTGCCCTGGCAGGTCTGCAGCAGATTTTGGCACAAACACAATTACCCTTGAATGCTCCATCTTTTCAAAGACTGAATCTGTGTTTCAGATTTTCCCCCTGCCTGTTAGTACTTATAAAAATTGGGCAAATGGTCCTACCTATTAACCAATTATTTAATGCAATTAGGCTGTATCCTCCTCAAACAGATGTAAAAATACTTATTTTTTCTATCATTATTATAATTGACATTCATAAACGCTGGTTTCTGAAACAATAAATGATGGACACGCAAAGCTCTGCAAGTAGTATTTAGATTTTTATCGACTGGCTTTCTGGTTAAAAATCTTTTATTAATGTTCACTGAAAACTCGACTGAAATCATTCATACAGTATTCTACATAGTCACTTTTAATCCTGGAAACAACCCAAATGCTTCTAATGCTGGACTGGGGAAAGTTTTGCATGCATTTATTAAAAATAATTTTCCACTGTGAGTGTGAAAGGGTCGCACCCGGCCATCACCATGCTCCAACATTTCTCATTAATAAGAATGAACAAGTCCTAGTCCGTGTCTCTTGTGCAGTACAGCCAGTCAGTATATTAACAATTAACGTTGGGTAAGTCTCAGGGTTTAATGGCTAGTGAAAGGGCCCTGTAGTGTCTCTGGTGAGTCCCATTAAAAAGGGGTTGCGCTCCCACCCTCTCCATCACCACAGCCTCTTAAAATGCATCCCATAAAACCTCAAATTTGATGTTTACTCTGATAATAGCACAGAGAATCAAGATGAACTGAGTTAATATCCTCTCTTTAATGATCATGCCTCGCCTCAGATGACCTGTTCCTGCTGAAGAGATATTAAACACAAAATAAAGTATGGTGTTGTTTTCATAAAGATCCTCCACTTGTGCAGGAGAACTCGACCTTAAAATACAAATCATGGAAATTACAAGCTTATGTACTGAACAAAACCCCTAAATAACCATGTTTGTTCCTAAACAAACTTTTCTGCAAGTCATTATAGAAAAGCGTGACGCTGTGTAATCAACCACTTTTCAGATCACAACATAGTTTTAAAGAAAATTATACCAAACTTGGTGGTTTTCCCCATTCAGGTTTTCTTCCAAACTTTCCTGTTTCCTCCCACAGTCCGTAGACATGCACATTATGTCACCTTTACATCACCCATCGGTGTGAATGGCTGTGGGTCTGCTTTAGCCTTGCAGTAGACCGGTGGACCTGTTCAGGGCTTGCCCTGCCTGTCACCCAAAATCAGCTGGGATTGGATCCAGCTTCCGCCGTGACCCTAATGGATAAACGGTACCGATAATTGATTGGTGCACTGATGCAGTGAATATAATGAATGTATTTTCTTCTTTAGAAACCTAAATACCAGTAACTAACTAATCACCCATCCATCCAGGTGTTGTCGATCAGTATTTCATGGACATTTATCTGCAAGCAGTCACTGTCATTCATCTCATTTAATTAGCATTCTGGCATAATTTCAGAATTGGGATATATATATCGGTGTGTATGAATGCGTTTAAAAAGCAAGGAAAATATTAATGAGATGTTATAATTTATGAAAGTTGAAGTGAATTCACTCAGCTCATGATCTCTGGACAGTGTAATGTTAAGTGTTTGTGCACTTATGGAAATAAGCTACTTATGGAATTTGATCAGCAGTTAAGCTAGTGAGGTTTCTGAGGTAAATCTGAAAAGAAAACTGTGCTGATGTGGACCGTTAATTTCAGTCTAATTGAAACTTCGTCCGGGTTTTGTGGAGGCGATTTTTTTTTTTTTTTTTAATTATAGCTTAAATTTAGGAGAGGGACTGTATTATCCACGGTCCTATAGCAGGAATTACTGACAAGACATGTCTATGTAATCACTGATATAGTGATATTAAGACTATTTCCAAAACACTTCTTAATTTTTTTTTTTTTTTTAATGGTAGGGTGCTACTTGGTGCCTGTGGCACTGCTGACGTATGTCATGAAATAATTTAGGTAATTAGTAAATTTGCTAACACACAGTACAGGCTAAAACAATAAAATAAGTACCACAACAAAAGTCAGTCACTTTACAATGGCTTCGTGTGTGTGTGTGTGTGTGTGTGTGTGTGTGTGTGTGTGTGTGTGTGTGTGAGTGTGAGATTTTCTGGAAAGTGAAGGGAAACTGATTCACTGGCAATTCTTAGTGATTTATTGAGTAAGTCGTTAATTTCTTGAAATGAAATATCTGAAGGAATTCTCTTCCCTAAACCCGTTTTTATTTCCTTTTTAAAGCACAATATTTATCTTGTTTTAGTGAGCTATTTAAAGTTATGTCAGTTCTCCTTGGCATTACAGGGCAACATTACTTATGTTATCATCATTGTGGTTTTTAATAGTAAAGAAATTCAGAAAGTTTAAACATAACTCATAATTGTTCACTTTGACAATTGGTTCTGGAAATCAAAGAGAAAATACTGTACATGTGTTTCTCCCTCATCATAAAAAGAAATCAAATATAAAAGTAGTTGCAACTCCAAATATTGGACTTCACATCCCAATACATACAATACAATACAGCTTTATTCACATTTTACTCTACAGGTTTTACAGAATAGAATTACAATATTCAGAGGAAAAGACTGAGATTCATAGTTAAATTATCAGCTATCTAAATATAGAGGAATTATCAGGAAATGCCTAGAGTCTAACTTAACCGTAAGGGGTTTCCGGGTTAGACGCTAGATAGATAAAGTGAGGGAAGTAAGTGCAGCTTGCTTAAAACACATCAGCATACAAAGCATATAATATACAAATAGCATATCAACTATAATAGCAAAGCAGCACAAAACACACACATCACATAAAAGACAACAAATGGATCATAATCTGTAAATGTTAAGCTATAATAAAAACAAATAATTCAAGAACAGATCATTTGTAATATAGAAAAGAAAATTATTACAGCTTGGATCGAAAATTGTTTCAAGAGCAAGTACTTCTTCAATTGTTCATAGCATCAGAAAATGAACCAAGTTGTTTTAATTTAGATGGTAAAGTTAGCCAGAGTTGTGTCATCATGCTTGTTATGGTCTGCATTATATGATATATGACATGGAGTGAATGTTTTTTGCATAATTAATGTAATTTGTAAATATAGCGGGTTGTTCATTTTTATGCCAGCGATGTATGAATGTATTTCAACACTTGAAGGTCAAAAATATGATGGATGTTAAATATTTCCAAGAGGTTGATAAGTGGAAGTGCACTATATGTATTGCTGCCATATAAGGTGGCAAAAAAATATATATATATGATTTTGTTTTGCTCGCAAAGTTTTTAAGTGTGACTTACTTACACCCCCCCAAGCCAATATTGCATAAGAAAGGTATGAGTAAATAAGGTTATAATAAAGCTGTTTGAGTTGGAAGAGAGAGAGAGAGAGAGAGAGAGAGAGAGAGAGAGACATAATACTGACGCTTTTAGAATATACCAGTATTTCTTGAAATTTGAGAAGAGACCAATGAATGCAACGTGGTTACAGGTGTCACAAAAATTGTGACGTATAAGAGACTTCCGGTTTATCTAGTTAGTTTAAGATGAACAGCATGTTGGTGGGAAAGTTGAAACTTTGGGATCTGTTCTATTAAAGTGTACATATGAGGTGATGAGGGATCTGGACAGAAGGACTAAAGGACTGAAGTACTACTGAATCACTCTCTTTTTTTTTTTTTTTTTTTTTTTTTTTTAGGAAAAGGTGATGTGGGGGTGAAAATCAACAATCAAATGGGATTGTGGGTAATGTAGGAAACATTAAAACAGATTGAACTGAGTAAAGAAAAAAAAATTGCAAAGTAATTAGCAATATTTGAATGAACCATAAGTGAGGTGGATGTTGCTGAATCATCCATGAGGCGAAAGTTTGTTTAATTTAGCAAGCCTGAGGTACACAATTATTTTTAATAAATACGACATCGAATATTAACATAAAACTGTCACTGTGAAATATGATTTTTATACCTCTTTTATCTTGAGAGACACACGTGTGAGCAGGCATTTGTTTAACTTTCTTTATAGTGCCTATTAAAAAGTTTAGGTATATGTATTAAAAAATTAAATAATAAGGAAATTAAAGAAGGCTAAGGGGGGAAAGTTAAGGAAAATGCCACAAAAACAAGGCCAATTATGCAAAAAATCCCAAACAAACACAAAATAAAAAAACAGCCCAAAACCATGAAAACTAGGTACATTGTTGTGAGGTGCGCATCGGAGTGTGTGAACGTGCATCTGCGTGTGTGCGTGCACGCGTGTCTGTATGTGTGTGTATTTCTATTTTATTTACATCTTATGCATTATTTTTGAATGTTGAATTGTTATTATAAGCATTTATAGCATTGAATATGTGTTTATTGATATTATGTACACACATACATGTACGTATACGTCAGTCGGGGTGGGGGGTTGATCCTACTTCGCGGATTTTGGTGGTCTCGTGGGGATCTCGGTCCCAATTAACCGTAGAAAGTGAGGGATCTCTGCATTTTAACTATGACACTGAGTCAGGTCAGGTGACTGCCACGTTTCGATTAGCTCATAGCACTGTTGTAACTAAGTTGTAAAGTCTGCTTAGTTTACTCGTTTAAAAACAAAAGTAAACTGCACTATGTACATGTGTTTTTGTACATATTACAAAATGCACAATAAAAACAATTTTATAGTTTATTTTTGTTCATTTTAACGCGCTACCTGATTACACCACTTTCTCCAAGTGCTGTGACAAACTAAGTCAATTTAGTTCAAGCATTCTCTCAGAATAATGATTTTTAATTCCAAGTTAGCAGACCAATCAGATCATGCCACTCCTTTCCCTTGTTGTATGTCCTGACATGTCTTAATATGCAAACTAATCAGGGCTGCTTTTTCTTTTAGTACGTCGTACCTTTTTTATTTAAATGAAAATTCTGAAAGTCGCTGATAGGTTCGACTCACTTTAATTATTCAGTATTTTCACACATTATTATATAATCAGCAGGAGATTCATCTTTACTTCAACAACCAAAGCACCTGGGGAAAAGAATGTGGTCAATGTGTTCAGGTCTATACAGCTTAATGAGTTACTACAACTTACAGATCACACAAAAGTCAGTGGATGCACTTTTCCCTAATGAGGTTGAAGTGAAATAACTCGTAATCAGATAACCTTTACAAAGCCCTAAATTTCAAACTCAGGTCATTCAAAGAAAAAGGCCACACATATACTTATTTTATTTTGCGTTTTATAAGCTTAGGAAATTGTTCCCAAGAATGTGGAAGGAGGCTGTGAGCTGTTTTCAGTGGTCTTGTGCTTATGTTGCCAGATGTTATGGGTATACCCGCCCCATTGAGTAAAGTTTTAATAAAGTAGAACAGATGAGCAACCACAATTTTGTTTTTCTCTCTAATTCCGCAATGGGCCTGTGGGACAATTTAGATCACAATATGAGAAAATACCTGTTCTTTTGCTTTTTTTTTTTTTTTTTTTTTAATTTCTTCCAGTTATGTCAAAATATTATTGAGTCCCTGTTTAATTCCTTGCCATCATTATGGCCTCTGGTTTCTCAAAGTGACATCAGTTCAGCTGTGAATGATGAACATGGAGACTTCCAGGGTTCAGGCATCTGTAAATGTTGCTCGCAGTCCGGCACGAGAGTGAGATGGGCTTGTGATTAATATGAAAATTATGTGAATGCAAGTACCTGAACTAATCAGGCAGTCTTTATTCAGGCTGCCCCACCAAGGGTAATGTTGCCATTTTTCAAGTGTCACTCCTGATGTGGGTTACTGTGGTGGCTAAGAACTCTTTATCCTGTGATATTTAAATGTGTGTGTGTGTGTGTGTGTGTGTGTGTGTGTGTGTGTGTGTGTGTGTGTGTGTGTGTGTGGGTGAGAGAGAGAGAGGAACAAGAGATAGATAATGGGAGAAGAGACAACCACAATTGTGTGGGTTAGAGAGAGGAAGAGACCTGCGGCCTGAAGAAGAGAGACTGGAAAAGCAGAAACCTCTAATGAAGATGAATTCGGTCTCCTTACTGCCGTAATAATTATAGACACGTTTGGTTGTTGTCAAGGCTGCATTTTCCATGCAGAATTATGGAGATGTTAACAAACAGCAGCGCCAGTAAATCTTTTTGTGGTGTGTGTGGACTGCTTCAAGCAACACCAGGAAGGATCACAGAGGAGATAAAACACTACAATTGAGCTATATGTTGAGCAGGAATCCGCCGTTGGGGTCCCAATTATGTTAACAAGCAGCAGAAATGCTTCTTGGCTGTGTTCTTTCCAGGCTTCACAGCAGAGGAGTGAAAAATACACCAGGATGTTTAATGAAGTAAAGAGGACAGGGTATTGTCTACCAATATTACTTATTCTAGCCAAATTCACATGCATGCACATTTTTATTGCTTTACTTTGCTCCAGCTGTTTTCATGCACTAATTATTTTGCCACTATATTGTTTTCTTCAAGAGACAACTTATTGTAGAACATTAATTATCCAGACTCCATCTCTGGATGCAGGACGGGCGGGTGGGGTGAAATAAGCATGGATGTGCTAGCGTTGGTGTGTCAGCCTCTCCTCAGTGACGGGTTTTAAATGAGCCATAGGTGCTACGCTCTATGTCAGCCTCAGTCTTGATCTTCCAGCCAGCATTCATACTTTTCAAGTTTTTGCCTTCAAAGAGCCACTCCGCTCCCGGTGTCTCCTCCCAGCTTTGAGTTAGTGAGTGTTTGCAGGCCCTGCTGTCAGCTCCGGCCCTAACTGTGACTGCACTGCCTCGCATGCAAGTCTTGCGCTCTCTCTCTCTGGCTTTCGGCAAAGTTAGGCAGTAGTAGGACTTGTGTAGTCCTCACCTCATGACAACTAATATGCTTTGTCGAACACCCCCCCCCCCTATCTCACCCCACCCCACCCCACTCTTACCTGATTCTAGTGTATAGTCATGCTGATGAGTCTGAAGGACATTAAACATCAGGTGATCCACACAAATGCTTATGAAATAATAAACACATTAATAGTCTTCGGTAAGCTCCTGAAATCACAAAGTATGATGAAATTAAATTAAATATTATAGAGAAAGTTTGGTACTTATTCACTATCACTTTGTTGCAGACAATTTACTATTCTCACACAAAAATGTTATTTTTTTAAAAATTAACCAACACTATAGTGACTGACTGATTGATTGGTCGGCTGGTTGTGATCCCAGTTCATTCAGACTATTCTGCATTTCCTTAAAGTTTTAATTTTTTTGTTGTTGTTGTTGTTTTTTTTAACCTGTGATCACTTTGAGCCTCATATGCTAATTAGGGATTTAGATCTGGGATATCGGGAAAGCTAACAAGATATGTTAATAATAATACTATAACCATAGTAATAAGAATGATTGTTGTTTGTCGTATTATTATTATTATTATTTTCATTTTTTAACTGATCTTTTGTAACGTGGTCCTGGTCCTTGTGCACTTGATCTTCATAATACTTTTGTTCAAAACACAAATTTGATGGTAATGTTTGTACAATATTGAGGCACGGCCTAAAAACAACACTCCTGATAAATGTCTCTGTTGATAGGAAGTTGATCTTGATGAACTTCTCCATACTATTTTCTTTACAAAAAAAAACATTGTTTGAAATGCTTGGATGTTCATTATAGTTTTACCGCCTCCAAATGGGTTGCCGGTAGTTTGTGGATACAACAGCAAGTGTTGCCTGGAAACGTACGCCATAAAAAAAATTAGCTTGAAGATTTACCAGATACTTTTAGATGGAGAGCTCTGCTGCTGTGAATATTCTCGTTTGCAGTAATAATTTGTTTGATCTTGATTAATACCTTTGTACTTGCATTCCCAAAACGAGTGGCTATCCAGGTAGAAATGCATATGTGATGCTATCCCAGTCCACCATAGGACATGTACTAGAACTTTAACTTGGTAGATTGTTACCTAATACAATTTTCTGGGCTTCTTGTAAAAAGCATAAAGTTGAAGAGTTTAATTTATTATGTACATGTAGGGTTAGAAATGTAGACATTTGCAAAAGCAGAAACGGAAAATAGAATCACTTTCCCACACTTTGTAATTAATGGCAGATATTAAGAGGAATTGTTTTGGGGCTCTAACACTGTTCTGGTTTTGGGTTTTTTTTTTGTTTTTGTTTTTGTTTTTTTTGGGTCTAATTTTACAAAACTGATATTTGCACTGTGACAGGTATTGAGTCGTGGTACATTAACATTTGACTTGTCTCATAGGTGGACCTTTCCCCATCTCTGCTGGCTCGTTTGCTGCTTGAGCGTTTCCTGGAGGAGCACCAGGGCTCAGTATGTGAGTAGATGGGCTATATTTTGCATCAGCACTTTTTTTTCCCCTTTATTTTCTTCATGACACACACAGACACACACAGGTCAGTGGCAGTCGTACCTACAGCACATGACTGACAATTAACTGCTCTGCAGACCACCCACTACTTAACTGCTGTTTAGATCAATGCTCCTCCATTTCATCAGTGTTATTTATAACCCCTGTTTTTTTTCCCTGTTCTACTTTTCCTCTCTAGCCAGTGGAATTGAGAAGAAAATGAGAGATAAAACAAACCTTTTTAGGTACTACTGATGGCCGAGGAGGAAGGATAATAGGTGCTTTTAAAAAAGAAACAAAGACCGTTTTCCAGGAATTGACACACGATAGTGTTAAATAAGAAAGGAAATGACTACATCATTAAAAATGACTGCAATCAAAACTGCCGTAATAACAAAAAAATTATAATAATCATTATTGTGATTAATATTATTGATATTATTCACCAGAGACACTGTTGTTATAAAATCAATACAAATTTTTAGAGACGTTATCAACTTACTGATGATACGAATAAAGAGCCCATTTGGTAGGTTTATTGTAATGTGGGTTTTTATTATTATTTTTTTTTTTTAATTTATTACATATATAAGAATCCCAGTAATCCTTAGCTGTGGTAAGATTTGGTTATACTGTATCTCACCACCTCTAACAAAAATATAAAGTTCATCTAGAAATTAACAATTTAAAAGAAAATGCCCAGTTCTACCCAGTTCATTTTTTCCCATTTCTGTTGCTTTTCTGCTGTTGTTATTCCACACCTTTCTCTCCCCCCCCCCCTCTCTCTCTCTTTTTATTTGCACCTTGATGTCAGTAGGATTTGACATCCTATTTTTTTGCTTTGAACATTCATTTGAATGCATTTGTGGTGGTTTCCTCCTCTCACCCTTTCTCTCTCTCTCTAGTTCTCTCATTTTCTCTCTCTTCCACCCTCCCTCCTTTCCTCCCCTCTATCCTTCCATCTTTAAGATACAGCACATGTGCACATTCGCATGCATACTCCCGACCCCGTATCACTCCAGCAGACACGTCCCATCCCAGTGCCGAACCAGGGAGTCAGTGCTTTATGAGAGAATCACATGATGTCAAAGCTGCACGCCTTCGATTTAATCAAGAAAGAGATTAAAGTGGATGTGTGTTATTTTCAACTCGGCCACGGCACAGTCATTTGTCACTGTCAGGCTTGTGATTGCGTTGGACCCGCCATTGTCCAACGCTTGTCAAAATAGTAGTCCTGCTATAGCATGAAGACTAGGGCAGCGCTCCAGAAAAGGAAAACAGTGTGAGGGTGAGAATTCGGATGGTCCTTGGCAGGGTAGTTCAGGGGGTGTGTGTTTTGATTCATGTGAAAAGTCATGCTTTTAAGGTTAATGTTTTTAACTTGAGCTACAGTGGTTTTATTAAACTGGTTTATATCTGTTTGCGGCTCAGCTTTTTCAGTGTGCATCAGGTGATGGTGCAGGATATGACTGAGGCAATGTGGTCGGGGTGACTTCTATTTTGACATCTATTGCCTGTTCTCCCCCTTCTCACTGCTGACCTGACTGGCCTTGGGCGGTAAAATTCAGCACACATACGCTGTGCGGTCAGATCTCTGAATCTCCCTGTGTGTATATTAGAGTTTTGTAATGTGTTTCCATTATGAAGCAATGCAAGGATAATTGTCTTTGGTGGCAATTAGCTAACAGGTTTGTTCAGTGGCATTGGCAGGCACATTCATCATTCCCTACCCCCACCTGCCTAGACTTGACATATCTCTCTCTCTCTCTCTCTCTCTCTCTCTCTCTCGCTCTCTTGCTCTCCCCCTCTGTCCCTCTCTCTGTCTCAGTGTCGTCGTCGTCCCCCTCTCTCTCTCTCTCTCACTCTCGTGTTCTTTCTTTACCCCGTCTCGGACAGCATGGATCAATAGACTCCTATATAAGGAACTTTGCTTCCAAGTCCATGAACGACTTGCCATTACACAGCACCATTATTTTTATTCCCCTTTTTTCCCTTTTGCATTTAGGAGACATAGAAATTGTACCTTTGGGATGGTGGAATATATACGCAATCACTTGGTTAGAATCAATAAAGAGATTTAAATTGTTTCTCATCTCTTGCTGCCTGCTTGTTGTATGTGCAAGATTTCCCCAAACTGCTTAACTGGCAGCAAACACAATCGCTGGGTTGTGATTGTAAATATAATAGTACATTTCATCATGTATTGAATATGATGTTAACATCTATAATGGGGTGAAATGACATAGAGGG
This sequence comes from Plotosus lineatus, assembly GCA_024760905.1. NCBI lineage: Eukaryota > Metazoa > Chordata > Actinopteri > Siluriformes > Plotosidae > Plotosus > Plotosus lineatus. The sequence goes on from CM045732.1 coordinate 58,719,791, forward strand.
ACCATGGTGTTATTTACGTTTTAGGGATGTGTGTACATACATACATACACACATACATACATAAGTATATATCCGTGTATGTATGTATGTATGTATGTGTGTGTGTGTGTGTGTGTGTGTGTGTATAATATATATATATATATATATATATATACACACGAAGATTTATGGATGCAGTGAAGGCGGACATGAAGGTCGTTGGAGTAAGAGTAGAAGATGCAGAGGATAGGGAGAGATGGAGGCAGATCATTTGCTGTGGCGACCCCTGAAGGGAACAGCCGAAAGGAAAAGAAGAAGAAGACACACACATACAGACGCTCCCCGACTTGCGTTCATCCGTTTTACGTTTTTTTTTTCTTTAAAAAAAAAAAAAGTCAAATTTTGAGTTTAGACGTGCCTACGTAGTACGCTGACATAATGACGCTGCATCCATTGTTTACAATTGTTTACTCCTCCCTCTTCCCAGTTGTTATACATATATATACTAGTCCTTCTCAAAAATTAGCATATTGTGATAAAGTTCATTATTTTCTGTAATGTACTGATAAAAATTAAACTTTCATATATTTTAGATTCATTGCACACCAACTGAAATATTTCAGGTCTTTTATTGTTTTAATACTGATAATTTTGGCATACCGCTCATGAAAACCCAAAATTCCTATCTCAAAAAATTAGCATATCATGAAAAGGTAGTCTAAACGAGCTATTAACCTAATCATCTGAATCAACCAATTAACTCTAAACACCTGCGAAAGATTCCTGAGGCTTTTAAAAACTCCCAGCCTGGTTCATTACTCAAAACCGCAATCATGTGTAAGACTGCTGACCTGACTGCTGTCCAGAAGGCCATCATTGACACCCTCAAGCAAGAAATCTCTGAGCGAATAGGCTGTTCCCAGAGTGCTATATCACGGCACCTCAGTGGGACGTCTGTGGGAAGGAAAAAGTGTGGCAGAAAACGCTGCACAATCAGAAGAGGTGACCGGACCCTGAGGAAGATTGTGGAGAAGGACCGATTCCAGACCTTGGGGGACCTGTGGAAGCAGTGGAGTGGACTGCCGCATTCCCCAGGTCAAGCTACTTTTGAACCAGAAACAGTGCCAGAAGTGCCTGACCTGGGATACAGAGAAGCAGCACTGGACTGTTGCTCAGTGGTCCAAAGTACTTTTTTTGGATGAAAGCAAATTTTGCATGTCATTCGGAAATCAAGGTGCCAGAGTCTGGAGGAAGACTTGGGAGAAGGAAATGGCAAAATTCCTGAAGTCCAGTGTCAAGTACCCACAGTCAGTAATGGTCACATGCTAGCTACCGGTGTTGGTCCACTGTGTTTTATCAAGGGCAGGGTCAATGCAGCTAGCTATCAGGAGATTTTGGAGCACTTCATGCTTCCATCTGCTGAAAAGCATGACTGACATGAAGATTTTCATTTTTCAGCACGACCTGGCACCTGGCTCACAGTGCCAAAACCACTGCTAAATGGTTTACTGACCATGGTATTACTGTGTGCAATTGACCTGCCACCTCTCCTGACCTCAAGCCCATAGAGAATCTGTGGGATATTGTGAAGAGAAAGTTGAGAGAAACCAGACCCAACACTGTGGATGAGCTTAAGGCCGCTATCGAAGCATCCTGGGCCTCCATAACACCTCAGCAGTGCCACAGGCTGATTGCCTCCATGCCACGCCGCATTGAAGCAGTCATTTCTGCAAAAGGATTCCCGACCAAGTATTGAGTGCATAACTGAACATATTTATTTGAAGGTTGACTTTTTTGTATTGAAAACACTTTTTTTATAGGTTGGAGGAAATATGCTAATTTTTTGAGATGGGGATTTTTGGTTTTTCTTAACTTTTTTGCCAAAATTATCAATATTAAAACAATAAAAGGCTTGAACTACTTCAGTTGTGTGTAATGAATCTAAAATATATAAAAGTCTAATGTTTATCAGTACATTACAGAAAATAATGAACTTTTTCACAATATGCTAATTTTTTGAGAAGGATTAGTATATATATCAGTTATATAGTGTGTCACCCTTGTGTTAAGACGTCGTCTCTGTGATCTTTGTGGTTACACTGTTTTCCAGACTTTTGTAACCCTAAGCAAATATGGTTGGTCAGAAGCGTAAGTCTACTAGCATGGGTGCAAGTCTCATACACAGAGATGAATTAAGTATCTCCTCGGATCGGTGCAATCTACCATGCATACTCAGTTCAGCAAAGATAGTTGTAAAATGAATGAAAACCCGAATCCAGAAAAAAAAATAGAACTCTGCTCTGCTGGTGATTCACATCAGTGCAGGCTGAGTACTAAACGAGTTCAACGGCGCCTTGCTCACTTGAAAGACCGGATGTCCGTATAACCTACCTCCAAGCACAGCAAGTACACTACTTTCGGTATTGAGCGCCTCACATATTGTTAGCGTTGATTGGCTTTTTAAGATTCATGTAAAGTGAGTTGGCTCAGCTTCATGTCATGTGAGTCAGCTCAGCTTCATGAAAAGTGATCATCCGTCGACCATCGGAACCATTTACAAGCAGAAAGATCGCATCATAGAGAATGTTAAAGGTTATATTTGATACTGTATTTGATGAGTGAATTTGATTAAAATGTATCAATTTGAAATTATTTTGCTTGAATCTAATTTCTTTGAAATTAATGTTATTATTTGATATATTTGATATTATTTTACAATGTTATGTTTATAATAATTGATTTAGGGGTGTTTTATGAGATATGGTAATGGTATTTATGGCTGTATAGTATAGTATGAGCGTCATATGTCATACACTTGTGTGTAACAACTTGCGTTCAATTTCAACTTGTGTTCGGCCGTCCAGAACCAATTAAAAACGTAAGTCAGGGAGCGTCTGTATATATATCCACCGTATTCAATGTAATAAGCGCCCTGCTCCAATAAGCCCCCCCCAGGGTTTTGAATCTTGTGTCTAATAATCGCCTTGTGTTCTGGGAGCAAAATCGTAGATCAAACTTACCAATTTTATTCGATCAGTCTTCTTTTCCTTTCGGCTTTTCCCTTCAGGGGTCGCCACAGCGAATCATCTGCCTCCATCTCACCCTATCCTTTGCATCTTCTCTTACACCAACGACCTTCATGTCCTCCTTCACCACATCCATGAATCGTCTCTTGGTCTTCCTCTAGGCCTTCTGCCTGGTAGTTCCAACCTCAGCATCCTATTACCAATATACTCACTATCCCTCCTGTGTACATGTCCAAACCATCTCAATCTAGCCTCTCTGACTTTGTCTCCAAAACGTCTTACATGTGCTGTCCCTCTGATGTGCTCATTCTTAATCCTATCCATCTTCGTTACTCCCAAAGAGAACCTCAACATTTTCATCTCCGCTACCTCCAACTCTGCCTCCTGTCTTTTTCCCAGGGCCACTGTTTCTAAACCATACAACATCGCTGGCCTCAACACCGTCTTGTACACTTTTCCTTTCATTCTTGCTGATACCCTCCTATCACACATCACACCGGACACTTTTCTCCAACCATTCCAACCTGCCTGCACACGCTTCTTGAACTCTTTTCCACACTCTCCATTGCTCTGGATTGTTGAGCCTAAGTACTTAAAATCCTCCATCTTTCTTATCTCTGCTCCCTGTAATCTCACCGTTCCTCTTGGGTCCTTGTCATTCATGCACATGTATTCTGTCTTACTGAGGCTAATCTTCATTCCCCTCCTTTCCAGGGCATACCTCCACCTCTCTAGATTTTCCTGCACTTGTTCTCTGCTCTCACTACAGATCACAATGTCATCTGCAAACGTCATAGTCCATGGGGAATCTTGTCTAACCTCGTCTTTCAGCCTGTCCATCACCATAGCAAACAAGAAGGGGCTGAGAGCTGACCCTTGATGCAGTCCCACCTCCACCTTGAACTCTTCTGTCACACCGACAGCACACCTCACCACTGTCTTACATCGCTCATACATGTCCTGCACCACTCTAACATACTTCTCTGCCACTCCAGACATCCTCATGCAATACCACAGTTCTTCTCTCGGCACCCTGTCATATGCTTTCTCCCAGATCCACAAAGGCACAATGCAGCTCCCTCTGACCTTCTCTGTACTTCTCTATTAACATCCTCAAGGCAAACACTGCATCTGTGGTGCTCTTTCTTGGCATGAAACCAAACTGTTGTTCACAAATGCTGACCTCTGCCCTTAGTCTAGCTTCCAGTATTCTTTCCCATAACTTCATCGTATGGCTCATCAACTTTATCCCTCTGTAGTTGCCACAACTCTGCACGTGTCCCTTGTTCTTAAAAATGGGCACCAGCACACTTCTCCTCCATTCCTCTGGCATCCTCTCTCTAAGACCTTGTTAAATGTTCTTGTCAGAAAATCTACTGCTACCTCTCCTAGACACTTCCATACCTCCACCGGTATGTCATCAGGACCAACTGCCTTTCTATTCTTCATCCTCTTCAATGCCCTCCTCACTTCACCCTTACTAATCTTTGCTACTTCCTGGTCCTCAATAGTCACCTCTTCTACTCTTTTTTCTCTCTCATTTTCCTCATTCATCAGCTCTTCAAAGTACTCTTTCCATCTTCCCAGCACACTTCTGTCATCAGTCAATACATTTCTCTCTCTGTCCTTTATCAATCGAACTTGCTGCACATCCTTCCCATCTCTATTTCTCTGCTGTGCCAACCTGTATAAATCATTTTCTCCCTCTTTACTTTCCAACCGACCATACAAGTCATCAAACGCGCTCTGTTTGGCCTTTGACACTGCTACCTTTGCCTTACGCTGTGTCTCCCTGTACTCCTGTTTACTCTCTTCGGTTTTCTCAATGTCCCACTTCTTCTTAGCTAACCTCTTCCTTTGTACACACTTTTGCACTTCCTCATTCCACCACCAAGTCTCCTTATCTACTTTCCTTCCAGATGACACACCAAGTATTCTCCTACCTGTCTCCCTGATCACATTAGCTTTAGTTTTCCAGTCATCTGGAAGCACTTCGTGACCACCCAAAGCCTGTTTCAACTCCTTGAAGACAACCCAACACTCTTCTTTTTTCAACTTCCACCGCTTTGTCTTCTGCTCTGCCTTTGCCTTCTTCACCTTCCTCACCATCAGCATCATCCTGCACACCACCATCCTATGCTGTTTGGCAAACTCTCACCCGCTACTACTTTGCAGTCACTGACTTCCTTTAAATTACATCGCCTGCACAAGATGTAGTCTACCTGTGTGCTCCTACCTCCACTTTTATAAGTCACCCTATGCTCCTCTCTCTTCTGGAAGAAAGTATTCACCACAGCCATTTCCATCCTTTTTGCAAAATCTACCAACATCTGTCCTTCTGCGTTCCTGTCCTGGATACCAAACCTGCCCATCACTTCCTCGTCCCCTCTGTTTCCTGCACCAACATGTCCATTGAAGTCTGCCCCAATGACCACTCTCTCACCTCTGGGGATACTCTGCATCACTTCATCTAACTCCCTCCAGAATCTCTCCTTCTCTTCTCGCTCACATCCTGTCTGTGGGGCATAAGCACTAACAACCTTGACCATCACACCTTCAATTTCTAACTTGAGACTCATCACTCTGTCTGACACTCTTTTCACTTCTAGAACATTCCTGACAAACTCCTCCTTCAAGATGACTCCGACTCCATTTCTCTTCCCATCCACACCGTGATAAAACAGCTTAAACCCTGCTCCTATGCTTCTAGCCTTGCTACCTTTCCACCTGGTCTCCTGAACACACCGTATGTCCACCTTCCTCCTCTGCATCATGTCAGCCAGCTTTCTACCTTTTCCTGCCATAGTTCCAACATTCAAAGTCCCTACTTTCAGTCCTAGACTCATGCCTTTCCTCTTCTCTCTCTGGCAATTGGCATGCCTCCCGCCTCTCCTTCTTCGACGTCTTCGACCAACAGTAGTCCAATTTCCATCAGCACCCTATTGGTTGACAGCACTGATGGCGGTCGTTGTTAACCCGGGCCTCGACCGATCCGGTATGTCATTCTTTCTTGTGATTCACATAGTTAATTTGGCATTTGTTTTACGCCGGATGCCCTTCCTGACGCAACCCTCTGCATTTATCCGGGCTTGGGACCGGGGTGAGGAAGAGACACTGGTTTGTGACCCTCACGGCTGCATTTTATATAATATATATATATATATATATATATATATATATATATATATATATATATTATATCTGTCAGTATCAGCACAACTTTTCTGAAAGATCCCAGAGGCTGTAACACCTCTAAACACGAATCATCACACCATGAAAACCAAAATCTCTCCAAGCAAGTCCAGGACAAAGTTTTTTAGAATTACAAGTCGAGGCTGGGTTATAAAAAACAAAATCTAAATCATTGATGATTCTCTGAACAGCATCGAATCCATCATTTTCAATTGGAAAGAATGTGGTACCACAACAAACCTTCCAAGAGAGGGCCGCTCACCAAAACTCAAAGACCAGGCAAGAAGGCCATTAATCAGAGAGGCGGCACAAAGACCAAAGCTAACCCTGAATGAGCTGCCGAGCTCCACAGCAGAAACTGGTGTATCAATGCATGGGACCACAATAAGCCGTACACTCCATAGAGCTGGGCTTAATATAAGAGTGGCTACAAAAAATGCATTACGTACTTCATGTTAAAAATAAGAAGGCATGTCAAAAAGAATGTGTGGGGAGGGACTCCCTAAATGTAAAGAGAAAGTTGTTCTGGTCAACTGAGACATAAATTGAACTTTTCGGCCACCAAGAAAAATGTTGTGTCTGGCGCTAACCTAATACAGCCCATCACACCGAGAACACTGTCGCCACCGTGAAATATGGTGGTGGCAGCATCATGCTGTGGGGACGTTTTTGAGCAGGAGGAACTGGAAAACTGATCCGAATGGAGGGGGAAATGTAGCATACTAAATACAGGGATATTTTTGAGCAAAACCTGTTTCAGTCTGCCGGTGATTTTCAGACTGAAATGGAGATTCACCTTCCAGAAGGACAATGACCTGAAGCATACTTCTAAAGCAACACTTTGGTGGTTTAAAGGAAAACATTTTCAAATGTGTTGGAATGGCTTGGTCAAACCCCAGATCTCAGTCCAATTGAGAATCTGTGGTCAGACTTGAAGATCGCTCTTCACAAGCGGAAACTTTTCACCATGAAGGAGCCGAAGCAGTTTTGCGTTGAGGAATGAGGCAAAGATCCCAGTGACAAGATATGGCAAGCTCATAGAGACTTATCCAAAGTGACTTGTGGCTGACTGTCGGGGATGAATCATTGTGCACACTAAAGTTTTGTTATTTTGTCCTTTTTTATTTGTTTGTTTGTTTGCTTCACAATTTAAAATAAAAATCACGTCTTCAATGTTGTAGGAATGTAATGATCCAAACCTTCAAACAATCCATTTTAATTCCAGGTTGTGAGACAACAAAACATAAAAAAAAAACGGCAAGGGGGTTAATACTTTTGCAAGGCACTGTACATATGTACTCAGCGACATCCATCAAGTTTGAGCTGTTTTCATTTATACTACATAGAAATATAAAAGGAAATAAATCAAGGTTTTTGTTTATTTTTTTATACATTTTAAACCTTCAACATGCATTTTATTGAATGAATTTTTAGGATTTCAAAATTATTAACTGTAGCAAACTGTGAATCGTTCTTCGTCTGGACCTTCACCCAGGACCTGTTTGCCTTGGGTGACCCTACCAGGGGCATTATGCCCCAGACAACATAGCTCCTAGGATCATTAGGATCATTAGGTCACGCAAACCCCTCCACCACGATAAGGTGGTGATTCAGGGAGGGGTTTACTGATAAAACTTTATATGTTCTAACCATCAAATATTTTTATTTTCAAACTTTGTTGCTTAATGGAAGAACCAGCTGGCACTCAGTCTCTCTGTTTTTGTTGCATCTGGTGGAAATAAGTTTAATTCTTAAAGGGGAAAAAAATTCAGTCAGTATTATCATTCAAGATATTGTTGTTTATCTTGGAATAAGTTGAGAATGAAGGAAGAGCTGTCTGGCTAATGTTATCATGTTAGCCATAAGCAGTTAGTTTAGAATTGAGTCCCACTGTCTAGCCACACTTCAGAGTTCATCAGAGAGCGTACAATTCTAGCTCCCCAGCTGCCAGGGTCAGGTGACAAAGTTGTGTTGAATAAAGAACACCTATCTTATTCCTAAAATAAAAACATGTTCTTATCAAGTAATTTTCATTCTAAATGTTTTGCCTTTCGTAGAATAATTCTATGATTTAGTGAACCGACACTAGCAGCTAGCATGAGTTGTGAAACATTTAACAGTAATCCTGCAACCAGGAGAAGAACTGTGACATTACCAAACACAAAAGATACATTCTCACTATCGAATACAGTGATCCTTCACTTTTCACGGTTAATGGGAAACAAGACCCCCCCACGACCGCCAAATTTCCACGAAGTAGGATTGACACCCCCTGACTGACATATACGTACATGTCTTCTTTTCCTTTCACCTGTTCCCTTTTAGGGGTCGCCCACAGCAAATCATCTGCCTCCATCTTCATGGAAGTCATATTAATGATTTGTGTATTTGATTTGGCATAGGTTTTTACGTCGGATACCCTTCCTGACACAATCCTTAGCAAGGGGCTCACACCATAGACAGTGAGAGACGGGCGTATCTCTCTACATCTACCTCCAATCATGAGGAATGGACGTCGATCCCTGAGAATGAACTATGCTCATACAGGGATTGTCATGGCTGTTATCACACAATGATCTACCGTATGGTTCGCACGGCCACATACGGACTCACTCACACCTACGGACAATTTGGAACAGCCAATTAACCTACTTTGCCATGTTTTTGGACTGTGGGAGGAAACCCACACAAGCAAAGGGTGAACATGCAAACTCCACACAAACATCCAGGCCTGGAATCGAACCCAGGCCTTCTTGCTGTGAGGCGGACGTGCTAATCACTATGCCATCGTGCCGCTCAGTGGGACGTATACGTACATGTATATGTGTATAATATCAATAAATACATTATCAATGCTATAAATGCTGATAACAACAATGAACATTCAAAAATAATGCATAAGATGTAAATAAAATATGAATACACGCACACAGATGCACATCTCACATAAAAATGCAAGTAGTTTTGTTGGGGGTTTTTGGGTTGGGGTTTTTTTTTTTTTTTTTTTTTTTTTTTTGGTTTTGTTTGTTTGGGGGTTTTTTTTTCCATAAGTGTCTTGTTTTGTGGCATTTTTCTTAACTTTTCCCCTATATTTTATTTTCAATAAATATTTTTGAAGAAGCCACAGAAATTGAAGCACGAAGTAGCGAGGGATCACTGTACTTTATTTCATGTTTGGTTCTTTTCATAGAATGAGTCTAGTTTATAGAAAATCAGTTTGCGAACAGATGTTGCGAGTGGAACTAGGTAGCCGCATCTCTCTCCAGTTCGACTCAATCATGAGTGAGTGGTACAAAAGGCTGATTGGCTTAGAATAAGTCATAAACACTTCCTTTTTTCTGCATGTTATGCTTCGGATATTACATTCCCAACTGGAGTGTGCAATCCGCACACACTTGGGGTAACAGATTACACTCAATGGTGTTAAGTAATAGAGTAATAGGGACAACTAAAGCCTGATATTTAGAGAAGTGACTTTGGGACTGAAAGGTTTCAGGTTCGCGTCTTGAACCAACATAAATGTGGGAGTGTTGTGTTTTTTGTTTTGTTTTGTTTTTTGTTTTTTTGGGGGGGGGGGGGGGTGAGCAGCACCTTCTCTTCCTCCATATGTATGGCTGAAGTTCCCCTGAGCAAGGCACCTAACTCCCAACTGCTCTCCAGGTACCCCCGATGTGTGTGGCAGACAAAAGTGTTTGTCACTTTGAATGGATTAAATGCTTAGGGGATAATTTCCTTTTGGGGTTTAATACAGTATATCAAAAAATCTAAATCTGAATACAAAAAAGAGAACTGTATTCCGTTAAAGTCCAGAAAAAAGATGTCGTCAGATTACTCGATGTTGTGAAAATGGAGATTGCAGTTAATAGTGTACAATTTGTAATTGAAAAAGACCAGACTACAAACACCTGCACAGTACAAACACACTTAAGTTTCAGACAGCATCAGCCGGACAATGCCATGCCATAAAGTGTTTACCTGCTAAAATTGATTGTTGTCAGTGGGAGTGCACACAGCCTCTTAAAGCAACAACGCAGAGTTTACAAACATCTCCAAACATCTCCGGCTGCTTAAACGGTCTGGTTAAACGGTCATGACGAGTAAATGCATGAAATGTTATGTTGCCACTAATAACAAAGGCATGTCTTTGCAAAACTTTCAGTTTTCTTAACTCTGTGTGTGTATGTGTGTGTGTGTGTGTGTGTGTGTGAGAGAGAGAGAGAGAGAGAGAGAGAGAGATCCACAATGTTTTTGTTAGACCTGTTACACACCTAAAAATCTACTAATGGAGTCATTTCAACTGTCTCTCTCTCTCTCTCTCTCTCTCTCTCTCTCTGCTTTTTCGCAATCTCTCTACACCCTTTTCTCTCTGATTTTGACATGATTTGAAGTGTCTCTAGATTTAGCTACACTTCTTTATTTTCTTGAGAAGGCAATTTTGTGAGCTATTTGACCTTTTCTATTTTCCCAAGGCCTTACATGAGATTAGATCTCTTCTACAGCCTTTCTTCCAATGTGATTGGACTTGTTTAAGATTTATCGTCATATTGTGTTTGGTCACCTGAGCTTTAGTGAGCTGCAGTCTTATTTTGGGTGGGGGCAGGGGGGGGTGTTCACATTGGGACAGCTAATAGAGCTTGACTGAAAAGTAAAATCATATTACACTGTATACGCGAGTATCACAATATTGACTGTATTCTAGGTAGGGCAGAATTTGAATAATGAGCTCCACACTGTGTTCATTAATAGCAGAAATAAAGGGCCGTATGTATGCTGAGATGTGTTTTGAATTTGTGTGGTAGTGAGGCGGTTGAGTTAGGAGAGCAGTACTTGCTTTTTGACGTATATACTAATTACTGTCGAGTGGAGGAACTGGAGTCAGGTGCAAGGCTGCAAGAAGCTCTGACCCAGACCTGAGCTGTTCATCGAGATCAGCCCCAATTGGGCCGAGGCAGATCAGTTCTGCCCCACTAATCCTGTCGGGATCCAACCTGCACCTCCAACCAGTACTGCATAAATAGGTGGAGGAAAGAAAGGAAACACCGCACCACCTCCCCAGACAGCAACTGGGAGGATAGATTTAAGAGAAGTAAATTGGAAAATCAAATGAGGGCTTTAGTCAGCCAGGGCGAGATTTGCAGAGCTGTCCGCCGGGCTCTGAGAGGCTCATCCATCATGTCCCACAAGTAGTCAATTCCTCTAGTATCTGTAAATGTTTTCAGATATTAGCCAATTTATATGCTCCTAGATTCATCATGGAAAATCAGCTTTATCGGGGCACGTTATCAGCGCCCCGTCTCTCCTTTGCACCATGAAGTTTGATGTACGAGCGCCTCCGCAGCTCAATGGCTTATGCGCCGGAACCATCCGCAAGGGGGTATGCTGTCGTTGGAATGGGAGGGTGTTTGGGGGGGGGGGTATTTTAATTAATAAACAAACTTGCATAGGAGCTCATCAGTGTCAGGGGCAATAACGATCATCATCCGTTATTGTTTATTACGGTCCTCCCTCAACAAATGGTGGCTTCTAATGAGGTTTCTACCATCTTTTTTTTTTTTTTTTTTTTTTTTTAATGTTTGTTTGTTTTTGTTTTTTCTTTTTTCTCCAGATAAGATAATGACTTTTTCATCCTCGTGGAGGAAGAGAAAAGATATAAATGATACGACTAAGGGGAGAGAAATCATGCAAGGTTAGGCTCATTTCTCCGATCCCATTCATCATTTCATCAGAGTCCGATAAAAGGCACTGGTGTGTTCTTCGCTTCTTTTTTTCGTAAACACTGGTTCTATGTTCATGTGCAAGTCCCAGAGAAGGTGAAGCTGCTCTTTTTAGTATTCCTCTCCACTGCATGCTTCCACAGATAAGGATACCTCAGTCAGAATTTATGCCGACATGGGACAATTACAATAAATTTGGTGTGTATTTACAGTGCTCTATTGTGTGTTGTGAAATGGTGCTGCAGGGGGAGTTTTTCGGAGAGAGAGAGCGAGAGAGAGAGAGAGAGGGAGGCGGAGGCATCTTTAATAAATGTATGCTGATGTTCGAGGCTGCAGTGATGCGAGGATGTTAGGCTCTGTTGTTATTTACTAGGCTGTTTGGGTGCGACGGCGGATCCCAGGCTGCAAATGGCATTACAGCTGGTGATGAATGAGCATTAGGCTAAACTCATTTTAAAAGCAGCCTGATTTATTAGTACACTGGCCGTCGGATTTCATCAGGTCAGCACATGGCTGAAACTGCACAATGTCATCTCCAAGGTCACCTTCTTTGCAATCGTTTTTGTTTTTTTTTTCTTTCCCACCCTGTCCCTCAGAAAAGAAAAGTAAAAGAGGCTCTGAGGCTCTGTGAGGTTTCACCAAAAAAAACACCCCATCAGGCAAATGAAAAGCTGAAATGTGATCTGTGTGTAGTCTATATGTGAGGCACCAAAATTTGATGGTGGTCAACCTCCAATTATGATCGCTAGTAAGACAAGAGCTTTAATGGCTGCTGTTTGCCTTCAGGGAGGTTTATTACACAGTCCTGTTTTGCAGGAACAGCGTCAAATCTATAAAACTACCATTAGGAGGGGGAAAAAAATCAATCAAAATGCCATTAAAGTGGAATAAGTTGCCAATATTGCTGATGTGGTTGCGGGTCCTTTGATTTTCTTTCAGATTATTAGGCACAGTCGAGTAGTGACTTTGTTAAGGGAAACGAGTGTTGTTGGGGAGTAATATGTCTTGTGGCTTCATAAAGTTTGCTGCCTCATATTTCCCGCTTTATTGATTATCCATTATCATTTGTCATGAGGTGTCCTAACTCAAGGGGAAAATATAACCCTCTTTCTTCAGTGGCAAGCAGCACCAGAGTACCATATAGATCTGTGTGAAGGTACCAATCTCTGAGAAAAATGAGAGGAGAAATAAGGTGCCTTGCAGGCCTGGGCCGGGCTCCGGAGAGGGAGCGAGGAGTGCTGACTGGGCTTTGTTCTGTCTCTCTAGCAGCGGCAGATCACAGCGTACACCTCGTATTTGTCATTTCTCCACCGGGGGTTTGGAACGAGACGTGAGGAACAGCACCTCAGAGAGAGCTGGAAGGAGAGATTTGAGGTTCATGGTTAATGAAAGCATGCATGCTATGAAGATCATGGAGGGACCTAAAAGCCAAGCTTAGAGTGTTGCTTTAGTTCATCACATCTCTTTTTCCTCTAATCATTCCTGTGTTTGTAAAAATCTGCTCTGGGACCAGATCTCCGTCGCCTCCTTTTTATCCTCTACCTCTATTTCTCTTTCACCACTTCTCCTTTAGAAGATAGAAACGTTCCTGGAAGTGTCTAGACACGCACAGCAATTCTTCATGACCACATGTATACATCATTAGAATCGTGCACGTCCGCCATTTCGTCACACGGCGATACAATCCATTTAATCGGAATGTGCGTGAAAAATGACTTGGGGATTTTTGCCTTTGCAGTAATAAGAAATCAATCCAATGGCCCACCAATGTGATTTATAACTTTAGTGCTGCTG
>CM045732.1:58738495-58793495 GCA_024760905.1 Plotosus lineatus
GTATATGTACATGTATTTGTGTATATAATATCAATAAATACATAGTCAATGCTATAAATGCTCATAATAAAAATTAAACATAAAAAAAAAGATATAAATAAAATATAAATACACACACATACAGATGGTATTGCATGAGAAGACGACGACACACATACATACGTGTGCACGCACGCATGCAGATGTGCATACACACACAAATGCAACAATGTATTCAGTTGTTTTTGTGGCATTTTCCTTAACTTTTCCCCCTATTCTTCCTTAAGTTCCTTATTTTTTTAATTCGATGAATATTTATTTATTTACTTTAAAAAAAAACGCGATTCACTGAAGCTGTATGAATTGAAGCGCGAAGTAGCGAGGGATCCCTGTATTCATTTTTTCCTCTGTGACCTTAAAAAGTAGGTCAAGGTCACTCACACAGACGACTCGTTCTAGCACTCATAGTAGTGGACAAGCACACCAAGCTTCAAAGCCCTAGCTTCAGCGCATAGCAGTATATGTCTGGAAACTAAAGTGTGACAGACAGACCGATGGACGGAACCCATTCCTATATCTCCCCAAGGGGTGGTGCTAAATATTCTCCTTATAAACCGCAGTGCGTAATTGTTTTAAAACTGATGGTCAGACTGCTTTCTCAGTGCATTTTGAGTGAAGTCAGACCTAATCCACCACAGTCGGATGATTTGGTTTGTATCCAAGTGCAGTTGTTGTATTTTCACCTGCCTGAAGAACTAGAAGATAAAGCAGCAGGGTTCGATTCAGATGGACTAAACGCTACATATGTAAAGAGACTGCCTGTCAGATATGTTCTCACTCCACTTCCAGGAGAACCCTAGTGTAGATTGATTGTACTGAGAACACAATTCAACTCCGAGTCAAACCCCTTTAGGGAGCGAAGAAATTTTCTCTGCATGTTACAAGGTACGGGCAATATTTTAGACGTGAACTGATGAATGTGAAGCGCTGTCCTGTGCTATGATGCTTCAGAATGTATTCAAAAAATACATTGAAAAGAAATGTTTTTAAAGGATTTATTCATTCATTCATTTTCTGAATCGCTTAATCTTAATTAGGGTCGTGGGGAGGCTGGCGCCCATCTCAGTCGACTTGGGGCGAGGGCAGAGTACACCTCGGACAGCTCGTCAGGCCATCGCAAGACAGAAACATGCAGATTGCTGTGCAGCTACTCTTGACGAAAGTCAGCAATGGTTCTTTTACATGCATCTCACCATAGACAGTGAGAGACATGGCCGGCCTTTGATAACCCAGTTAGCCACACTGTGGGGGGCAGGGGGGGGTTTAAATTCCCTACCTTGGGAATAGTGATCCAGAACCTTACCACCAGGCCACCACTGCCCCTATGATTTATTATATTACGTTAAATTAATACCTTTATTTACACCAGATCCTTGGTGCTTGTTTTTAGGGGTACAGTATATGGCATTTAGAGTATTTGTATTTCCGCACAACCAGTGAACATCCTTCGGGTCTGTTTAAATACAAGATCAAGTCAGGCCATCAAAATTTATTTGAAGAAGTCATTCTGACTTGACCATACCTTCCTGTAAGTTTTTACTTCTGGCTACAGCCACTTATCAGTGCAGTGATGCAGTCGGTCAGGGAACAGGAGATGGACGGTTATGGGCTGTCAGAAATGGGTCATCATCTAAATACTGCACCCATGAGGCTATACTGTGTGTGTGTGTGTGTGTGTGTGTGTGTGTGTGTGTGTGTGTGTGTGTGTGTGTGTGCTTCTGTGCTTGTGTGTGAGAGAATGGTTTAGTTGGTCAGATTGCAGGCTGTTTAGGACTAGGCAGCTGGGGACCATGCTCGGCTTGTCTGTTCTTGGCCACTGAACCCTGTCCCACTCTGCCCACTATCGTCATCGTGTCTCTTTACCTCCTTTCACACTTCTCCCTCCAGCATTATTCCTCATTCACTTGTCTTTCCTTTGAGGGTTCATCAAACCAGCCCACTCACTCTTCTTCTGGCACTGCACCATGATATCAGGGGACTTGCTCCAGTGCCTGCACCCAGACGTCCCCGTAATGACCCAAGGTCTCGGTGGAAAGGCACATGAGCTCATTTAGCAGGAGTTAAGCATGAGATCAGACCTGATCTGATAAATTGGAAATGTTAAGTATGTATCAGTCAAATAAATATCGACAACCTGCGGTGTGTACCGTATAATATCCCAGTTTGGTCTTATGGAGCGGTGTTTTCTCAACCCAGTGCACATTTGATATTAAAGTTTGTTGTACTGTTCTTTTGCATTAAGTATGCTGTTTAATGCACTGTGGCACTTTTCATCATTTTCAAAGGCAATTCCAGGTGATTGTGATCTTAAACCCAAGTGTCACTTAGTGACTGGAGGTTTGCGGGGAGATCACACACAGTCCTATTGATTCTCAACTTTATTGCAGGTGCTATTCCCAAGCATCTATATTATATTAAAAAACCACACACAGACAGTAGTACACTCTTCTGGTGTTGCCACAGCAACACTGCTCAGTATCGTTGGCGTTTCCATAGCAACCTTGCATGCAGGTAAAATTGTCCCCATTTTATGAGTCAAATTTCACAAGTTACCTTTCCCCCCCTCTTGCTCTTCATTTAAAATGAAAATAGCATGTGTTAGTCTGCTATACCATTAGAAATTATTTTACTCAAAGATTTTGAAGTAGAGAGAAAGCCATTGTGTGCAGACACTTTTTATTTATTTATTTATTTATTTTTAATTTTAGTGAAAAGTTATTTCAGGCTTTTCCTAAACTGGACATCATCAGCGCTATTGGCCAGGAGCATGAGGAGATACTGCGAGAGAAACTCCGAGAGAAGAACCTCTCCTTTGTAGGTCAGTTGTCTACCACTAGCATTCCTATACATCTTTTATATGTATAATGGTATAGTTTTGTGAACAGCAATATACGTGAGGATTTATTTCCCTTTTATTAACTATTAAAGAAAACCTCTGCGCTTTTATACACTGTCCTCTTCGTACCTGAATTTATAGGAAACGTACATAAACTAAGCAAAAGCTTCCTGATGTAATTTTGTTCTCGTTTTCAATATAGATTGTACCATAAATACAATAGACAGATGCATTTTGACCTATTGTCTCCCAATCCCACCATAGCCTGAGCATCATGATGTTGGAAGACTTAACGTGAAGGGTGTGAGTAGCCAGGTGTGAAATTTCCTTTTCCTTTCCCGTCTCAATACCCTACAGAAAAGTAAGTCAGGTTTTTTCGAATCGGTCTCATTTCTGTCATTACGAAGATATCATTTATTTGGGCCCCGAGTGCTGACCTTAGCAGAGACGGCCGTGAGGACTGTTCTAAAACTGTCAAAGTTTGGGGCGCAGGGGTCACAGAGGCGGCCTCGCCCAGCTGATAAATGGATTGGAAATAAGCTCCCCAACACTAGGAATGGCCCATTAATTTTAATCAACGGTGATGTAAAAAGGCGATCGGCGCCGCATGACGGTGTCAACAGCCCGGCAGGTGTCGAGAGAGAGAGAGAGAGAAAGAGAGAGAGAGAGAGACCACACAGCCTGGACCCCCTCACAGTCCAAGACCTTCAGCCCTCTTCCCCCTCAGCCCATTAGTCGAGCTTGGCTGAAGACAGAGAGGCCAGCCCCTGGAATTGAATGACCTGGTCAGCCTGAGATTTAATGGAGAAATCAGGTGTTCCGCAAATAATGGTCGAACCGCGCCAGGAGTCAAGGACAATGGCTGAGGCACACGCGCACAGGGGTCATGCTTTCAGCCGCGTTTAATGCCAGCCGTGTCCTTTCTCTTCTTTATGAAGCTCACCAGCTCAATACTTTCCACAGCCAACCTGCCCTGATGGATTTTTGTGTAGTGTTTGCAAATCATTGGCAGATGTAAAGTGTGATGTTTTCCGTGTGTGTAAAAAAGCCTATGCTTTCTGTGATGTCTGTTGTGCCTACATGATAGGAAGTCAACATATGAATGAGTTTGTACTAAGAGCTGTAGGTATGGGAATGCATTATTATTTATTTATTTTTCCTGAATGAAATCCTACTGTTACTTTTCCATTTACAACCTGAGGTTCAGTGATCTGGAGGCAAATAGCACAAGCCCCATGCTGTTTTATTATTAGCACCCGAATATGATAAAGGTCATTTTTGTCACTTAGGCATAAAGTCCACTTCCTTTTTTGGAGAATTTGATTAATACAATTTAAGTAATTGCCTGAAATGTTTCCTCTCAGATGAGAATCAGCTACGGGCCAAGGGTTATGACAAGACCCCTGACATTATTCTAGAAGTCCCCATTGGTAAGTCTTTGGAGAATCAGTAAAAAAAAGCATCACTTGGCCAGTCAGCAGTGACTATTCCAGGCCTAAAGTTATATTACACGTAATCCTAACTGTCAAACTAATAGGAAAATAATGCCATTTCATGTCTTATAATGTTATTTTCTTTGAACACCAACTATAAAATCATCTTGCATGAAAATGTTATATGTCGCCTCAGGAAAAGTTTTTCTTAATGATAAAGTTATATATAAAGTATGCCACAGCAAACTGAATCCAGTGAAGAAACAATATTCTGAGAATAATAAGTTTTTTCTTTTTTCTTTTTTTCCTTTTTTTTTTTTTTTTGACTTGCAGCCGTTGAAGGCCATATTGTCCACTGGATTGAGAGCAAGGCCTCATTTGGGGATGACCAGAGTCACAGCACTTACCTAAACGAGCAGTTCTGGAGTTACTGGAACAGGTAATAAGTTCTCTCGTGGATTCTTCCAACTTCATTGATTTATTCACCTTCATTCTCAGTGATTGAGTTTTACTCATAACGCTAATATTTTTAACGCCTCGGATAACATTGTAGCATTTTATTTTTTAATGAGACAATATTGGCATTTTTATATCTAGAAATCTATTTGGAATGTCTTGGAATGTAGCTCTAAGGTTTCGTTTATTGGCAGCGAGGCATTCATATGATGTTTGATTGGAATGACCCAACCTTGTTACCTCAGATTTCTATTAGGATTATGAATCGCCAGGGACTACCCCATACGATATTATTACGATACCAATGTGCCAGTTAAATCTGTATTGCAATTCTGTAAGGATCACTTTTCTATAAACATCCTGATTCAATATAAAACATTTTTCCACTTTTTTCCTTCCAGTTTAAAAACATTGAACCATGCTAAAGGAATTTGAGTTGTGCTTTTAGTTTTAAATCTGGAAAGCTTTATTCAAGAGCCACACAACTGATTTAAACATTTAATTTTAATGTTACCAATAATTTTATGGGGGCAATGTAGCGATATATGAATGGACGCCCAAAAGAATCACAATACCAAAAAAAAAAAATCTATTTACCCCAACTCTAACTCCAAAATCCGCCAGAATGGTCACGGAAAGGCCACAGTTATGCCAGCCACGGTTTTCACGTATTATCTCGCTATATGAGACCTCAGCATAGTACTACAAGGTTTTCCTTCCTCTTGTCAACTTTCTATGTATTTATTATAAACTGATAGAGGAAGAAAATAGATAATAGGTAGCGATGGAAACTGTGTTTGTACCAGACATTCATTCCTATGAGGTGCAAACTACTAGGTGTCAACTTCATCTGAATCTTTCTATATAACAAAATGTTTTCACATTTAATTTTGTGACTGTACGACTGTATTCCTGATTATTTCTGGGAGTATTTGTACATGTCATGTTTTCACATGCTTTTCAGAAAAACATTCTTAAATATTATACTGATTATACAGACGATCCCTCGACTTACGTTTTTAATTGGTTCCAGATGGCCGAACGCAAGTTGAAAGTGAACGTAAGTTGTTACAGTGACTTATGATATGTGACATATGACACTCATACTGTACTATACATCCATAAATACAATTACCGTATCTCATAAAACACCCCTAAATCAATTATTATAAACATAACATTGTAAAATAATATCAAATATATCAAATAATATCGACATTAATTTCAAATAAGTCTCTTATTTATACCGAGATACTTTACACAAAGCTTAAAACAGCCAATCAACGCTTACAATATGTGAAGCGCTCAATACCGAAAGTAGTGTACTTGCAAATGTAGTGTACTTGCTGTGGGTTATACAGACTTCCGGTCTTTCAAGTGCACAAGGATGCCGTTGAACTCGTTTAGAACACAGCCTGCACTGATGTAAATCCCAGCAAAGAGGAGCGTTCTTTCTTTTGTGTAAGTAAACTTTATTCAAGAGATGCATACAAAGAACAAGTACAAATCCTAATGAATATTAATATAAAAATAAGTATACACTCTTAGGATTATGCTAAAAGATAATAAATATCTGTAATTGTTCTGTAATCTGTGCATTTGGGTTTTCATTCATATTACAACTCTCTTTGCTTAACTGAGTGTACATTAGATTGTGCCGATCCGAGCAGATAGTTAATTCATCTCTGTGTATGAGACTTGCACCCATGCTAGTAGGCTTACACTTCTGACAAACCATATTTGCTTAAGGTTACAAAAGTCCGCAAAACAGTGTAAACACAAAGATCACAGAGACGACGTCTTAACACAAGAGTAACATGCTATATAACTTTTATATATATATATATATATATATATATATATATATATATATATAATATACACACACACTCAGGCTGTAGTTTGTAATCAGTGAATGCAGTGTCATTACGTCAGCGTACTACATAGGTACGTCTGAACTCAAAATTTGACTTTTTTTTTTTTTTTTTTTTTTTTTTTTTTTAATAAAATCGAAAAAAACAGATGAACGTAAGTCAGGGAGTGTCTGTACACATTTATTGTTACTTATTATTGCACTAATGTGAAGGAATAAATGCAGTAATATGCAGGTTAAGGTGTATTATTTTCCTATAACGCAACCCAAAGTATCATCTTATACCCCAGCAGGTTGCAACCAATTACAGTTTGTTTTTTTATTTATTTATAAAAAATGTCATCATGTACTAATGTGTTTAAAGTGACCCCAGTCACTTCTAAGACATTAAATAAACATGAATCGGCCACGATGTCTTTCTGAAAACATTTGCTTACTCATGTATGCGAGTGTCAGTGACCTCTGCACCAAATGTCAAGATAGTACCATCATCTTTTTTATTAAAGCCATCTTTTTAAGCCACTCTTCAAGTCGTATGCCTTCATCGCTTTCTTAACACTTGACCTTGGACTTTTCTTTTGTTCACGCGGTATTGTTATGCTAAACAGACACAGAACCAAAATGACATGTAAAACATTTAAAAGAGATTTTTTTAAGCTGCTGTGATTTTTGGGAAACCTTTACATTCAGCCGCAGTGAACTGATTATGGAAGATGAAACACGTCAGTTATTTATGAGTGAATATGCATCTCTAAAGATACAGAAGGTCCGAGAAACAACTTGAACTTATTTGGTTGAAATATGCCAGGGTATTCATTAAGTTTTTTAGAGTAGAAGGAGGATTTTGATAAGTAGGGGGTGGAAATTGTTTGAGGCAAGCATGGGGATGGTGCAGGAGGGGTGTCCCCAGAAAAAAATTTAAAATTCATGTGCTCCATGGTGCATTCTGGGCCCATATTTATGAGAAAATCTGACAAGCTGGAAGCAAATAAAACTAAAAGTTTATATTATAAAAAATAGTATTTGTTACAAGAATAGTAGACTTACTTCTTAAAGGAAAGTACATAAAACTTCTTATTTGAAAAATCTAACGGTTACCGTCCTAATATAGAACATTTGTGAATCAAACTGCTACCCTAATCTGTCAAAATGTTTATGTAATATAATTTTAGGATTAATAAGATTAGACTATTAGAATAAGATTAGGCTACTTTAGTTGGGGCTAGTTTTCACTATTATCGCTCAGTGTAATCGAGAAATAATTTGTGTTCGGACATGACATCAAACTTTATCTATTTCATGAGATACGGATGTTTCCGAAACAGTGGAATCATCGGTCTTGAGTCGCTTCCACAACGTATTTAATGTTGGTTGTTTAGATCTACTTCACTTTGGCGCCATGCTTGTCGGTACGACTCACATCAGTTCGGACTATATTTTACCCGGGTTTGTACGACCCGTCACGATCTAAATCTACACGGGAGCACAGGCAAATGGCGGCACATATATAAAAAGTGTTTTTATTAAAGATTATTATTATATTATTAAATATTATTATTTACTATTATAAAATATAACCAGCGCTAGGCTAATAGTAGCCTGCGCTTCCGCCGGCCACCGGCACTTAATGAAAAGTATGTATGCTATACCTCTGACTATCCAAAGCACTGATACCGGTAATACTTTAACTCTCCCTTCACATTTCTTTACAGAAGGTTCATGTGAACTTTTTACCTTTTTTGTTATGTATCACCATGCATTTGCAGGGTTTTTTTTTATTATTATTATTATTAATAATCTTTATTTCCAGTGGCATGTTTGCCATATTTGTTTAGAGTGATTTGGTTCCTATAGAAACCAATGTAAGGAGAAGCACTGCTGTCGGAGCTGGACAATGATTGTGTTTATGCTGAGGTTTGTTTGACTTGCATTTCTTTCTGTGCACAGACTAACCACTTCTAAATATTTTGGGCTCTGTACTATTTTATTATCATCTTTTTTTGTGTGTGTGTGTGTGTGTGTGTGTGTGTGTGTGTGTGTGTGTGTGTGTGTGTGTGTGTGTGTTACATAATCTTCAGTGATTTAAATCAACCAAAATTGTGTTTTTATCAACCATGATGAAATTTAAGTCATACTCACTGCAGTTGACTTTGTCACTACTTGTGATTATACCTCTAATCCGTCTTAGACCAGAGGGCATTTTGCTACTTGATCCTTGATCCTTTGATACTTGAGATGGCGTAGGTAGTCTTAATTTCTTATTCTGATCCCGCTTTTTATTTAACCGCTTCAGTTCAGTACTTTTTGAACTTTTGTGTGAAGTGAAAAAGCTTGGGTTCCTACCAATTCGATGTGAACCGTCATAATCAAGGACGTGGCTGCAGCAAGGGGTGTTGGACAATGAAAGAAAATGGTAGTAGCAACATGGATCGTATTGATTACCTGCAGGCTTTTTAAGTTTTTCTTTTTTTTTTCCTAAGGATTTATTATTTTCTGCTCCCTAAAGAAACACCCAGTGATGTCATCCTGATTGACGCGGGGGGGGGGGGGGGCTGCTATCTATTGGTTCCAGCTGGAGACCCACTTTTCAGGTTCCAAAGAAATTTATTTTTAGTTGAAATGCTCCAAATGGCTCTTAAGTTCATACAGCAACTTGAACAGAACCCAATCCCTACCGGTGAAGAAGAAGTATCAGTTGATAAGGTCAGACTTAGCCAGTGCCACAGGAAGGGCTTGTAGCTTTTTAGCTGAAGACTGGAAACGGAATTGTCCATCTACAGATTGACATCATATTCTTTTTATATTGTCGTTTTTCTCTGTATTTCCATCTGTGCATATGTGCATGTGTGCAACTGACAGAATGAAGGCTCAGCATGTACTCTGAGAGAGAGACGCGTGATCGTTTTTAAAACCAAACAAACTCCAGCAGGCTTTCTGAGTAAAGCGTACGTTTGAGGTCATGTAAACAGCTGTATTTGGTTTGTGAAAAAGCTTGAGTTTCCAAACGATTCATCACTGCAGCATTGTACTTCACATACAACAATGAAGAAGTGCATGCAGCTTGAAATGATTTTTCACCCCATAGAAATATGGGGCATGTAAGAGGAAAAAATCCTATTGAGTTAAAAATAGTGAAATAGCATCAAAAGATTTGTCAAGTTGCTACAGAGTATCTATTTTTTTAATATAACACAGAGATGGCTTTTTTATTTTTAATGTCTGAAATGTAATGAATGGGAAAAAATCCAAAGTGGTTCAAGGACGATAATGAACAATGGGATGGTGTGATGCTGGTACAACTCTGAAGTTGTTCGTTTTCCTGTAGTAGCATCTCCTGGAGTCGATTTTCCTCTCGTAATACAGCAAGTAATACAGTACCCTTTGCACTAATTTTGAGTATTAATTGTACAGTGGTACCTCACCTTACGAAAGTCCCAAGAAACGAAAAATCCAGGTTACGAAACGCATTTACCTAAAATTTCTGTCTCTGGATACGAAACTAATTCATGTGACAATAGCTCCATCTCAAAAATTCAAACAATGCGTGAGTTGCTCTCCCATTGACTATCTCCCATCATCATGCCCCGCTGGCCTCCCATTGGCTATCCCCCAACATCCCACCCTGCTGGCGTCCCATTGTCTAGAAGGGATGATGCAACTCTCTCCCATTGGCTATTATGGAGCTGCATCTCCATAATACCCATGATGCTTTTCGTGTAAAAGACAAAGGTACTGTTGTCTCGTGACTTTTTCGAGTGTGCTCATTGCAACTTTATTTTTTGGCTCAGGCTTTTAACCTTGCATAAACATTTGTAAGATTATAACTCTACTAAGAAGACATGGTCAACACACACACACACACACACACACACACACCCTCACTCACACCCACCCCAACCCAACTACAAACAGTTCTCTCATTCTCATTATTCTTTTTTTATTCCCTTTTTTTCTTTATCCTCTGAGTCTTTGATACCGGATATCTTTGCAAGGTTTAGATGTCTGGAATCTTTTTCATACTTGCAGTTTGATCAGTTTTTTAGAGGGATCCCAGATCTCCGCTATTTAGTGGAATTCCACTATTTTTACTTGCCTATTTAGCGGAATTCCGCTATTTTTACTCGCCTATTTAGCGGAATTCCGCTATTTTTCAGCTTCAGGGGCCCTGCGGCCCCCTTGATCCCTAGCTGAAATATTTCGTTTCCTCTATTTCTGAGCCCGTTTCCTCTATTTTTGTAAACCTTGACAGAATCCCTGTTTTTAGTAACACAATTAGACACTTTGAGGCGTGTCTTGTGTACAAGTCCATATTCATTTTCTGTTACTGTTGAAATTGTTACTCTCATTATGAGAAAAATCTATTAATATAACCCTGTATTTTTTGTTTGCTTTTAATTATTCAAGGGGGAGGGGTGTGCAGGCGAGAACTATCGCAACTCTGCTGTCTTGGACAATTGATGAACTCCTGACCAATCAGGTTTTAAAATTGAACAACGTTCTAGTATCAATAATTTATAATGGCTCTGATAGTCTATTGCAGTTCCTCAATTCATAGTTTCAACAGCAGTAATCCTCCATTAACTAGCATAGTATGTCTGTTGAATAAAGTGAAATGGTTAGCAGCCCAGAAATACCCCCCCCCCCCCCATACTTTTCCTATGGAAATAATTTTTATACAATTAAAAAAGGACAACAGAGTAGTTCAGGGTTAACAGAGGGTTAAAGTACAAAAATAATCTCCAGTGATCATTACTCTAATGTACAATAAACGATGGTCAAATTATTATTCTAACGCAAGAAACTTCACTTGGTGCGGCTTTTATTCGTCATCTGCATGCATTTTATCTTGGTGAGGCAACATGTTGAGCTTGAAAAACTTGAGTTACAGCAAGATAGAGCAACAACACCTAATGAATGAAGATCATTGCATGTACTCAGGGAAATGTTTGTGAAATGTGATCTTGGTACAGGATGATGTTGAGTGGCCCACCCATTCCCCTGACCTCACCCCTTGTGTGTTCTCCCCCCCTGTAGTGTTATCTTGCATCATGACTGTATACTCCACAAACTCTTGAAGCCCTTAAGGTTGCCATTTAACAGGAGATGGCTGCTGTTCTACCCAACATGACCCGTCAAGCCTTGGCAGTCTTTGGAAATTGCCTTTAAGAATGCATAGTCAATGACAGCCACCAGTTGGAGGCTGTCTTCTTTAAAACATGACAAATGAAAACTATTGAACAAAGTCTCGTGTGTTCAAAGGATAATTTGGTTATTCTTCATAATTTTTTAAACGTATGTATCATATACATACACACACACACACACACACACACAGAGGGATCCCTCACTTTCCACGGTTACTGTATTTGGGACCAAGATCCCCCGGCTACCACGAAGTAGGATCACCCCCAACCCCCCTGACTGACGTATACATACATGTATATAATATCAATAAATACATATTCAATGCTATAAATGCTTATAATAACAATTAAACATTCAAAAATAATGCATAAGATGTAAATAAAATATAAATACACATACAGACGCGTGCGCACGCACGCACGCAGATGCGTGCCTAACAAAAATGTACTGTAAGTAGTTTTGATGGGAGATTTCGGGTTGTTTTTCGTTTGTTTAGGTTTTTTTTTGCATAATTGGCCTAGTTTTTGTGGCATTTTCCTTAACTTTTTCCCCTATTATTCCTTAAGTTCCTTATTTTTTAATTTGATGAATATTTCTGAAACTGCATGAATTGAAGCACAAAGTAGCAAAGGATCCCTGTACTGTGTATGTACTGTCTCTCTCTCTCTCTCTCTCTCTCTCTCTCTATATGTATATATATATATATATATATATATATATATATATATATATATTATGAGTGTGTGTCCGCACATGGTGGTGGGGGAGTGCTCACACTTCTGTAGAACTGAAAGGTCACCCCCACTAGCGAAGCTGTGGTTGATAACCGGCTGACACGTTGTGACATGCCGATGCAGAGCCGCCAGCTCCTGACCTCAGAAACCTTCTACAGAGACGGCTATACACACCAATGTAGAGGTTTTCTAGATGAGACCTATTAGTCAAAGTTTGTGAGCCATGGATTAATAAGTCACCTCTAAAATAAAGGGTTGCTGAGTTTAGAGTTTGGAAAGCGCAGTGTCATGACGAGCAGGAAAGGGCAGCCATCATGTCAGCTTAATGATGTCTTCTGAATGTTATGTGATTGGGTCATCACCTTCAGAGCTGGAGATTAGTAAAGTAATTATTTTTGTTAGAACTGAGCATAAAACAGTACGCTTTTACGTAGCTTTCTTTTTTGCCCTAGGTGTAAGAGACATTATCTCGGTTCTTTTCGATGACCTGTGCTACTGAAAGGACATCTGTAGTTTTGTTTCCCTTGCCTCATATTTTTAACGTCACTGTGCCTTGTATTCGAAGGCCCTGATTTCAGTAACAGATGCTGTATCTCAGTGAAGATGATTCCTACGAAACTGTAATGAGTCGAATCCGGACTGCCAATAGATGCCAAGGTTATAATCAACTGTGTGCTATTTTCTCTCTTTTGCGAGGTTTTGTTTGGAAATGGCATACACGGGAATGGCAAGCTGTGCTGTAGATTCAGAACTCACTGGAGGGTAGTAGACTTTGAACACTTCAGATTTTTTAATGGGCCCTACTAAAATCTGAAGTTGTTGAGCAGAAAATACTGGCCCATGACTAGGAACATTCCTAGACTATGAGGGACGTTGCGTTTAATGAGACAACATTTGAACGAAAACATTCAAAAGTGACCTCTGTCTAAAAATCTTCTCCATTACTTCCATTATTTGACTAGAATGAGACAAAGTCATTTTTGATTAATTAGATGCCTCTGATGTAGCCACAGCCTTAATGATGGATGCACACTCGAAGAGG
Source organism: Plotosus lineatus (assembly GCA_024760905.1). Classification (NCBI taxonomy): domain Eukaryota; kingdom Metazoa; phylum Chordata; class Actinopteri; order Siluriformes; family Plotosidae; genus Plotosus; species Plotosus lineatus. Next base: position 58,752,054 of record CM045732.1, read on the forward strand.
AGGTTTAGCCTTACAAATTTTCATCGCGAGATGTATTTTACATGACGGTGAGGACCTTCCCATCAGTATTCAACACTGGCCTTTCTGCTCATGTGTGTAGGGAGCTGACAGTACCCATGCCGTCATGTTTGTGGGCTGCCTCACCCGATAAACTCTGCCCTGTCAAAAAAATGTCAGGCCCTTCAAAATACACCTTTTGGAGCTCCCTTGTAATTTTTAATTGACATTTACATTTGACATTTTGAATGCGCTCTCCCATTGTTAATCCTGAGCAGTTGCAGAGATCCCCTGTACACACACACACACACGCACACACACACACAGCCTACGCTGCAATGCACTGCCCACTGAATTGATGTCAGTGCAATGAGAGTGATCGGGTGACATCACCCGCGCTTTCTCTTCTAATTTACGCTGTGGTTTGATGTGGAGGCAAGTGGCCTTCTTTGATTCGTTCATTCGTTCTGTTGGGGGGGGGGGGGGGGGGTATGACTGCGATCCACTGAAAAGCATGCCGGGTTTCCTTTTGACTGACCTTCCTAACATGACAGTCGCTCATTTAATTACTGCAGCGCTCTTGTGTGACGGCCTCTACTGATTAGCTTATTTATGTTTTGTGGTTTTAAACTAGGACCAGAACTTCTAGCCTTTGTTAATCGTTCTTGTTTACTCTTAAGTACCGCCAAAAAAAAAAAAATCCCTGAGAAATGGTGTTGTATTTTTCCTCCAAATGACACAACTAATTTTCTTTCCTCGACCAAATATATTCATCATCCAAACAATAGCCTTGCCAAAACACTAACCTCGTAATACACTTTCCTCAGTGGAGTGAGGGGTAATGATGCTTCGCATATGAATGCTGCAGATAGAGGGGAAAATAGAAAGGAAAGAAGGAACGAAAGGCAAGGGGGGGGTTGTTCAGGCCCACTGACTGGATGTGATGACGAAGAAGCCATTGGTCTCATCTTACCATCAATCTTAGCTGCTGCCTTTGCCGTGCCAGATAGCTGTGTGACGGATGTGCTGATAATTGAGTTATCCATCTCCTCCAACTATCAGACTTGGATAAAAATTATTCACCTGATGGTGAATATTAAGCACATTATAAGCCTCGTGTGTGTTTTAGGAGAAGTGCGTATAGTTAAACATAGCATGTAATGAAATGCAGCTCCGGGCTCACGGTTTTCTCTCACAAACTGAGATCAGGGTTGAGCTGTCGTTAACCAAAAGTAGACTAGTAAATAAAAACATGCGTCAAAGCTAGGAAATAAAATGTCATTTCTTCCAAACACATTACTCGGGCTATGAATTAGACCCATTGAGCCTCCCACCGTTTCTTGTTTTCTTTTCTTTTTCCTGAAATGTGTGGCTTTTTTAAGGACGTGGTCATCTCTGACTGGGTTTGGTCAGTTTGTCAAGCATCTACTTCAGTACCGCAGTGACGAGATGGTCGTCCCGCTGCGAGCCCTTAGGTCCAGACTGGATGTTTTGAGTGCTATTCTCTTCACTCTTCCTCTCCTCCCTGCTTACGTTCTTAGTTTTGGGGGTTTTTTTTTTTGTTTGTTTTTTTTGTTTTGTTTTGTTTTTAGCTTTTCTATAGTAATCCTGCTGATTGTGCTCAGCAGACACTTACCTGCTGTTCTGTTTTGTTTTCTTTTGTGCACAATGACTCATCAACCTTGTGGGACACTAGGGATAAATAGTGATACTGCAACGAACACCATTTATTTAATTGAATCAAATTTTTTTTTATTATTTAAATTGGTGATAAAATGATTTGATGTGCTGTTATGGGAAATTATACCACAGTGTTGTTGAAAGTGCAAATCTGATTAACCATAAAGTCGTGATTAGTTTTCTATTACAGAAACCCTGAGTGTAGTGCTGGCTGAAATCTGTATTCTTCAATATATTTATCTTAATTATTTTATTTTATTTTATATGTTAGTATGAAATCTAAAACCAATACACTTGTTGGTATAGTGAAGCTTTTTATAAAGATATTTTATTGAGTATTAATATGAGTCTCCAATGTCACATTTTCCCAGCACTATTTGTTTATGATTTTGGGTCTGTTGGGCCTACTGACTCATCAGGCTCTAGTTAATCCTGTTTTTGAGTTCAACTCCTCCTGGGGGAATGCTATTTCATCGCTGGTTACTGGTGCCCATTTATAAACTACTGGGTAGGCAGAGGCACACTTCTGGTTGGCACCATGCCCAGACGTCACGGTGGAGGTCTGATAGGGATTCCAACTCTCAACCTCTAGATCTTAAACCCAGCACCTTAAACTCTACACATTTACATTGATAGCATTTGGTCGACGCTGTCATCCAGATCGACTTACAATTTTATATATATATATATATATATATATATATATATATATATATATATATATATATATATAATTTATTATTATTTTTTTTTACACCTGACAATTGAGCGTTAAGGGCCTTGCTCAGGTGCCCACCGTGGTGATAGTGGGGATTAAACTGCTGACATTTGGAGCAGTAACCCATTGCCTTAGCCACTAAGTGACCATTGCCCCCTACACCAATAATGGTAGTTTGGAAGTTATGGTTTTTTGTTTGTTTGTTTTGTTTTCTTCTACCGAAATAAGCCTGCAATTGAGAATGTTCCACAGCATTTAAATATAACTAGGAACAATTAACTGTTCCACTGTGGGGAGCCGCTATACTGGCTCATGACGTTGTACTCAAGAAATGCTGCGAGCGGTCGTGGCTCTGCTGTATATATGCGAGAAATGCACCGTTGTCGTGGCTTTCCATAGATGGCATAACAAACACCTGTACATTGGTTAGAATTGATCTTATCTTTTAAATATAGAAAGGCGAGTAAATGGTAAATTTGATTGGCTGCTGTGGAAAAAAATATATAATTTTTATATATATATATATATATATATATATATATATATATAAAAAACATGCTGCATCTGCATAGTACAGAAAAACATAGCAGCGTAGCATAGTACAGAAAAACATAGCAGCGTAACAGTTAACAATATCTTATTTATGTATTTATTTATTATTCATTTGTTTGTTTTTATTATATGTAGTGTTGTAATTACAAGCGTTTGTTTTTTTCTGTGTTTGGTGGTCTGTCTGTGAACAAACTTGTAATCACACTTGTGAAAATGTTTTCACAAAACGTGGTTGAGATCCAGAAAGTGGTTAATTTTTGAATGTCAGAGGGGAAGGTCAGAGCATGACTATACACATTCTTTCAAAGTGCATAATCTCCTTTGGTCTTGAGTGACCTTGAAACATAATCAAGCTCACGGGATTTTAAGCATTAATAATTTTGGGAGGAAATGCTGATAGATATACCATTAGTAATGGAATATTATTATTGAACCGGTTATGGACTTGCAAGAGACTATTAGCTTTAATCTTGCATGACCTTGAAGGGCCAAAATCAAGGTCATGGGATATTTTAATGAACATAACTTTGAAAGGAGTGCCAATAAACATAGTTATTATGGTAGACTAATAGGAAACCATATTATTAATTACCTATGTTATGACAATATCATGGGTAATTAAAACCAGTACTTATATAGGGCCTTTTTCATTATAGCTGCTCCCTGGTGGCGGGACCCTGCACCCTGAGTAAACCTCGAGTTAAAATTTGTAATCAGTGACCATTTACTGAGGTACAAATTGAATAAAACAGTTTAAGGCATACTGTTACAGGCAAATAATGATGTGACGGACCACTTCATGACAACTTGGCTATTAGTTTCCTAAAATCGCATAAGCCGTCATACTTTATTTCTTACATAACTAACCGATGATTTATGTGGATGCAGAGCGGCATGAACTGCGGAAAGTGTTACCACAGCATAGTTGATTATTCTACAATCAAATCAACATATCCATCCCCTTTCACCACAGTAATTTACCAATTACTATATTTTGTATGTTCTAAAAAAACACTCATACTTTCTTCAGTTTTTAGTTGTGCTTCATGTAGAATATATATATATTCAGTGACCTGTTATTGCTTTATGAAAGACTATTGCTAAGTATAACCTACAGATCCTATGTCAGTATCATTAGTGGAAGCAATAAAATACTTCTTTTAATGAGTTTAATCATTTTTAAATGGAGGTTTGTAAGTAACCATGTAATAAGCAGGATAATGTACAGTGAACCGATGGTTATTGTTAGCGCCCCTCTCCCCCAGGATGCTACAAAATTCATCTACTGCACTTAAGGATCCTGATCTGAATGTCAGAGTTTGTTTCATAATAATGACTGTACATTATCGCTTAGATTGATAACCAACACTGGTGTCGCAGCTGTTTTCTTACCGTAGTCTACGTTATTTCCCATCTTTAAGTTTAAAGGCAAAAATGCAGCGATGGGGCATGAAGACTTTCCTCTGTCCAAAGACTTATCATAATGGCTTTTCTGTCTTCTGTCACAAAGCGCTGACACTGGAGACTCCTTTCCAAGATAAACCTCTTGTCATCATCGTAAACCAAACTATCTTCACTGTTTCTTCGGAAATGATAATTGAGTGATGTACCTCTTGAAAGCGTGTGGTAATTTAGATTTTTCACTTGGCACTGCTGTCCAACCCTGCATTTTAAGTATTAATCAGCATCATCTCACTACAGTAACCCCACTCCACCCCATTTTTCATTGTGGCGTTGCGTTCCGCTCCTTTCGTCGGATCCTGAAAATCCGCAAATTATTGACGCGGATTGAAAATCCTATGTATGATATTACATGCGCTAAAATATGCTTCTTAAACACATTCTATAGACAGTCTTAATCATTAATACAGTAATAATGCAGTAAAATGTAGTAATGATTAAGTAAAAACGTTTTAATTTTGTACTGTGCTAATATTTATTCATGAATAAAGCACTTAGGCTCCTTACCAGAAGCGAGAGAAGATGCAGGGCATTTGAGTGGCATCGTAGAGCTTAAATAATAATTAAAAACACACTAAAAAAAAAAAAAAACGAGAATTCACAATTCAAGCAATCACGTTGATAACGTGTACAAAGGAGAAAAAAGAGGTGTACACATCATCTGCAACCAATCAGCAGGAGGGAGAAACAAAAGTTCTCAGCAATTGGCTAAATTTGAATCATGTGCCAGTAACTTCCGGGTTTGCTGCTAATCCACGAGTATGCGGGGCCAAGAGTGCTGAACCGCAACTGGGCAAGGGCTTACTGTAATCCAAATATAAAACCAGCAACACTGTGGTATCAAAACTACTTATTAACTGGGTGCAAGGTTTGTACACAGAATTTCCCACCCAATGTGTTAAGTACAGGTCGAATCAAAGGCCAGAGCGGAGCAGAGCCCACATGGCCTACCTCACTGTTATTATAATAGGTAAATATTAACAAAAAAAACTTTGTTTTCGTTTACTTTTTTATGATGTTTCTGCATAGAACCACCCTGCAAAGGATTGATAGAGGCAGCTTTACACAGTTTCTGAGCCAACATATCATGGGTGCTCATCTGTGTGTGTCCAGATTGGGTGGGCATAATTAAAATAAACCCTAAAATCTTATTTTTGTGTGCTCTTTGTGCTCAGGCTTGGTGGATGCCAATAAAAGGAATATTCCATGTCAGGGAATATTAAGCGACATCTTTCTCGCCTTCAGTGCATAATTGTTAATTATATCTAAATAGTGAGCCAATTAGATTGCACTATTCCTGTGTAGTATATTCTAAATGAATTTATTGAACAAGGTTTTTAATCAGAGAAAATGAGTTGGCATCTGAACGAGCATGTGAGAGGTAAAAAAAAAAAAAAGACTTTATTACAAATGAAGGCTGTCCGTCCTAGCCTGAAGTTAATCAGCTGTGTGCGCTGTGTGTGCTGTACTTCTGTCAGAGCTAAAAATGTTAACGCTCCTAATGGAGGCTTGAAAAGGTTAGATCTGATAAAAAGCTGTCAAAGGTTGAAAAAAAATGATTTATGGCAATATAATGGGACAATATGGCTCATTTCTCCCACATATGAAATGGGGTTAAGACTTTTGGATTTGTCATATACATCATACAGTTTGACCATTTAGATGGAGCTGGTATCAGCACGGTATTCATGTTATTCTGTTTGTGGCGAGTTTAAACATCATGTAGCATAAAGAAGACACACCGGACATATGTGGCTTTTCATCTTGTTCACTTTTTTTTTTTTTTTTTTTTTTTGAAAATATGAATTCACTGCCGTGTGTATTTTTTATTATTTTTAAATTAAGTAATTTTTTTTAATCCTAAAGTTTTGTTGACATTCCTTCAGTCTGACAGTCTCCAAACCACTGAACTTTCTTTCAATTAATTTTTCTTCAGTGTAGTGTTGATTTTTAATAGAGAAATGGAAGGTTAATTCTGGTTTAGCTGTACACTGGTCAATCAGATAGCCCTGACACAGAATTAATTTTTCTGATCCACGAATATGACTGTGTGCTCATCTTTAATGGAAATGTCCATCATAGACACACATACGCATTCTCGGAATATGTGATTGTGAATATATAATTAATAAAGACATGCTGCGATGACATTAAAGCAGAAAGCTTTTGTTCCTTTTCTGTGTGTCTTTGCCTGACTTGGTGTTTGAGTTAGAGGCATTCCAACCTGCAGAAGGTCAACAGCAGGAGCGAACAGATTGGGGGGGGGGGTCGCGAGAGAGAGAGAGAGAGAGAGAGAGCAAGCGAGAGAGAGAGAGAGAGAGAGAGAGATCCCTGCTGCCCACTGTTTACTGATCCCAATGAGGCTGGACATTGCAGCATGAGACCTGATAGCACCTATGCCAATGTCAGCTGTGACGCACATACATTCAGTGTAGTGCAAGCCAAGCCACAGCTATTTTTTTAGCAATTCTTTAAGCTGTGAAACATCACTTGTAAGTTTTCTGTGTTGTTTCTAAGCACACGGTTCAGTGTGGGTTTTTTTTACCCTGATTCTTTTGCTTTTTTTCGAGAATAATGGGCATGATCCTGATCACTATGTGGATCCACTTGCCATGATATTTTCTCTTGCACCACCTCCATGCACACCAGAACTAGCTTTTCTTGCTTCCTACAATTGTTTCAAAGCATATTATTAATATATATATATATATATATATATATATAAAATATAATTTTTTTTTTTTTTTTTGCCAAATTTTTATGGACACGGGTCATGTGCAACACCAGACTCTTTGTGACAGTTGTAATCGTTAAGAGCTCCAGAGAAATAAAGTTGACAGGAGATGACATCAAGAAATCCACTTGGAATTTGTGACCCTCAGCACATGACATTTACCACCGCGATACACCCAAGCAAAAGATGTATGACGGACAACTCGGAATACTAATGGCAAATGACAAGGTGGTTTCATGCTTTACAGATTTCAATGCATATTTAGGCACATTGTTTAACGTGCTGTGCATGTAATCCGTGCATTTCAGCCTGCCATCGGCAGCAGGGTTTAGCTTCTGCTAAGCCTTCATTTCACATATTTATTCTGGAGGGTTTGTGCTGGCGCATTATACAAATACGCCGTTTAAAGTTGAGGTTAAGAGCGGCTTTGACATGCAGGAGGTGCTGGGGAAACGAGCAGTGGGACACACGGGCACGCGGGTGCAATTTCTGAACTCTCTATCTGACAGTTGGAAAGAAAGTCACAATAATTGGGAGCTGGAACATGCGTTTTCATCGGATTCCTGTTTAGTAATGGAACTTTTGTCAAGTTAGTTTTCCACCACCAACCCACCCCCAAACCCCTCCTCATCCTCACTGGCTTCTTATATTTTACATTTTACATCTTTTGAATTTTGAAAGTAAAGAAGAATATGCGGAATTTTCCATGCTTCCCTTTGCCTTATGTTGTGTTTTTTTTTTTTTTTTCTTCCTCTCCCAAATGTCACACCTTTCACTGACCTTCCGGGGTCTCTTTCCAGACAGAAGTCGGCAACATTTGTCATCCTGGTGAGATCTTGTCTGGGGGCACAGAGAGCAGTGCGACTTTATTAAAATGCCTCTTTGTAAAACCCAATCTAACAGGAGAACATTGATGGCTGAAATGGTTTTGAGCGCACACGCATCTCTGACCCCAGAGATATCTGCAAGTGCAGAATGGCGAGCGGTAGAGGTTATTTTTCTGGCAAAAAGGTATCTTTATAACAAATGGAGTCCATGCTTGGGGGTGAAAAGCCCTCACATCTCTCACATGTCAGCTCGCATCACAAAATGTGAAAACGATACAAGTGTTTTTTCTTGTGTGTGATGCATCTTTTGGATGTACAGTGGTACATGGAGAAAATAATTGTGCTTTGTGGTGCTGTGTATGAAATGGTTGTTTAATACCAAAATCTTTTGGATCGCCTTAGAAAAATATCTTCGTAATGGCTGTCAACATGAAATCCTGGCTGTCCAATTATTTCTGGGCAAACTGCAGTACTGGAACAGTTCTCAGATGATGGTATATTATATTTTGTATAGTGGAACTGTAATGAACATGTTCCAAAATGCCAGTGACATCAGTACTGAGGGTCTGAACAAAAATGGGATTGTTTTCGTGACCCTATGCCGCCCAGTTTTGCTTGAACTAAATCTGAAATACTAGTTATTTCTTGTCACAGTTAATATCTGAGTCGAATTGAACTTTATCCTTTAATATTATTACCTCATTCTGTATTTATACATTTGTTTTTAATATTTCCCGAATGCCCAAATTCCCTGTCCTCAAGTCCACCACAATAAGGAACTCAATGCTTCTTTTTAGAGACTAACAAAATTAGATTTTTAGAGACGTACACGGTCGTATTCGGTTCCAGGCGTCCCATCAGGGCGGACAGATCTTGCCAAAGTCAAGCGTGAAACATTTGGAGTGCCGGTTGAAGAGAACGACTCTCGTGTTCGACTCACGTGAAGACTCTGCTATTGTAGACACGGGGTTAAGGAGAGCGCTCGAGCATGAAGCTGCTGCCTGGCTCAAGGACACCGCAGACACCTTTTAAAGTGGCCAAGTGAATGGAAACAATCTGGCCTTTTGTTCCTTCGTAAACCAGCGTGCCCCTGACATTTGGTCTGAAGGAACATGGATGATCTGAGAGGCTTTTTTTGTGTATTAAATGGTCATAGAAAGACGGCATATTTGCGGTTTTCTTTTTATGCCAGTGCAAGCATGTGATTGCTTTTGGAGGGTGATTAGCCCTTTTGTTGTTGTTGATGTTGTTGTTTTTTAATTTTTTATTTTCCTCAAGGCTGTCGGTTGTTCTGGCCCATTGATATTTATGAGGGCATGCATTCTTGGTGCTTTTCATTTTGTTGGATCTTCTGAGTGGAATGCTCTTGCTCTTGTGTTTGGGTTTTGGTTTTGATGATCTATTTTCAATGTTAAAAAAAAAAGATTTTGATTTGCACTGTGAGAAACTGATATGGGATTCTTTTCCTCCATTGAAACTGGTTGGTTTTCCAGCTGCGGCTGTCCTAGGTGGATGCTCAGTCTGAGAATCAGGACATCCGTGACAAGTGGCTGTTTATAAATAATGCTGACGTTTTCATCTGTTAGGTCCACTGTCCCTCTCTCAGACTTGTCCCTTTTCCTCCTTTTCCTGGGCAGCTTCTTCAGGCTCCTCTTAGCCCAGGACGAGATCATCAATTACGGCGAGCCGCCATCATGTCGTCCTAATCGAGGAGCAGATGTTGGCTCATTTCGACAGTCCTCATCAAGGGAACACACTGGAGCAGGGGATTGGCTCTGCACTACAGTATCTATAAACGTCACTGTGGGGTTATTCAGTCAGGACTCCCCACCCCCAACCCCCCCTTTTCCTTCTTGGTTGTTATACGGTGACCTCGTTGGATGTGATCGCAGTGTGAAGGCCTGAGTTTGATTTGTTACTCTGCAGAGCCTTTGAGAGTTTCAGGTTAAGAGGTAATACAAGCAAACAGGCGGTTTATAAAGCGCAGCTAGCCTTACGAAGAGAGCGGCTGTATATATCGCAATTAGCAACCTCATGCTAAGTATCTATAAACAGGTCTCCAAAATAACAAACATGTCATGGTATACAAATCACTTTCAGTATTGCACTCAGCATTAAGGGAAATGTGTTCTTCATTTGTGGCGGTCGAAAGGAGGGATTTCTACTCTTTCATCATTTGTTCAGTGTTCATATCACGGTTTCTTGGACACGTTTTCGTAGAATAAAAACCTTTTTGAATGTATTTTGCATATTTAGAAAGGTGTTTTATTTTTTGCTCAGAAACATGAGAGTTGTTGTTTAAAAAACATTATTTTCTATAAACTCAGCTGTTTGTTAAATTCACCCTTTTCCTTCTCTTCCACTTTAGCATGATGTCTGATTTCTTGCCAAAATACATAAATCTGTTTTTATTCTTGTGCAGTCTGACTTTGGCCTTTTAAAAATCCACTACAGAGCCAACAAAATCAGCTGAATCAAATATCCCCATCCATTTTTAATTTCATTCAGTGCTACCAATTTATATATATATATATATATATATATATATATATATATATATATATCAGATTTATGCACCCCACCTCCCACTCCCCCAAATCATGTTCTTTAAAATAAGGAAAAATGGGATGTGTGTTTTGCCTCCCCATATTTCTGGTTTAAGTTTCAGGTCACTCTCTTGCTTCTCGATTGCCTTGTCGCTTGAACATGGCTATCCTTGTAGCCATTGGTCGGAGCTTAATCAGAGACAGATGAGAAGTCGAGCAGTGACCTTTGATTTCATTCATCCATTCAAACTAATGTTTGATATCTGTCAGGTCAGCACAGTCTTTCTGTCACACACACACGGCATATGTATAATCAGTTTAAAGTGTTCGGCTCCTTCAGATGAATGGTACGAAGCTTCAAAGGCTCCGTAGTGGCCTTTGTTCTTTTTAGTGCCATAAAGCATGGCCGGAGCGCACCCCATGAGTTTGTACAGTAGGTCGAAGTGATCCAGCGTTCATGCTCTGTGTGCGCTGTTACTGTTTTGTTGCATGGGAAGAAATAATGCTTTTTCCATAGAGAATTGTATTAATAAAAAAAAAAAAACTTGTTGAATATCTATGACACATACATCCTTTTATAATCTGATGGATCTCTTTATTCAAATCTAAGTCATGTCCACCCGCCCCACCCTTACTGTAACTCTTATTTCAATAAAAGATAATGTCGGTGTTAAAATGAGTGAGAAAACGATGCGGTCTGATGAAAGCGTCATGACGTAATCTCCCACATGCCAGTTTCACCCCAGCTGTGGTTAGCTGATGCCAGATCACCGTCCTGCCTGCCTGCCTGCTTGCATTCTTGTCCTCTGTACTTGTAACAAATGTGAAAACTATTAACCTTTGACTGTGCTCCCTTCCCACTCAAAATTCCCCATTGTGATCTTCTGTCCAAATTAAAGTATATGAAATGTGAAGTATCCGCAATGTAAATGTAACAGCGATAAAGCTGCCACGACTACGCTGGGTTTTTTTTTTTTTTTTTTTTTGGTCTATGTTCTACATCGTTAATTTGAATCATATTGAAAAGTACGCTTCCTTGATTGCATTTGTACTGTCGAGGGCAGACGAGCTCACCTCGCCTAATTTGGTGATGGGGTTTAGCAGGCAGCGGAACTCAATCCGTGGACCTGCTGACAATCCGCAGTCTCTCTCGAGTCTCTGGTAAAGGCTCAGCTGTGGTCAGAAGAGATGACCACTTCTGTTTTGAGTACTCGCTGTGGTTTGAATCAGTAAAGGGATAAACCTTCTTGAATAATGATTGCAAAACATTTGGCCTTCGCCGCCTGACTGAAACACAACACTATGGCTCAAAATGTCAGGCCTCTTTTTCTCCGCAGTCTTGTTTTCAATTCATATCTCCCGAGTTCATGGGAAACCTTTCACAGAGGTTACCTGCGCCTGTTCAAGCAGTGGAAGAAAAACTGGCATGGCCTGCAAGAATGTTTTTGCAACTATTTGAAATATTACCAGCATTGTCAAATGTCATTTCGAATGAGAAAGCAAACATATTTTCATCAGCTTTTTCAAGGCCGGACTTTTTGAACCAGTCGACAGAAAGAGGTCACATAATTGTGATGTTTGGTGTCATGTTTGGTCTGTTTCTCCGTTTTGATGTCACCGTGTGGAAAGTTATAGTCTCCCTGTCCAAAAAAGGAAAAGAGAGCAAATGAATGGGGAAACTCCTGAGAGGTCTTAACATGTTAAGTGCTGTAATCTCCCCGAAGCGCTCCGTTCTTTTTCCTGTCGGCCCTCCTCTCAACTTCAACCTCCAACCCCTCCCTGCATGTATCACTGCAAATGAAGGCAGCCCATGGCGGCCCGACATGAACAACTCAAAGCCCCAGGGTCTTTTTTTTTCCCTTTCTCTCGAGGCCCTGCAGCAGTGGGTGGACCGCCACCCCCCATATCCCTCAATCCTCTTCTTCTTCTTCTCCTACACTTCTTTTCTTTTCCCATCCAGACGTACACAGAAACTGGGCGTAAACACAGGCTCCTATCACCCAGGCTTTCATAATGACTGTTTTAACACACCACAGGGGGGGGTATATACTTTGTAAATTGTGTTTGACAATCTGGGTTTAGTGATTTCATCGTAGCTTGTCTTTAGTTATTACTCAGACTTCCTCCTGGCGCAGATAAGGGCCGCCCCCACGAACACACCAAGGTGCACGCTGCTCCTTATCGCTCAGATTGATTTAGGGCGAACCTTCTGTGACAGAGGTCATTGCACTAAAGGTATCCATCACTGAAGCTTTTGATTTCTGCCTGTGTCTGCCTCCAGCGTGTCTATACCTAGGCTGGGCGCCGAGTATAGGGCAGGGTGAGGAAGCGTGCATCAGAATCGCTTGCAGTTATGTCCCGTGTGCCAAGGACTAGCATTATGACTGATTTACAAGTGGATGCTTTCATATGGTAGACCCCATCAACACACTGATCTTTATTACAAAACTTTTATATGCCCTGCCTTGTAGGTATTCATATTATTTGACTATAAATCAATGCTCGCTTGGTTAAACTGCCTGTGATTGACAGAAAGTGTCAGTAACCAGACGTTTAGAACATGCCACATGAAATATTTTCCACGTATACTAAAGTAACTCATTTCCCAGAATGTGCCTTGTGGTTCAAGCATTCCTTCTTATAAGTGGAATTTAAACATGTCAGGTTTGTGTACGTTACATTCATTCAAATGGAAAAACTAGGAAACTGCTTTTTATTTTATTTTTGTTTTTCTTGGAACACAAAATAGGAAGTTGGTACTTATTTCATTGCAATAGTGTGTGCGTGTGTATGTATGTATGTAATATCTGATTTGTAAAAGTTCTTTCTACCTGTCTCAGCATACAAAGTGTAGAAATCCAATATTTTCAAAACCAACTATGAACAAAATGTTCAAGGCCGTACAATTTGACTTTGATTTGAAACTACAAATTGGCTGTTCTACAGGTTATTCTCTTGGTATGTACAGTATAAGTGGGGTCGTGGTGTAGTGGTTAGGGTGGTGGGCTCATGAACAGGGGATTGTGTGTTCGAATCCCAGTTAGATCCCCATTGTGCTTAGACCCCTGGGCAAGGTCTTAACCACAAGTGTGCCTCTGTTCACCCAGCAGTATAATGGGTACCAGTAAAATATACTGGGAAGGTAACCTGCCATGGACTAGCGTCCCATCCAGGAGGTGCTGTACACGGATCCCTCGCTACTTAAGGAAGAACAGGGGGAAAGTTAAGGAAAATGCCACAAAAACAAGGCCAATTATGCAAAAGAAAACTCTAAACCAACAAAAAACAAAAAACAACCCAAAATCTCCCATCAAAACTACTTACATTGTTGCATCTTTGTGTGCACGCGCATCTGCGCGCATGTATGTATGTGTGTCGTCTTCTTCTCATGCAATACCATTTGTATGTGTGCATTTATATTTTATTTCCATCTTTTTTTTTTTTTAATGTCGAATTGATATTATAAGCATTTATATCATTGAATATATATTTATTGATATTATATACACATATACATGTACGTATATGTCAGTTGGGGGAGGGGGTGATCCGCCTTCGCGGATTCGATGGGCGCGTGGAGATCTCGGTCCTAATTAACCGCGGAAAGTGAGGGATCCCTGTACTCTTAGTTGCTTCACGCTATGGAAACTGGTGATAAGCACCGGCCTGATGAGCCACTAGGCTAGGGTGCGAAAAACCCAAAGGACTATATCATGTACAGTGAAGACTCATACAATTTTCATGAAAGTAATTCTCAAAAATTGGATCAGCATTTTTAAAAATGTATTTTGGGTCATTATAATTTTTAAATTGCAGCAACCATGCAGATTTTTCTGGCCTCCACATCAGCACACACCCTTAAACTTTCACCCTTGTGCTCTATTAAGACAAACGAAAAACATAAAGTGACTGATATTAACAGAACTTCAGGTGTGAACGTCTCTTCTACCCCCATTTCACTGGAACACAGCAGATTTACGGAAGCAAAATGTTGTTGTCCGCAAACGTTCCGCAATTATTCCCGTGTGATTCCGTAGTTATTCCTCAAGTCTTCCTCCACCTCCGTATGCTTCCGGCAGGCCAAAATATTCCGTGAACGTGCTTTTGAACATGTTCAAAAGCACGTTCACGGAAAAAAGTTCCATGGGGTCAGTTTGGCGTACTTTGCCGTACCTGTTCTGCACATGCTGTGAACATTCCGAGAGTGTAAGAATTTCCACTTTTCCGTAGGATTTTCACCCGTTTTCCGTGTAAAAATGCCGAAGCTCTTCTGTAGACTGCGTTCCGCATCTTTCCACTACACGGTCCTTGCATGCCGTAGTCCAGTGAAATGGGGGTATATGAATTTCCACTTTTCCGTAGGATTTGCACCCGTTTTCTGTGTAAAAATATCGAAGCTCTTCCATAGACTGCGTTCCGTGCCTTTCCGCTACGATCCTTGCGTGCCGTAGTCCAGTGAAATGGAGGTATAATTTACTTGGATCTTTCTACCCAGTAATTGCAGAAGGACTTAAAATTATTCGTTAATTTCGGGCCCAAAATGAATCTAATGTGATCCAAAACAACTAAAGAAGAAACACAACAGCTTTTAATAATATTTATTGTGCATACTGTGCTGGTTTTAAAATGGTGTAAAAGCTCTGCAGATACGTTTCAGTAAACAGTGTTTTTATTTGTAGGCCGATGCTTCTGCCTGGTTTGAAACGGTAGCTGTTGATCAAACAATCTTGGCACTGGAGTATCATGGAGTTCTGAAGTCCTCCGGTCTTTAAGCATGGCTTAAGTAATTACACTTCAGTCCGTAATCAAAACTGTGTCAGGTCGCTGGAGAACCTCGGATTTATACGCCGAATTTCTGCCTAATACAAGACTCGCTTAAAACATTTTTATGGTGCTCTCCTTGTATTATATTTATATATTTCTTCTTGAGCCCTCCTCTGAAACGTGTCACATCCCATTACACAAATTTGGATACGCTAAATTACTGAGGAAGGTGCTTATACAGAATACGTTAGAGGCCCTCTCTTTTTAACAGTTTGCTGAGGGTTCGCTTGTTCGGGGGAAATGTAGGTCTTTAACTCTTGGAAGTTGTCTTGAATTTTCTCCCGTCGGAAGATGATGTGGTTTTGCAATTCAAATATTTGCTCCTTCTCCTTTCGAACGCAAAGCTGCTTTGAAGCTGGGAAGTTCTCTCATCACCAATGACAGTGTGAGTGTGCGGCGTGACAGCACACCAGGCAGCGCTGCTCTCCTTCCTACCGCATATTTTAAGTGCTGCGGAAACACCAAATCAAAAATGCATGCAAATGTCTGCATGTTTTGCATGTGAATATTTTTGATTTGTGTGCGTGCATATTCAGGTGGAGCGTGCGCAGATAAACAGCATTAATCAAGGCTACTTAATATGGCCAGTACTATCTGCTCATAAATAAACACTCTGTCAGGCGCTGAAGTTTCACCAGTTTCTGCTCAGTGTTAATGAAAGAACTGGCTACTCTGAATTTTTTTTTTTTTTTTTTTTTTTTTTTTCCTCTTTTCTAAAGAGGGTATTTAAGATGCACCCGAGGAGTGCGAGTCTTTTCATAGGTGTCATGAGCTGAAGGACTCTTCATTCCCCTGCTAATTAAGCTTCTTCCACTTCATTCACTATAACACATACAATAGGCTTTTCCTTTTTTTTTTTTTTTTTTTTTGGAAACCTGCTCTGCTGAAGTGGCTCTTCACTTATTACTGCACAAAAACAACCCCCCACCCCCATTAACCACCTTGGAGAGACAGCAAATCACCCCCCACCCCCATATGAATACCTTTACCATTTAATGTATACAGTCTTAAACATGTGCCTTGAAATGGTTCTAGATTTTCAAAGCATGTACTCTGAAACATATTCAACCTCATATCTAACTCTGCCAAAGCTATTACTAGCCCTTTCCTAACATAAAGAATATATAAGATAATTAAGAATTGTCATTGCAACAAGAACCCCCTGTTCAACAAAGCCTATAATTTCATCCTTTTTTTTACACTTCCTCTATTCTTTTTTCCATCTCTCAACAGCAATTAATCTCATTTTTAGTACAATTTCCACCCCACTCCTGAAGTCAGGCAGAGTCCCCTGTTTTGTTCCTATTTGGCTTGGTTCCTGTGCATAGTCATTAAAGGTCCAATTAATGTCACCCTTTAGCTGAAGAGTGCTCATTTTTATTGGGGAGCTGACAGTCAGCGCCGTGAGTGCCGCAGTGTAATATGCATTAATTGCCCCGTAACACTGGTAATTACCAGTTCTTCAAGCCTCTCAGTAAACTGTCATGCCCAGACAAGACTGCTTTGAAATAGATTACTCATTAGGGAGACCTGCCCTGTTTTCCAATGGGGCTCAGTGTGTTGGCACAAAAAATGATTCTGGTGCTGAACAAATAGTTGCCAAAAGCAATTTCCTATTACAACTTTCCTGTGACGGGCCTTCTTTCCTTTTTTTTTCCCCTCCCCCCCTTTTTGCTGTCTAAGTCGTCACTTGGGGCGGGGGGTCAAGAGTGGAGACAAGGGTCCACCGTGGATCTGTCCCTCCTCCTGTTATTGTATGTGACGCACATGCCGCCAGCACTCATCGGGCACCTGCTCTGGAGGGCTTGCACAGCCGTGACCAGTGCTCCCTCACGATGCTCAGGTTACCTCGAGGCTCCGGCATCTTATCTTTGTCATTTTTGTTTGAGAAATTCAGTTCAGTTTGGTGTATTAGAAAATGCTTCACCTCTGTATCTTTACATGGGTTGGAATTGGAATAAGAGTTGATAACCCACTGGTTTTGAGCATGAATGATCATGTTGTTTAAGGATTAGTGGCGTATGCAAGGCTGCCAATAAGAAGTGTGCATAAATCAAAGAAGTGTGTGTGTGTGTGTGTGTATATATATATATATATATATATATATATATATATATATATATATATATACACAGACATTTATACATATACTATATACTGTATGAGTGTGTGTATATATTATGTGTGTGCGTGATAGTGTTTTTTGATATTTTTCTTTTATGGATGATCTGAGAAAATTCGTCACACGTCCCTAATTCTGTTTCAGCCTTAATATCTAATGTGCACTTAGTGCCATATATGTTTATATATTTTCTATTTGCGTTTTAAATACTTCAAGTATACATACAGAAATGAAAAAAAATGCTTATTTATAAAGCACTCTTGGGTGTGAGATCACACACTTCACCATCGATGATAAATACCCCATCTTGTTCTTTCTTGCTCTTCTCTCTCTCTCTCTCTCTCTCTCGCTCGCTCTCTCTCTCATATACACACACAGACACACTTTTGCACACAGTGTCACCTGCATTTGTTTTATCTCTCTTATAGCACCTGCTTCAGGCAATCTGCTCCCACTCCCTTTAAATGAATTTTGTCACAGCCTTTCACATTTTCAATGGGCGATGTGCTAATGAAAGGAGATGGTACAATTTGAAGTGACCAGGTAGCACAAAGCTCTGCACAGCTGAGCATGCTGGGACACAGGGAAACAAAAGAGAAGGCATGCACTTCGTCACTGATAAACCCATTACCCTTCTCATTAACACACATCCACCCACGCATATCCACATCCACACTGTGGTGTGTTGCCCTTCGTGTGTGTGTGTGTGTCTGTGTCTGTGAGTGTGTCTGTGTTTATCTGTTTGCATTGGCCAAGCACTTATCAAATTGTTTATGACGTGACTAATTAGGCTAATTGAAGACATTAAGATTACCTGTCAGTTGTATGTATCCAAACTCCACGTCTGGCTGACAACTAGTGACAAGCGAGGGACCCCGTAGCATCAGTCATGATGGCATTTTCCCAGGCAATAATAAGGACAATGGGGGCCTGCTCTAATTTGACGTGGACATGCTTCTCAGGATGAAGGGGCTGACTAAATTGAGTGTGGTGGTGGTGGTGGTGGTGTGAGTTGAGGAGAGGTCAGGGTGGTGTAGGGTCTGGATAATGGAGTCCCCTTTGGCATTCTGATGGAAAGATGAGGCAATTTGAGGAAAAAAGTGTGGCCTCCACCACCACCACCACCCCAAGAGGGGGGGAAATGACCAATAGCTGCAGAGCTTCCACCCTTGGTGGAATATGAGATGATATGGAAGAAAAGCAGCTTGTTGATCACCTCTATACAGTTCCATATATAGGGAGTAATATGTTGTTGATTTTTTTTTTTGTTTGTTTGTTTGTTTGTTCTAGCATGTGTTCACTCTGTTTAATAAAGTGCCTACAGATAAAGGTGATGACTTCAACAAATTATACATAATTAGTATTTTGTAGTCATTTTCATCATTTAAATGTACAAAAAAGTCTCAAGTCAGCTAAGATCCAGAACCTCTCCAAGACTCTGCTGTCGTCTTTGTTTTAGTGGTGTATGACATCACCATGGTAAGAGTTCCCAAAAGCTATCAGGAAAAAACATTGTGGATGCTTAGGAGTTTGGTATGTGGAGTAGAATTATTTTTTTTTTTTTTAAATAAATAATTACGTGCAATGGCCTTACAAGCTATCTGGGGTGTACCCCACCCTCACCAGAGTCAGCTGAGATGGACACAACCCTCCCAGTGACCGTAATTAGGATTAAGAGGCTTAGAAAATGAGTGAGTAAATAATTCCACTGCGAGGAAAATAATCTGCATACGCCTGCTAATTTGTCTGTGATCGAATCCCCAGCAATTTCAGCCAGAGAGCAAAGCATTTGACGTAGAAAGAAATCTCGGAGAACCCCAAAATTCCGCCACACTTGCATCACAGTAATTTTTGCAGGTTTTGATCTGGAAGTGCAAACATCTGCAAGCAAAAAGTGGACAGATTTGACCTGCATGGGCAGTGTGAATAATCTCACACCCAACTTGTGGTGTTGAAAATGTCATGGTTTGGGGTTGCTGTGCTCCTTGGGGACTGGGCAGGATGCCGCCGTCATTGATTCATATTTGAATTCTGCATCAGTATCAAATACTGCTTGAAGATGATATGAGGCTTTCTGTCTAAAAGTTGAAGTTAAACCAGAGATTGACTGTTCAACAGGATGAAGATCCTAAGTATGCTAGTAAATCCACAGAGAAATGGCGCAAAAAAGATGAAATACAGGGCTATGAAACGGCTAAATCAAAGCCAAGATTTTAACCCCAGAGAAATGTTGTGGGGAGATTTAAAAGGGCCAGAACATGCAAGAAAATCCTCAAACATCCCGAAACTGAAGGAAAAGTGATCAAACATTTCATCAAGCTAAGGTCAGACTGGTGGACAATTATGCTAAACACCCACACAAGTTATTTTTTGCTAAAGGGGCCATACTAGGCCAAGGATATACTTTCTTTCTCTACATGTAAAAATTGCATCTATTAATTTTTTTTTTAAATTGTAGAATTTTGGGGGGCAGATGCAGCCTGATAGCTCGAAAAGTGGCTTCAGGGCTGAAAGGTCAGTGGTTCAATTGCCGAACCAGCAGGAAAAATATGTGGGGGTGGACTAGTGTGTAGCACTTTCCCTTCCTTAATTAAATGGCTGCAGTGCCCTGAAGCAAGGTACCTATCCACCAACTGCTCTCCACGTGCTGTGTGTGTGTGTGTGTGTGTGTGTGTGTGTGTGTGTGTATGTATGTGTATGTATGTGTGTGTGTATGTATGTGTATGTATGTGTGTGTGTATATGTGTGTGTATATGTGTGTGTATATGTGTGTGTGTATGTATGTGTATGTATGTGTGTGTATATATGTGTGTGTATATGTGTGTGTATATGTGTGTGTATATGTGTGTGTGTGTATGTGTGTATGTGTATGTGTGTGTCAGCCCACTGCTCCGAGTGTATGTGGGCTCACTTTAGATGGGTTAAATGCAGTGGAAATAATTTCCCTTACGGAGTTAATACAGTATATCAAAATATATCTAAAAAAAATCAAATAATTGCAAAAGCTCACGTTCCTTACATTTTTGCTCAAGTACAGTATACTCACCTTTGTCTGCATTGTGTACAAGAAATACAGCAAAATAGGAAATAGTTGCTTTTTTATATATGTGAGGCGCTCCACCGAATGTAGGCGCATGTTACAAGTGACGTATGCTGCTTGTGAGACAAAGCACGGTTTATCTGGACTTCTGATCTTTCAAGTGAGCAAGTGAAGGTTGAGTACTAAACAATTATTCAATGCGCACTTGCTCACTTGAAAGATCGCAAGTCCGAATAAGCCACGCTTTGTCTTACAAGCACAATACGTCACTTGAGACAAGCGCCTACATTCGGTGGAGCGCCTCACATGTATTAAAGAACAAGATATTAACTTTTTTTTTTTTTTTTTAACATTATTGTTCTATTACAATTAACATGATTAAGCTCCTGAGTGGCACATTCACAAGGTGTGCGACAGTCAACCCAGAGATCGCAAGTTTGAATCCGGGTTGATGCCACAGCCATCCGTGACCAAGAGTCTATGAGAGCTAATTGGCCAAGCTCTCACAGTAAGAAAGGGTGTCTTACACTCACTCCCGACACTCGCAGCGATCACCAGCCAATCATGGGGGTCTGTGAGCTCATTCTTATGAGGAGGATAGCGCTTTTAATCCGTATGTGTGTTAGGCCGCCCACAAGTATGCATGCGCAGCAGTGCGTAAAGAGGCACATGTCACAGGGGGGCATGTGCATCCTTGTACCTCTTTCTGATTGGTGGTGGTTGTGTAATAGGGAAGGTTGAAGGGTGGAGATCGGATGCGACTAAAATTAGGGGAGAAAAGGGGGGTGGGGTCTAAAAATTTTAAATTAAACAAAATAAATGAACAATTTAAATTTGTAAAACCTTGATACTCAAGGATCTGTATTATGCTATATTATTAATCGATACTATGCTTTTCACCACTTTTTTTTTGTATTATTTTTTAAGTTATATCACAGCAAGCTTAAATTCTCAAATCGAAGGATTTTGAATGCTTTTCTAGATCAGCGCAGCTTGGGTAGAACTTCCAGCTGTAATGCAAATGTTCTCATCATTCTAATACTTTTCTGTTCCCGCAGCTCCACAGGGAGCGGCATGCTGCTCTCCCTACTTAATGTTTTTTGTTTTGTTTTTTTTAATTTAAAAAAAAGGATTCTTAATCTGTTATTTAATAATTGTTTACACAACCCGCCCCGCCTTTCAGTTCCATGAAGATGGCTAGCTCAGGCTCCGGACATATTGAAAAAAAATAAACTACAGTCGGCCCTCTACTTACTAAAGTATTCTGTTCCAGTGCCTCTTTCGTAACCTGGGGTTTTCGTAAGTAGAGGTGCATTTTACATGTAAAACGTGTGATTCGTTCCAAGGCTCCCAAAACTACCCCATAAAATCTTTAAAAAAATTATAAAAGTACACCGATTTCGTATGAAATATGTGTTAAAAGAAAATTATGTACCTTTTTTAAAAATCTCTCGAACCACCCATGCGACGCTTTAAAGTCCGGGGGTTGCTGGAATGATCACTCTCAAAAAAAACTCATGAGCCAACAGTCCTGTTCTACTCTCCTTCACGCCTGTGACAAACAGGAAGTATGGGTACAGGAATGGATACAGTTCAGCTCCCTCCTGGCCAATGGGAGGCCAGCGGGGCGGGATGTTGGGAGCCAGCCAATGAGAGCACAACTCGCGCATTGTTTGAATGTTTGGATGGTGCGTTCAAATTTTTGAATGGCGCGTTTGGCGCTTTTCGTAAGAAGAGCTTGTTTCGTAGACAGAGGGCGAAAATATAGGAAAATGTTTTTCGTAACCTGGATTTTTCGTATTCAGAGGTTTTCGTAAGTAGAGGGCCGACTGTAAATAGAATGTGTAATTGTTCATATGTTAGAATATTTTGTATAATGGGTAGAAAGATTCCCAACACAGAAATCTTCAGTACTTTCCTGTTTCCTGGTCACATAACCGAGGAGAGAAAGAGAGGCAGGGGAAGAAATGACTGTTTATAGCTGCTATAAACATGAATAATAAGAGATACCAACTGATTTTGCAGACATTCCATGGTGTAAAATATTACTATGTATAGTTAAAAGGCATGACATTTTCTTCAGAAATATATAAAATTATAATGATGGACAAATCGTTGTGCTACAAGAGGAATAACATAACTAGGACTATACAGTTGATGGGTAAATGTCATACCGCCATATAACACGAGATGTTTTTTCTAATATTTTCCTCTTTAGACTGCAACCCTTTACTGACCTTTCTCAAAATTAAAGAAAGGTATGAGTGCGTGCACTCAACTTATTTCAGTCTTGGTTCACTGAGCACCTGTAAAGCAGCAACATGCGATACTGGTTGTAGTCCAGGCTGGTGGCTTACTGCTGTGCTTTGTGTTTATGTCCTTGAGTCTCTCTTTTTTTTTTTTTCCCCTTCAGTCGAAAAAACTACATTGTTCAGGGCAGCATGGTGTCATCCACAGATCAGTGCGATCAGACGAGGACGTCCTTCTGTTTGTTTCCTTTAGAAAACAGGGTTAAACTGTCAGCATGACAGTCCATAAACTCAGTGCCCCAGTTGCCCCTCTACACACACACACACACACACACACACACACTCACACACACACACTCAGCCCCCTATGTCTCCAAACGAGTGAAAATCAATACCACATTGCCTGAGGACCAGTGTTTGGCGTCAGGCTGACCCCGGCATGTTACCCTTTCGTTCTTCCATTACATGTTTCGGAATATTTAGCTTCCAGTTTGATCCCCTGGCTAATTAGTGTGGCCGGTCCACATGCAGGGGCCTGAGTGGTGTTTTTGAAGCCCCATAGTGCTGTGAGAGAAACAAGCCGAAGCCCACGTCGCTGGGGTTTTGTTTGATTTGTAAATTTTTTTAAATGACAGTGAAACTTGATTTGGACTGCAGATCACCAAAGAAAATTCTGCCAACTTTGCTGCTATTTCTTTATCACAAACTGAGATTGGGAGAATTATTAGCATTTTTAAGGGGTTTATCATTTGAAGGTCTGTGACTGAAAAGTAATAAAAAAAATATACAGGACTGTGCAAACGTTTTGGATGCCTTATTTTATTTTTTAGTATAACCTGCTATAGATATTTTTTTAATTGTATAATTTGTATACAGTATTAGCAAGTTAATACAAAAAACATTAGTTTTCCAGCTCAAAATAAAATGTTGCATAAAAATTAGTACAGCATGTGAATAAAGAAAGCAGCATATCATTGCATACGAAATGACTTTTCAGATAAAAATATAATGAAGGCTGCTGTGATTTACATACAAATGAAGAATCAAGCGTAACAGTCAACATTTCCAAAAACTGTGACTGGTTCTGTAAGACACCTGATGGATGCTGTTCTTGTAAAACTGCACAAACTGAACATCATGCTATTGTATTTTTAAACAAAGTCATCCCACATAATGTTTACTGTGCTTTATAGAAATTTTATGTAGAGATTTGTCACCATTTACATTTAAATATAAGGTGTGTGTATAATTTATTTATATATATATATATATATATATATATATATATATATAGATAGATAGATAGATAGATGGATAGATATACAGTCAGCCCCCAATTTACGAAATTAATCCGTTCCAGAGCCCTTTTCGTATTGCGAGGATTTCGTAAGTAGGGGTTGTATTTTACATGTTAAACGCCTAATTCGTTCCAAGGCTCCAGTCTTTGGACTGGATAAACCCCATAAACCCTTTAAAAATGATAAAGGTACACCAAATTTTGTATGAAATGTGTTAAAAGTAAAAGAAAATTATTTATTAAATCGTTTAAACATTTTATTTAACATATTTATTAATTAAACCATTATTAAACATTTTTTATTAACACACACACCTCTCTCTCTCTCTCTCTCTCTCTCTCTCTCTCTCTCTCTCTCTCGCGCGCACTGTGGGCCACGCCCACAAGATGTGGAATTCAAAGCGCATTTCCTGCTTGACAAACTCAACTTTAATTTGATTCCTTGAGGGATCGAATTCCAGATGAGCTCAAATGCGCCCACGTTTATTAAACATTTACTGAATTAAACAACTTAAAAACTAAAGCATTATTCCTTCTCTCTCTCTCTCTCTCTCTCTCTCTCTCTCTCATGCATGCTGCGGGCCACGCCCACAAGACGTGAATTCAAAGCGCATTCCCTGCTTGACCATTTACTGAATTAAAACAACTTAAAAAAACTAAACTAATAACTAAAGCGTTATTCCCCCCCCCCCCTCTCTCTCTCTCTCGTGCGCGCCGCGGGCCACGCCCACAAGACGTGAATTCAAAGCGAATTCCCTGCTTGACAAACTCAACTTCAATTTGATTCCTTGAGGGATCGGAATTCCAGATGAGCTCAAATGCTCCCACGTTTATTAACCATTTACTGAATTAAAACAACTTAAAAAACTAAACTAAAAACGAAAGAGTGAAGCTTCCTTCTGTCTCTATCTGGGAGGCCAGCGGGGCGGGATGTTGAGAGACAACCAACAGCCAATGAGAGAGCAACTCGTGCGTCATGTGAAATTTTGATTGGCGCATTTGAATTTCTTTTCGTAAGAGGGGTTGTTTCGTATCTCGGGGATGGAAACGCAGGAAATTGTTTTTTGTAACCCGGGGATTTCGTACACAGGGGTCTTCGTAAGTTGGGGGCCGACTGTGTGTGTGTGTGTATATATATATATATATATATATATATATATATATATATATATATATATATATATATATATATATATGTGTGTGTGTATAAAATAGATAGAATTTATTTATTTTTGACTGCTAATTCTTTTGGTAAAATGGCAAGAATGTTATGTTGAAGTGATATGGAATATATTATTTTTTATTAGTTTTAATATTATTACTAAACTGGTTAAAATTGTATATTATAATAGTGATTCAGTCCCAGTCCAGACTGTTTGGGAAAAGTATTGAATTATTATGTTTAGGAGAGGCCTAACCTGGAAAATTCAGAAAATACTTGCAAGCAGAATTTGTGTTAATATCAAAAGACTAACGCTGTCCATTCATGTCTTTTTTTTTTTCAAACAATTCCTCTTGTTTTCTGTTAATTTTAGCCTCCTCAATGCATTTTGTTTTATGAATTCATCATACTTGATTATGTAAATCATCTTTTAAAAATAAAGCAGAAAAGAAAATATTAAATGAGTATAAGGTTTGACAATAAATCTGACAGTCATTAACAGTCTGGAATATATAAAGGGTAAAACTTTTAAAGTGTTAATGAAATGTTTCATTTTGTAGTAATGTTTTTTTTTTAATTGCCAAAGAAAAATTTAAACAGTGTGCGTATGCAAAAAACCACCAAACTTGTTCTTTTTTTTATTGTAATTTTTTTTGCCTTATGAATGTGTCCGTGTGTGTGTGTGTGTGTGTGTGTGTGTGTGTGTGTGTGTGTGTGTGTACGTGTACACATTTACTGCATAACGTCTCTTTGCCACCCACAAACTCTGGTCCCACGCCGAGCTAACTGGTTAGTGATGAAGCTAAATGACACCATGGCCCTTGTATGTCCCCTTGGGGCTAAAATTACCCTCAAGAATGTAAACATGGTGCTGAGTTAGCACACAGCTTTCTCTCCTAAATCTACTCTTCTCGATATGGGGCAAAACTGCGCTCTAATTTGACCTCAGCCGACCAGGCTCACCCTTGATGGCCCAGTCTGATTATTATTATTATTAGTCAATGAACAACAAATGTAAGTCCCATCGGTCTACAGGTTGAAAAATTGTTTCTTTGCGCATTTCTCTCTGGTTGTCTTTTTTTTTTTTTTTTTTTTTTTTTTTTATTCCAAGGTGACTGGAGTTACAATTCATTACAGCTGCTGAATAGCTGTGAGCAATACAGGCTGACGGTAAAGTTTAGAAGCTGTGGTGCTGACATGTTGATTTAAAGGCAATAACACCACTATGCACCTCCAAAAGTGGCAATTTGGATGAAAGCCAGGTGTTTTTCTACACAGGGCCGTCTATACGTTGCCTGCGTTTATTTTCGGGGGTCTTTACTTTCTTGTGTTTTTATTATTTTTTTGTTTGTTTGTTTGTTTTAATCTTGGGTGTCAGATACCCAACTTTCACACCTTCTCATGAAGGGCTGAAATGTATATGTCCTCCTCCATGGTCATCCATGCATATTCAATATCTGGAACGTGACATAGGAACTTACAGCTACGTAATGATCAGATTAAAAAAATTAAAAGATGAAGCTTGAATTTGGAGAAGACAAAATAAGACTTGATTGTGGGCTACGCCCTCTCAAGTTCTCTTTCCCGCTTATATATTCATGCAAGATCAGGTCATCCAAGACATTAAACACCAAAGTTGTACCCTGTAGCCTGAGACATGGAGGATTGTTTATCTGAACAAAGCAGGTCTCCTTCAGGTCTCTGTGCACCAAAGATGCTGGTCACTCCAGCACAGAGGCGCCCGGGTCGACCCAGCCAGACCCGGCTTAGGTTACACTCCAAACTGTTGTTGATTAGCACTGTGGCTGCAGAGGGGCTCATCATAAATTGGAAACACATTAGCAGGCAGGGTTAAGGGAAAGATTAGGACATGTCTTCTGGACAGACTTTCGTAAAAACAAAATGGAGGATTTGTTCCTTTCCCCTCAAGAGAGATTTGCTAATTATTGACGAGAGCTACTGGGAGTTAAGAATAACAGGTTAAAGGACCATGTATCCCCTTGACACTGTCACTGAAATCCCAGTGACGCTCTCATCATTCTAACTTCTTCCCTGTCATGCTACAGAGAGCTCCGTTAATCATTATAACCTGAGCCCATCTTCTAATTAACACTGGAAGCGGTTCTTGCTGTCCTCATAGCCCTGCGTCTCTGAGTTCCCATTTATTGTCTTTTTGATTTATTATAGACAAGCTAAACTCTAAAATATGCAAAATAGTCTGATATTCACTGTTTTTGTTGATTTGGAATGGAAATCACTGACGGTCCTTCTCGGATTCAATGTAAATCTGGAGCCTTTACAGGAATCACTGAGCGCCAGGCAGAGACGAATAGGCATCTGTCCGTCACAGGGCACCACCTGCACACATTTGGCTATTCACAGACAGAGGCAATTTAGGGTCAGGTGTCCACTACCAGCAATTTTTCTGGACATTTGGAGAAACTGGACAAGATAAAGGAAAACCCAAGTGATTAAGAGAACGAACATGCAAAATTGTGCACTGACCTGAGGTCAGGATTGAACTAAGCACTCTGAAGCTGTGAAATGACACGACCCCCATACACCAGTGGTCCCCAACCATTTTATCGCCGCAGACCGGTCAACTCTTGACAATTTTATCATGGCCCGGGGGGGGGGGGGGGGATTGGGGCTTGTTTATATTGTAGATATAATACCCTGCCCTTGCCCAGAGTCGGCTGAGATGTGCGCCAGCCTCCCTAATCAGGTTTAAGCGTTACATTTTTAATCGTGCTTGAACTCTTCTTAAAAAAAACCCAAAACCCACAGGTGATGGTGCACCAGCTGGGGGAATGAAGGCTCAGTCTCACCTGAAATCCCCGCTATTGTTTGAAACATGTCCAACTCACCTCTGCTCATGTTCCGTCCCCTTGTGGGTTACATTTTAGCGCTCAAATGACCGACATGTAACCGATAGAATCCGGTCATTTTTCAAAATAAAAGTTTTTTCAAAAATAAAAGATTGTTCAGACTCAGATAATAAATAAAACAGAAATAAATAAATTTTAAAATTCTTGTGCGGCCCCCTATACCAATTGATCCACGGACCGGTACCGGTTGGGGGCCACTGCCCTACACTACCATGCCACGTCATTGCATAACATGCACAATCAGTCAATCCTTGTAACACTGTTATAGCTTTTCGTGCATTTGAATGAAGCAGTGTCACGTTTATGGTGATACAGAACAGACCACACTTAAACTCCAGATCATCTGATGCATATGATCTGAAGCAAAAGAGAGAGAGAGAGAGAGAGAGAGAGAGAGAGAGAGAGAGTGTAGGTTAGCCAGTCTTTGTCAGCCATAGTCCTCAGAGGAACCTAGCCATGGAAGTGACCCAGTTACTCCTTGGTAAAGGACTGCTGGTTGAGCTGCACATGTGTTGTAGTTTTTCCGCAGAAAACCGTGAGGTATACCACTTTGAAGCATCTCCTGGGCTGAGCTCTGAACAGATCATAGGCTGGCCTGCTTTCTGTTTGTCTTTGCCATGTGGCCAAAGCAGGCAAGCACGTGTCCTAGTGAGTCAGAGCATGACCATGCAGATCCAAGCTGTGTATTTCAAGGCAATACGATTTCATACAAAAACCACAGCCTCACAAAATGGAGACCACGTTTCATACATGTACATGAGGTCATTGCTGTCTTTGTTGCTTTTCGCCCTGCGATTTCAAAGGAAATCAGATGCCTAAAAGTCAAAGTGCCATCTCTTTACTCATTATTGCAGACAGAGCAGGCGTTTATTGGATCTCACCTTACCGGGAGCATGGTGGCCATTAATATATGGCCGCAGAATAACTAGAATCGCTGTGTGGTTTTACACAGTTGTAGCCACATGCTGGATTAAGATGAGAGCCTTTACATTCTTTGAGGTTTTAATGAGGTTATCAATATGTGTGATGGGAGAAGTCTTTTAATTGGTACCAGCTTGGTCAGTGGTTGAATGAGATCAAAAACTAAGGACAGCTCTTGTCCTCAGGGTAGTGCTAGTGCCCAAGGTTTGCTGGGAAAATGCCATTTTTAAGTCCCTCTTTAATCTCTCGGTTTGTATTGACAAGCCATGCATGTGAGTGTAAATTTCTCCTCCACTCTGCCGTCAAACAAGGACCAAAGCAGGGGCATCTGTGTCACACTGCATTTTGAAACCTCATTGATGGGGGCAGAAAGTGGACATAAAAACGTCCTGGAAAATTACACCTGCGCAAGGACTGGACTTTTTTATAGTGGTATGTTCTCGCTTAATTACATTGCTGGTGTCTGGTGCTCATTTGAACACTCAGCACAGCCCATCACAACCGTGTGTTTGTGTTTTACATACCTGAGAGGATTGAATGTTTCCAGCACAATAAGAGTTTGTCTTTAGCTGGGCGGATGTTAATGGCAGGCTGTTTGGCTATTTGTGATATTTATGAAGAGTGCAGCAGCACACAATTCTTGTTTACCGCTTGCACTGTTCTGTCTAGGCGAGGCCATACCTCTTCAAATATCCTGTTTGTGTGGAAGCTTTTTGTTATCACTGGGCTTCTGTATCCAGGGCCCCAGGCTGCTCGAATAAAACATGCGAGACGGAGGTTCTGTGCTGATATCGCCTTGCTTGCAGCCTTGAGTCGTCGTCGTCGTCCCCCCCGCCCCCTATCACCCAGTTCAAGCCCTATAAATAAACACCAATTAATCACCAGCCGAAAGCCAGGCCAAGCCAAAGCTGTGACAGCACAAACCCTGGTCTCTCTCTCTCTCTCTCTATCTGTCTCTCTTGGTCTCGCACTCTTTTTTTTTTTTTTTTTTTTTTTTTTTTTTTTGTATTCACACTTTGTCACCACGGGTTGTAGTACAGGTTGGTAGTGCAACATAAAGTCCAGATTCAGTGTAATGGATGTCAGCACTTTGCCAGATGTATGTAACAAAGGTACATATATGCACATTTTATATATGTGTGTGTATATATATATATATATATATACGACCCTTGGATTTATTGAGTATTACCTGTAGTGCTGTGCTCCACTTAGAAATGCCATGGAACGGTGGCAGAACTATGGTTTCACTTCAGCCCCAGAGGTTCAGGCCTTCGTCATGTTTATGATGAAAAGCTATTCTATAGAAGATGCTAAATTGTTCTGTAGTGATCTGGAGACAACACCATGGAGGACTGTAATTAGTTATTTAATTATGCTGCGATTACACGTGTGCATTGAGAAAGGGGGCGGGAGCTAACCCTAATGGCAGCTTACTCTCTCAGCACCTCCATTTGGGTTTTTATTCTTAAGTGCTGTGCTCTCATTAAGCTGCCGTTTTAACCAGCATGGCACCTGCTTCAAAATCAAATGCAGACCGCTCGTTACGGCTAATGGCAGTGTGTCTGCCAGCAGTGCTCTCCACGGCATCCCACTTACTCCGCCCGCCAAAGCTAGCATGCTCCAAATTAGCTACATTTCACAAACAATTTCACCGACTTGTTTCGCAGTTAGATGTTTATTGGAAGATGACCGACTTTCCTGGAACATCGTGGGTGCCAGCTTTAGGTGATGGAGCACTGGCTCGCATAATAGACCACAATTATGACCTGGGTCTTGTGTCATTTGCCACATTATTCATGTAAACCTTTCACTGGGGTTTTTAATTATTATTTATTTTTTTTATATACTCATAAGCCTGTCTCCTTAACCTGAGACCCCTATTGCTTGCCCTTTACCTCCTTGGGTTCCACTGCCAACAAGCCGTATTGGCTTGTATTGCCAGTTTTTTGTTTTTGTTTTTGTTTTGTTTTTTAGCTTCGAGATCGATTCCAAGGTCTCTCTTGTATGGACTTTATTAATTTAAAATAGAACTTAAACTCCATTTATTTCCTCATGGTGCAGCCTTGGTGACACTGTTCCCCAGTGTTTATAATTTTGCTTGTTTCAATTTGTGCCTGGACGCCCCCGACAACCCAGGGACATGATGTATCGTACACTTGCGCCTTATCTGTTGATGTACAGTTTTAACCTTTCAGAAGGTCCCTTCTCTTTACTCTCTCCTTGCTCCCCCTCCCACCGTTGCACCCCCACAGTCTCACTAGCTGAAAAATGCAGTACACACTGATGCTCAATAAAAGTCTGTCTTAACCTTGCTCCAAAGTTATCTAATGTAAATGTTTAGATTTTGTTTCCATAACATTTCCATAAAAAGAATGGCCATGCATACACCAATGGAAAGGAATATGGGTCTCTAACAGCACAGGAGATGGGGAGAGGGGGAACAGGCACCGGAAAAAAAAAAAAAAAAAAAAAAAAAAAGCCTTGCACTATAGACTGGCCTACTGAATGGTTCAGCTATGTGTGACTTTGTGGTGAACTTGCAGTGCATCTGTGGGCTCTCGCTCTCACTCTCTCTCTCTCTCTCTCTCTCTCTCTCTCTCTCTCTCTCTCTCTCTCCAGGGCTGTTAGTTTTGGCGTGTTTGCCCAGAGATACTGAACTGTAAATCACAGCCTGTAAAACAGGGAATGCCGGTTCACTGTCACATGTACTCACTTTTCTTCATGCTGAAGCCTCTCCACCTCTGCTGGGGTTTGGGGTTATTAACACAGTTCAGTTGCCCTGACTTGTCCAATGCAGGTCAAACAGCTTCTTATTTATAGATCTAGCAAGAAGTAGCAGTCAGGAAGTAGGGATGAGGGTGTGAATGATGAAAGTTGTAATAACTGTAGTGTAGACGATTGTGGTGATGGGGCGGGTTCGAGCTAAATGCAGCGTACTTCATCTAATCATAGCGCTGATGTTGACGGAAACAGCAGTATTTCGTTGATGGCATGATTGATCACAGTTGGGACTTTATGAACTGTTCCTCAGGGTTGAACTTCCTGTAGTGCCGCATAGCCCGTCAGGCGGCTTCCTGTCTGTCTCAGTAGGGACATCTAACCTCATTTATTATCTCCATACAGCCAGTTTCATGGAATGATCTCCGATTCATGGGCATCGCTATCTCTGACCTGAGACATAACTTATAAATGATGAAAATTTTACATCCGAATCCTGAGGTTCTAAGAGCCCTGATCATTCCTCAGTGGACGTCTCCTCGCTTTTCGTCAAGGCATAGTAAATACCACCAGAAATGATTTATAGCATAATGGGAGGAGTATGAAATAATTCAGTACTGTTTTGGAAATAAAAGGCTATAGTTAGTGTGATTTCAGTGCAGAATGCAGATATATGATGTGACTAGCAAAATGCAAAAAGCTGTCAAGTTTGAATAAGAAAGGGATCAGGAAAAAGGTATCTGAAAACTGTCAGCTTTTCTCAGCAAGTGGGTGAGTGTGGTTATTTATAGCGCTCCAGAAGTGCAACGTGAGCCAAGCCAAAATGGCTGTACTTTAAGTGTCCATGTGAATGAAACAGCTGGATTGTTCTGCAACTGCACTGACAGATGCACGATTAGAGTGAGACTGCTCCCTCCATTGTGGCCTCTGTGCTGTGCTCACTAGGAGCGTTCTGTCTGAAGCACTAATCTCCAGTGTTGTTCTTCTTCAGAATTATTATTGTTGAAGTTCCATTGTAAAGGTTTCCCCGCTTATGCAGCGTCTGCCGATCTTATCGGATGACGCTTTTTATTTTATACTCTTAGGCATGTTTTCTAAACGTGTGGATCAAAAGCAAATACAGGGATCCCTCACTTTCCGCGTTTAACTGGGACTGAGGTCCCCACGTGACCACCGAATTCCACGAAGTAGGATTACCCCCCCCCCCATGACGTATACATACATGTATATAATATCAATAAATACATATTCAATGCTATAAATGCTTATAATAACAATTAAACATTAGAAAAATAATGCATAAGAAGTAAATACAATATAAATACACACACACACAGATGTGCGCGCACAGATGTGTACCTCACAAAAATGTAACTCGTTTTGATGGGAGGTTTTGGGTTGTTTTTTGTTGTGTTTGTTTAGGGGGGTTGTTTTGTTTTTTGCATAATTGGTCTTGTTTTTCTGGCATTTCCCTTAATTTCCTTATTTTTTCAGTCGATGAATATTTAAAAAAAAAAAAAAACCGCGATGCACTGACGCCGTATCAATTGAAGCGCGACGTCGCGAGGGATCCCTGTATTCTAAGTTGTTGTTATTTTTTTCTTCTATCACATGTGGTTTTTCATTGTCTGACTAAATAAGCCACTTGGATTCCTTTGGATTTTCTTTTTTGTAAAGAAGCTATACTTGATTGCATGCAATTCTGAACTGAATTCATTATTTGCAGGTTTGGCCCCGGTCTGGTCATCTACTGGTACGGCTTTGTAGCAGAACTGGATTGCCAGAGAGACAGAGGGATCCTTCTTAAAGACTGTTTCCCGTCAGACATCGTGACTCTGTGCCATAGCCCAGACCAGTGCTGACGCTAGAGCTGAGGGTGATACTGAGGCTGAGGGAGTGGAGGGTCACAGGGCATTTGCTGGTGGAGACGTGAATTCGGAAGCAATTTAGTTTCCCTGCTACGCGCAACTACTGGCAAACATCTGCCCCGAACTCCGGCTGAACTCCCAGAGATCCGGGTTGGAATCATAGCTCAGTGCAAAATCACGCCAAAGAGAGTGGACTTATGGACTGAACCTGGACCTCGTAGTCTTTCAGGAAGGAGGAGACTTCTTATCACAGCTATTTCCCTTCACAATTTTGCCCTTACACAAACGTTGTGAGGCCAGCACAGAGGTCATCCCCAGCTTTTATGCTCTTCACTTTCTCTCTGTCTCTGATAAGGGTGTGGTCCCTTTTGGATCTCTGTTTCTTGACCTTTGTGTGCGTGTGCGTGTGTGTGTGTGTGTGTGTGTGTGTGTATGTGTGTGTGTGTGTGGGGGGGGGGTACACTTTCAGTTTTTCACTTTTATTTTTAATTTAACTGTTAAACTGGCATCAGAAACGAATAGACGGTAAAGTCACGTGACCTGGAATTTGTGCTTAGGGCAAATTTGTATCGAAGATTTTACTGCATAGTTAAAGTTGAAAATAAAAAAAAACTCACTTGTTTGTAAAATCACAAGCCTCCTGCTGAGACAAAACTCAGGTTGTTGTACCGCGAGACTTCTGCATGTTGTCTGGATGAAAGACGAGAACGAGCCCGTGGAGCTGCAGTACCATGGTGAGATATGAGCGAGATCAAGAGCTTCGCTTCTCTCTCCCTGTACTCGGTGTTAATCAGGCCCAGACCTGCTCTAACCTGCTCCTCTCAGGGAGGAGTGCAGCAGCAGAGCTTTACCCATCCCTGACCCCCCCCCCCTTCCTCCCTCTCCCCCTTCTCCCCCTCTCCCCTATCCGCCCTTCAGAGCTTCCAGCACTCCTCCGGCCCGTGTGGACCTCGCCGCTCTACTTTTCAATGGCAATAAAGTGTTACATGATTTGTTACCTTTAAACCTCTAACCCTAAAGCCTCCCCTACTCCATTTAGGTCTCAAGCACCGGGGGTCACAAAAGGGTCATGGGGCTGCCATGATTTCCTCTGTCGGGCCCATTCCTCCAAACGGTACAAAACAACGGCCCCCCAGCGCCCAGTTA
The DNA here is from genome assembly GCA_024760905.1 of Plotosus lineatus. Classification (NCBI taxonomy): domain Eukaryota; kingdom Metazoa; phylum Chordata; class Actinopteri; order Siluriformes; family Plotosidae; genus Plotosus; species Plotosus lineatus. The sequence goes on from CM045732.1 coordinate 58,786,807, forward strand.
ACAGAGTCTTATTGCACTGCTATGGAATGCTTAGACATCGCTTTACAGGTCCTTTCGGGCACAAAAAAGGCGTGGTTTTTTTTTTTTTTTTGGTTGTTGTTTTTTTTTTTTTTAAATAAAAAAGAAAGAGAGAACAAAAATGCAATCTGGAATATAGAAGATGAAAAAATAGTAAACAGCAGAATCAGTTCCTCTCAGCTTTCAAGCCTTCCTGCCATTGTTTTTCAAGATGGCTGTTGCACAAAAGAGGAGCTCAGGTCAACCTCTATAAATTAGTTTCTGCATACAATACAAACCAAATCGTGCCTTTTTTTTTTTAACTGTCATTGCAAAGGAAGGTCAGAGATGAGACAAGGATGCTTTCCATGGATGCTTTTCCATGATGCAATTGCAGGTTTCCAATAAACGATAAAAGTGCACCACGTCTTTATTTTTGCCGTTTTTTTTTTTTTTTTTTTTTTTTCTTTTTTTTCTCTCCCCCTCTCGGCAGCCTCCTCTGTCCAGTTTTAGAATCATTGTTCATGTCATTGCAACCTCCCGCTTTAAAATGTTCTCCAAATAAGGGCTGCCTCATGATGTTGTTCGTTTCCATCTGCTCTTTCACAGGGTTAAGTGTAAGCATACATATACAACACAGTCATCAAAACTGGTAATTCTATCGGACTAAAAAAAAAAATAAAATAAAAAAAAAAAATAAATAAAAAGGTTATAGGACCATTTATGCTAATGGAATGTACTGTATGTATGTTATGGTATTGTGTTTATTTATTGTTATTTGTAGAGTGATTTAAGAGGCTCGGTGTATATTTTGAGAATAGAGGCTGCTGCACTGTATCTTAAAGAATATCTCATCAAATGCAGGTCCATTCCTCTGTTGTGCTCTTACAGCCAGACATCCCACAAATGCATGCGGCTATACGCTTTACTCAGACAATATGCCAAGAAATGGCCATCCACCGAGGATTGTGCTTTGCTTATTAATGTGGGAGAGAGAGAGGTTCATGTAATGGGCTACAGCAGCGCTCAGCTTGCTCTCTCCATTACTGAGTCTGGCCAAGCAAGGAGACCGCTCATCTCTGCAGACCGGCCAAATTTCGATGGAAAGCGTGTTCTAGAAGCTTAAAAACCACAACGCCACTGTTCGTGTTTCTTTAAGAATCTATTTGTTTGGAAAACCAAGGGTGTCATATGGCTCATGAGACCAAATGCTTAACCCGCAGTATCGAGGGAATTAAAAAGAATCCCCCGGAAAAAAAAAATGAAATGATCATCTTGCCTTACATACTGCGTTCATAAAGCGTCCCGTGATCCTCGGTTGTGTAGTTGTGCTCAAGAGGATTTGTTAACTCTTCAACTGAGTCATTTGATAAAAGCAGTTATAGTTTGGATGTGAAAACAGAGCCAACTTAAAAACAAAAGCACAGCTTTAGAAAAATCAGAGGGAATCAAAGCTCGACGACGTCTTTCAGGAGAGAATAGATCCAGATTGTTATTACAATCAGATGGGATGTATGTGCAGACACGAAAAGGCATTTCAGCTGTTGTTTAACTTTGGCTGGGGTTGTAAGCACTCTGCACAGCTGTGTGCACTCCACCATTAACATATCTATCTTTCACTGCTACAGCAGGTGTGCGATCATGAGCTGCTGTAGATTTAGCTCGGACCCGCTGGGGGTACTCGCGTACAGGCGAAAGAGGTCTGACCTTACATTCTTTAGTAACAATTAGCTATCATTCTGTGATCTGAGTCCAGCACTGGAGAGGATTGTGAGAGAGAGAGAGAGAGAGAGAGAGAGAGAGAATATTGTTACTATCAGAGCATGGTGTGAAGTGACGTGAGGGGAGCGTTTGTCTTCTGGTGTCTGGATTGTGTCTTTTGGGGTTGACTTCCGTATTGCTTTCGGCGAATGTGTTTATACGAGCTCATCTTTCTGGCCTGTTTGTTTTTTGTGACGTGGAATGCACGTATATTTAATATAACTTTTTTTTTTTTTTTTTTTTAAAGGATCATCCTCTTTCTTCTTTTTTTTTTTTTCTTTCGGCTCGTCCCCTTTTTTTTTCAGGAGTCGCCATAGCAAATCATCGCATGTTTGATTTGGGCGTAGGTTTTTACATCAGATGCCCTTCCTGACACAACCCTTTAGCGAGGGACAGAAACACGCTGACGGCTAACGCAGCTACTCTTTACGAAAGTCAGCAATGGTTCTTTTACATGAACCTCTCACCATAGACGGTGAGAGACATGGCCAGCCTTTGATAACCCAGTTAGCTGCACTGAGGATGGGGGGGGACAGTGACAACCTTGTGGAGAGTGGGACTCGAACCCTCAGCCTTAGGATCAACAATCCAGCACCCTTTACCACCAGGCCACCACCACTCCCAAAGGATCATCCTCTTCTTTTTTTTTTTTTTCCTTTTGGCTGGTTCCTTTTTTTTTTTTTTTTTTCAGGAGTCGCCATAGTGAATCATCGCATGTTTGATTTGGCGTAGGTTTTTACGTCGGCTGCTCTTCCTGACACAACCCTTTAGCGAGGGACAGAAACACGCCGACGGCTAACGCAGCTACTCTTTACGCAAGTCAGCAATGGTTCTTTTACATGAACCTCTCGCCATAGACAGTGAGAAACATGGCCGGCCTTTGATAACCCAGTTATCTGCACTGGGGGGGGGGGGGGACGGGACAGTGACAACCTTGTGGGACTCGAACCCCCAACCTTAGGATTAGCGATACAGCACCTTTCTCTACCGCCACCCCCAAAGGATCATCCTCTTTAATTTATACCTCCATTTCACTGGAGCACGGCAGACTAACGGAAGCAAAATGTTGTCATCCGCAATTATTCCCTCATTTTCCGTGTGATTCCGTAGTTACTCCTCAAGTCTTCCTCCAATTCCATATGCTTCCGGCAGGCCAAAATATTCCGTGAACGTGTTCAAAAGCGCGTTCACGGAAAAAAAATTCCATGAGTGTTCCGCGGGGTCACTTTAGCGTACTTTGCCGTACGTGTTCCGCACATGCTGTGAACATTCCGAGAGTGTCAGAATTTCCACTTTTCCGTAGGATTGTCATCCATTTTGTGAGTAAAAATGCCAAAGCTCTTCTGTAGACTGCGTTCCGCGCCTTTCTGCTACGATCCTTGCATGCCGTAGTCCAGTGAAATGAGGGTATTAAGAAAATACTTGAGTGGCCTTTCCAGTTCTCTACTGACGAAACAGTTCCCAGTTTTGTTTTGTTTTGTTTTTTTTTTTTTGGTTTTTTGGGTTTTTTTGGGGGGGGCGGGGGTTGTAGTATATGAGCAAAAAAAAAAATCCAAATATGGAGATGTGTATATAAAGATTTTTCCATATTCTGAGACCTTTTCTCTAAGGACGCAGAGGCATAATATGCCTTTATGTTGAATGTAAAGACACATTGTTCTCGTAGCTCATGCTTCCATACTTCTGATTTGTTTGTTTTACAGTAACACCTTTGAGACATGAAGGAAGCTCCACATAAAGGGTCTGTTGTTTTAACCGTGAGGGGAGGGAGCACAGGGCTGCTTTGGCAGGTGGGGGAGGTTGCTATGCTCTACCTTCATGGAGGTCAAAGATCTGAGTGACTTTTAGGCACTTGGAAGACCAAGCAAGAGACAGCGTGAATTTCAGAAAGATGTCTAACTAACCCACAGCCCTGGGGGAAGTCTGATTGTGGAGTTGGTGAGGGAACTGAGGACGAATATGATATGGGGAAAACAAACCGTGGCGCGCCCAAGCCACAAGTTCACAATTGTGAGTGAGATCTCCTGATGAGACCTGTCACTGCCTCGTTACTATGAAACAAATGTTCTTGCTCGATAGTGATGCCATGTTTGTGTGCGTGTTTTGCGTGTGTCTGCATGTTTAACCTCGACTTTTTCCAAAGCAGTTTGGTAGCAAGCAATCAGTGGGGCTGATGGGAAAGAACTAGCAGAGCACAGCAGGCTGCAATGGTCAGAGATATCCTCCTTTATTTACTTATTTACTTGTTTGTTTTTTGCCAAAACAGGCCAAATAAATCATGAATACGTAGTTCTCAATGTGGAGATGACAATGTGGAGTTACATGTGGCTACTGCTTGATTTTACAAATATTTAAGAGGGGCAAGTGTGATTAGTCATTTCATTAAATTGTTGCCCTTGGCAACATAATATTTTTTTTTTTTTTTTTTTTTTTTTTTTTCCTGTTCTGACCAGGGAAGGATGGCATGCTTGGGTTGGAAGGGAATGAAGTTGTAGGTGACGGATCACCCCTCCCCATGAACTTTTTTTGGCTTGTGCTCTGGTGAATAATTACATGTTTCACTGAAAGCCTTATCTTCTCCGAGCAAATTACCACAAACACATTTTTGTACTTTTAGTGGTATACTTCAACAAATCATTAGACCTAAAACTTGCTGAATAAAATTCTGTCAACTGAATAATTATATAAATGATGTTAAAACATTTTCTGCCTTATAAATCCATCAGTAGCAAAGAAGCCTGCTTGATTTGAATGAACTCGAGTTTATTAGTAGCTGGCAGTAAAAGCTCTGTCTTTCTTTACTGTGTGTTTATAACATGTCAGTAATGTATTATTTATATCTTGGTTCCAAGTGTTTTCACCAATCAATCAATATATATATATATATATATATATATATATATATATATATATATATATATATATATATATATATATATATATATATGGAGGGAAAAACCCATGTATTTATAGGAAAAGGAACCAAAGTACCTTTAAATGTCACAGTGGCAAACATGTTCGTACCTTGAAAATTTCCCAATGGCTGTAAGTGATGGGACATCTGACCCAACAGGCTAAAGAGAAAGCTCGAAATTAGATTTTACATTAAACCAGCACATTTTTAGGTCACTTCCTGTCTCCAGGTGTGTCTTTTCCAGACACCCACTCCCTTGTTTTATCATCAGATTTCCATTAGTAAGAGTCCTGTATACAGAGCAGATATGAGAGCTGTGAGAGCAGCTGCTGAATTTGTGATTCAGTGTTTTCACAGAATGGATGAGTCCTGAAACGCTCCATACTTCTTGCCTGAACTCGTGAGCTGTCTTATGTCATAGTTTGGACATCTCTTGTTGCTATTTATTGCCATGAGCTGTCCGGATAGGCGAAAAAAGCTCTTGACACCAGCTATTGGTTTTCAACACCAGCATTCCCACCTGCTAACACTGTGCCCACCTCTGTGCTGCTTTCACACTGACACACAGTGCACTGTGCAGCTCTGTGCACTTCTATATGGTTCTGATCATCACCTCAACCACAACAATCAGCCAGACATCATCATCATCATCATCGTCATCATCATCATCATTATTATTATTATTATTATTAGGATGATGGTAATGATGATGATGATTATTATTATTATTAGGATGATGATTATTATTATTATGATTATTATTGTTATTATTATTATTAGGCTGATCATTATTATTATTATTATTATTATTATTATTATTATTATTATTATTATTATTATTATTATTAATAAGACAGGTTGTACATTGAATGTAGACATAGTGTGAATTGTATGAAGGTTTCAAATTGTCATGAAGTGATCAAAGGGTGCTTTCTCTCTCTCTCTCTCTCTCTCTCTCTCTCTCTCTCTCTTTCGCGCTCTCTGTTTCTCTCTCTCTCTCTCTCTCTCTCTCTTTCTACCCCTCTCTGTTTCTTTCTTTCTCCCTCCATATTTCTCTCTCTGTTTCTTTCTTTCTCTATATTTATTTCTCTCTGTTTCTTTCTTTCTTTCTCTCCCTGTTTCTTTCTCTTTTTCTTTCTTTCTTTCTTTTCTTCTCGGTTCATTGATTAATTTTTCATTTCAGATCATCTCTCGACCGCCTTCACAGTGAATGATACACGTGTTCATCCTGAACTTGTACAGGTCGGAAAAATTAAAGCTCAGCCTGGACCACAACTTTTATTTACTTCTCATTCAGCAACAAAAATAAACTTTATAAAAACCTTGTAGTGCTGGACTTCCTGTCAATCCCCACACCGGAAGCTTCTTCCAAAACAAAACTTCCAAAACGGTGAGTCGTGATGAAACAGCACTTCCTTTTTCCCTGAAGGCTTATTTAATGCTTGGGTGGTTTGTTTGTTTGTTTGTTTGTTTGTGGTGACGTGCGGTATTAAATAAGGATTCGAATTTGTATTGGTGTTAGTGCTCGCCATGAGGTGGATCTCATATAATCAGATCGTGTGCATTATAATTATATCTAATAAAACATTCAGAGGCATATCATTACCTGGGAGTATAATTTACTCATTTATTGGCGGAGTTGCGTTTGTTAATAATTCAGCAAATTATTTCAATAACGCAATTATTAATTTATATATTTTTTATATATAATGTTTTTATTTGTTGATTTATTAAATTAATGTATTGTTGCTTCATAAATAGTAATGGGCTATTATTATTGTTATTATTAGTCCGATCGTTATTATTATTATTATTATTATTATTATTAGTCTGGTCGTTATTATTATTATTATTATTGTTGTTATTATTATTATTATTATTATTATTATTATTATTAGTCTGGTCGTTATTATTATTATTATTGTTGTTATTATTAATATTATTAGTAGTATTAAGCTTATTATTATTAGGCTGATCGTTATGATGATGATGATGATGATGATGATGATGAAGCGCC
>CM045732.1:58798495-58808495 GCA_024760905.1 Plotosus lineatus
TAATAATAATAATAACAATAATAATAATTAGTGATATAATAATAATAATAACAATAATAATAACAATAATAATAATTTGTGATATGATAATAATAATAATAATAATAATAATTAATACTGGTAATAACATTTATTATTATTAATAATAATAATAATAATAATAATAATAATAATAATGAATATACAAACTGTTAGAAAGATAAACGGACATGTTGGACTGCACAGAGGTTTAAGAATGAATTTTTTTCATTATTATTTTCAGTAATCTTGTTTTTGTGAATAATATTTACGGTTTAATTTTTATTTCATATTTACAAAACCTCTAATAATATTTTATTAGTAATAATAGTCGTAGTAAAGGCAATATTAGTAGTATATATATATATATATATATATATATATATATATATATATATATATATATATATATATATATATATAAAATGATATAAATCACATTAAAATATATACTATTCAGACTGTTATTATAGTTATTTTATATGTAAATAAATAAATAGTAATATGTTAAATTAAATAATAGAAACGCATAAAGCACGCCTGAACTTATTTTAAAATTCTTCTTATTGTTGTTGTAAAACGAAACAGTGTGTGTGTGTGTGTGTGTGTGTGTGTGTGTGTGTGTGTGTGTGTGTTAGAGAGAGAGAGAGAGAGAGATAGATGCAGCTGTGTAAAAGGTACGTCAACATTCAGGGCGCACGGAACACATACAGAGCAGCACGATGCCAGCAGGGGGCGCCTCAGAGCAGCTCACACATTCAAACACACAGTCAACAGGAGAAACAGAAAACGAGCATTGTTTCGGCTAATGTTGAAGCCTCCGGGAAAACAAACTGGGCTAATGCTAACGAGCCAGCTCTACCTGTTCCTACTGAGTCATCGACACTTTTAACGTTTCAGCGCTCTCAATAAATCACAGCAAAACTGCAAGATTATAAAATTGTTTTAAATACAAAAAGTGTTTTGTGTGTGTGAGACAGAAATGTAAAGATAGTCAAAATGCAACGTAATAATAATAATAATAACAACAATAACAATTGTTATTATTATTATTATTATTATTACTCCTATCATAATAATAATAATCATGATAGTAATAACAACAATAATAATAATCATTATTACTACTACTCCTACTGTAGTAGTAGTAGTAGTAGTAGTAATAATAATAATAATAATAAATGACTGTTATTATTATTGTTATTATTATTATTATCGTTATTATCATAAAAATAATAATGATAAATGTTCCCCTTAAAACATGCAGTAGTTTCAACACACGTGTGAGCACACTGGAATCTAACAAAATCAAAAATGAAATATTTATTACAGCATTTGTGACTGAACACCTTTGAAACATTACGTCACAGTCCTCATACAAGTATTTAATGTTTTTTTTTTTTTGTTGTTTTTTTTTTTTGACAAAGCTTAAGGGGGGACAGCATCTTTATCATCTAGTGAGGAACACGTGCTGAAAAAGGAAGGAATTCATGGACATACAATATCAATGCCACAGCAGATCTGAAACTAGCAAAAACATTCTTTTTTTTCAATTGAGGTAAACACATAGAATATCTAACAGGAAACAATTAATAGACTGAACTCTGTACGAAGTTTGTTACAATATTCTCTTAGCTCTTCTCCAAGCTTTGAGTTCATAATTTAAGTTCTTTTTTTTTTCTGCTTCTTCTTCTTTTTTTTCTTTTTTTAAGTTTTGGTGCATCAACCACCAGTAGTTTCTCCAAGTGCCAGAGAATCCACCATAGTGTGTGCTGTCCGTACGGTTCACATGTTGATCCAGAGGCATGGAAACTACAGCGGGATGTTGCTTTTCAACAGATATGCTTCCTTCAATTGGCTCTTCAGTGATAGAGAGTCCATGATACAAAAAAAATTAAAATTAAAATAAAAACAGAAAAAAAATAAAAATAAAATAAAATTAAAAAAAAAAAAAAAAAAAAAAAAAAAAAAAACAAACCAGTGCTTGGGCAATTCAAATTAAGAACTTTACCTACAGGGAAACATTCATTCTTTTACCAAAATAGATGGGCCTGAAATAAGGGTTGGTGTTGAATCAGAGAGAGCAGGCTTCACTAGCGGCCTCTCTGTAGAGTGCTTCTTCTGGTCCTTATCGGAACGGGTCCACTGCCTGCTTGGGTCTTAGTGTTAGTGCCAATAATAGATGTTTCTACCTTTATTAATTGTGTTGCTTTATTATTATTATTGTTATTATTATTATTATTATTATTATTATTATTATTATTATTACTGCTGCAATGAGACCACATCTCCCTCAGGGAACAGCACGCACATTGTGAAAACCTGGGGTTAACTTTTAAATTCTAGCACTAGATCTGGAAACATAAATTGTGTGATCAACCAAAATGCACAAGTTTTAACTTAGTGTCTATACTTTTATACTACAGTAGTTGTAACTCTTTGAGTCTCTTTGTTTGTTTTTTAATCTTCCAGAATTTTTTCTTTAAAATGATTCAAATGAGAGCATGTTTCTATGAGTGTGTGTGTGTGTGTGTGTGTGTGTGTGTGTGTGTGTGTGTGTGTGTGAGATAGTGTGTTATTTCAGTTTGCACTATAGTGCAATATGTCCAGAATGTCTTCTGTCGATATTTAACAAAAGCCCAAGACTTTACAAAGTGTTCTTGTCAGCTTGGTCCTCCATCGATGAAAGTAACAAATTTGACAAGATTAAAAAAAATTATCACAGCTCATCTGGAATTCCATATTTCGAGTGTCTCATTCTGGTCAAAATTGTTCCATTTTTACTCTGTTCTTGAAAACAGTCACAAACAAAATCACTTTAGTGGCAGGGGGAGTTTGGAGTTGTTTTCTCGCTTGCTCTTGTCTGGTTCCCTTTACACTACTGGGCATGGATGTCCAGGCCTTGTCCACCAGTGCTGTGGTCGAAGGGGGTGAGAATAGGGGGGCTCTGTGCAGACATGCTCATGGCGGGATGAGGAGGAGGTCCTCCGTGCATCAGCATGGCGGGGCGAGGAGGCATATGGCCTGGAACATAGTGCAGTGGGGGTCCGTGACGTAGCTGAGATAGGTGTGGTGGCATCTGTGGAGGAGGAGGTGGAGGAGAATAAGGTAGCGGTGCCATGCTCATGCCCATAGGACCACTCTGAGGTACGTACTCCCCTGGCATGCCCTGCAGACCTGCAAAACAGTCCACACATACACAAAGGATGAGCAACTCTACTTATTTTCATACGGTATACACACACACACACACACACACACACACACATACATACACACACCATTATGCATAAGCTAGTCTCTAACAACTGTAATACTGTATAGAGTAAAATAGGCAGTCTGTAGGGATAAAAAGGAATAAAATAGGAATTATGTATATTTCCATACAAAATAATATGCCACCCATTAAATTGGATATTTGAATAAACATGGAGCAAATCCTCATCCCTGAATCTTTTTGCTCATGTATACAACACATGAAAAACTACACTGCAGTATTTTAGAGCCTTGTGGGACACAGGCGGCCCGATACATTCCTGCTCACGTCTCATGCTGTAAAGTGATCTGCACATCCATCCACTGACATCGCAACCTGGCAAGATGCAAAGAAACCTACAGATACATCAAATCCCCAGCTGAGTTTAGTGGTCATATATGATTTAAAACCTTTTAAGTAAAGTATTAAATAATTTCGGGGTTCAGTTAACTATCATAACACGAGACTTGCACATAATAGATATTTTCCTGGGTTTTATTTTAATGCAAAGGGGAAGTGGAACCTGAGGTAGTAGAAATGGCTCAGGGGAAAAGATAACATACAGAGGACGTGAAGACAGCACAACCAAATACAAATTATATATATATATATATATATAAATCAAAATCATGAATTATATAATGATTTGCTATGTGTGGTCTGATCATGAAACTGGTGCATTTTCTAATTGTCCACTTCAGACTTGAATAAATATTTCCATGTCCATATTTATTTGTTAATCAGGCATCAAAATCCTTAGTACATGCCTGGGAAATAAGATCATATCAAAATGTGTGCATATGATGGTGAACACAGTTGTTGATATAATTCAAATAATTCCTAGTTTACACCATTTTCATGCTCAATTTTTTGAAAAGAAAAAGACCTCATTATTTTCATGTCCCACTGAGCCTCTGCTAAGGTTTCCACAGGTCCAATAACCATATAAAACGGTGCACAGGTGGACGCACAATGAACCACAGAATCTGCACGTGTGTCAAAATGGGTAAATAAGCACCAGACTTATAACTGGATCGCTGTATACGTAACTTTTCCTGTCCATGCTACACGGTGTATCTTGTGCTCCCACCAATCACTGATGTATTGGCCTTTATTGACTTTAGATAATAAACAAAAGTTGAATATGTTAAGCACAATCAATCAGCACAGTGTAACTAATTACACAATTATTATCTAAAGCTATTATTAGTGACTAGAAGGCTGTTCATTCTGTCCATGTTACAAACCGACTTCCAGTCGTCCGACTGATAATTTGATGATGCTGCTTCTCCAAGGAATATTGTCCTGCGTCTACCAGGCTTTAATGCGTATTTGCTTCAGACATAAAAAAAAATGGAGAAAACTATATTTTTTAAGTCTGCAGAAAATGTAAAAGGTCAATGTCACAAATTTCAGTACCAGTTTTATGATCAAGACCCATATGTTGGAGGTCGCTATAGCCATTGTGTAACTACTATGGGTTTGCAGGTATGGGGATGGAGCCATGGGACAGTGGAGGCCTGAACTGCACTGCTTTGTAATATGAACCCCTAGGGGATTAGCAATGGCCAGTTAAGGCAGGGAAGAGAAGGTCACCCCAAGGTCACCAAGCATGCTCAATCTCTGCATTCCTCTACCTTGGTACCGTACCGTGCAATTAAGAAATTACACAGGAGGACCTGCACGGAAAAAAAAAAAAAAAAAGAGCATCGAGCATCTTAGGGTGAGATTAATGAGTGATCTCATTGGTTGAAAGGCATGTTCATTTTTGTGTACTTGCTTTCCACCTTACCTCATTTCATTCGAATGCACGTTATCACTCTTTTAAAAGCCTGCTATCACAGCCATAAATAAAGTAAATCAATCTAGCCAGAGAGGGCAGCAGGAGTGCACTCACCTCCATATAACCTACATATAACCTCGCTCCTGTTAAAAGGCCCAGCAGATGTTTTTGACACTGTAAGCTGGTAATCTCAAGTCTTGTAAGCTGCAGTCATTCTGGTAAGTAGATCTGTGTAGCGCCCCCCTCACTTTATTAACAGGAGTGGTAAAACCATCTGAGGACAATAATGCCGCCTGGACCGGCCTACTCTCTCTCTCTCTCTCTCTCTCTCTCTTTCTCTCTCTTTCCCTTCCTGCTCCAGCAGAGCAGTCTGCTCAATGGCTGATGATAATTAACTACCAAATATACCATATTGTGTGAGTGCGTAATCAAATCAAGAGAGGGTAATATTGCTCTGTATTAAGCTATTAATGTAATTGGTCATGAAGCATAAAATATGTTATGTAATTAAATAGTCTAGAAAGTATATAGCCTATGTTAAGAGTTATCCAACCTAAGCAAATGTTGTCTCTCTGTGGCTGTTTTAAGGGACATTGCTCTCTGCATTTCCGAGTCCATTAGCAGTGTGGTGCTGAGAGTGTTGGTGATGGTGGTGGTGGTGGTGGTGGAGGAGGAGGAGGGATTGGATATAGGCTGTCAGAAGAATCGTCATGGTGACCCTTTGGAAAATCCACTGCCTATTTACATATAAAGGGTTCTTTTAATCAAGGTAAGTGTTATTATATTGTGCCTCATTGAGCAGAGGAGTTTAGGTGTTAAATAAAATTTCCTCTGCCCTGGTGCCTTTGGGATGTGATATGTCTTGATTTCTCAAATGTCAGTGCCACAGTGCTGGCGGGAGGTATAATGGGTGTCTTAATCAGGCAACAGCCATTTAGCCTTGAAGAGAAAGAAAAAGTGAGAGCGCGAAAGAAGAGAAATCCCTCCTTTTATATGCAGCCATTCTTTAAGGTCCACATCCCTTTGAATTTATCTCAGCATCTCTCCTGTCTCTACATCTTATGTTTGGGATTCAGTGCCCCCCCCCCCCCCTTCCTCCTCCCCCTTTCCCCTGTAAAAAATAATCAAAACACACGGGTTCCTCCCAGTGAAGGATCGGTCGTGTCACCCTCGGCCCGTATATCTAGCCCAGGGACCATAATGTACTGTGGCGTTCCCGGCTTTGCATATAAGATAATTTGGGCATCAATCCTTCCCCAGACAGATTTATGTCACTCTGAGGACAGTTTCACTTCTCCTTTTTTATCGCTTCACTGGAGCCTGCTTAATTTCTCCCCGTCAGCCCCTGCCCCTGGAGATGTTATTTTTTCCCCTAAATGTCCAACATTTGCATTGGCTGCCGGAGATAGGGAGAGCAATGCCACTGTTGTGATAAATAAATTTGTGGCCAGTGCTTTTCTCCTTTGCTTTTTCTTCTTCTTCTTGCGTCTGGCGCCACAAGTCGGCTTCTTCGGGGTGGGCGTTACGAGAGTTCCTTCTGTCCTATTAAACCCGTAGTAGGCTCCAACCTAAGCAAATGTTGTCTCTCTGTGGCTGTTTTAAGGGACATTGCTCTCTGCATTTCCGAGTCCATTAGCAGTGTGGTGCTGAGAGTGTTGGTGATGGTGGTGGTGGTGGTGGTGGTGGTGGTGGTGGTGGTGGAGGAGGAGGGATATTCGTGGGATTCGTGGGATGTGTTTGCTGTTATTTAGGGTCAGTATCATGGCGAGTGTAGAAGGAAAAGCTGAGAAAAAAAAAAAAAGCACCGGTGTACTTACTTCCCCCTTTTCATTGAGTATGTTTTATAAGGTGGGGGTTACATGTAGTGCCATTGCCCATCCATGCCCATATTCATCCCCATTCCGCTCATAGGCCCTGGAAGAGGAGAGAAACACCAGAGCGGGATATAAGTTACAGACAGTCAGAACAGAGCCCACCACTAGAGAGAGACAGGTACAGCAAGAAAAAGATGTAGAAAGATATTCCACCCGAGAGAGACACCTGTTGACTGGCATTTGTGCCCGAGATCAATAATGAATGAGATTAAACAGGCGGCAGGCAGGGAGAGACTGAAATGGCATGCTGGGAGAAGCGGAGCAGACTAAGACCTAAGCCAGAACTAAACCAGAAGGCAAGACAGTGGTTAGTAACTGGGCACTGAAGGGTCAGATTATGAGCTTACCTGCTGGCCGGATTCCCATGTGTTGCTGGCCGTCCAGCACAAAGCTGCCCATGGGCTGACCCTCTGGACTGTACGCCGCTCCCTGGCTCACTGAAGGATCAAGAAGAAAACCTGATTGTAGTCAAAACATGGACAGGAGGGGAGAAGAAAAGAAGACATACCAGACAATGAGCAAATATCCCAGCTCTAGCCCAAGCACACTATAAGACATTCATGAGCCAAAAGACGTAGAATGCGAACTTGCAGAGCCAGTCCATTACGCACTTGCACACGCTCATTAGAGCACGAATTAAGAACACTCTCCCATGAAGTGAAAACACAAAGCATCAGAATGGTCTCTACAGTATCAGCTTGCCCACATACCTTTAGTTTCTCTTATATTGCTTAAATCTCATGCTGTTATTGTAAGCACTCATGGGTTATCTCCAGAACATAAGGAGAAGTGGTTAGTCATGCTGTATTGGGAAAGTTTGCTGATTGCGACATCATGCAGTCAGATATTCAAACCGAATCCCAGGCCCCGGTGCCAGGAGGAGCAATTTCAGCACATCTTAATTCACTAAAAGTTTCACATCATTTACAATATTCCCTTTTGCAATTTGCGCGGGACTTCTTCCAAATGTTACGCTTATGAAACCCCCGAATATCTTTAAGGCTAAACCGGTCGTTTTGTAATGTCATGCTGGACTGTCTTTTGGAGTTCATCACGCTGTGCTTTTTAATCATCTGGGCTTCCAGAAGATATTTCAAATCAACATCAGCTCAGTTTGGAACATGTTGCCGTTTTAATCCTTTTACAAATATAGCAGCTCTGTCTATACCTGTGTCCCAGAGGCAGAACCTAAATCAATAACCACAAAACCCTTTGGATTCTTGCTTCATATTTTCAAAAAAAAAAAAAAAAAAAAACGAATTCATTACTAAGAATTGCAAGAAGCATATTATGGAGCATATTATGGTGACAGTTAAATGCTCTACACATTCCTCTAAAGTACTCTTGTGGCCAATTAGCATTTAACAGAGAATGTGTGCTAATGTACCTCTAACAAGCTCGATTGGAACCATCTAATTAGAGCCATCAGCTAACATGCTTGGTCATATTGGCACATATCCCACTGAGGATGCAGGAAAGCAGAGGATGGGAAAAGGAGGAGGACTTTGTCCCATAATGGCAGACTGTGTGTGAATGCTTAGCTGCCAAAGACCTGATTGGAATAGGGAGCAGAAGAACAGAGAGCAATGGTTTTTACCTGCTCGATTGGACTGGTCAATCATGGGCTGTACTATTCTTCTTCTGGCATTAATGAACCTGGGAAAAGACAAGGCAGAGGGAAAGAACAGAGACTTTAAATCACCTAACATTAAAGGAGACAAATATTCATTACAGCACAGTATCCAGACAAAGCCATTTGCATGACTTTATGGCTGCATTAACAGCTAGCTCCTCGAAAAGCAATCAAAACCGAGAAACAACAACAAAGGAGCGATTGTGCTCAGGCTTGGGAGCCCAAAATGGTATCCTTTTAATGTCCCTTATGATGTATTCCTTCAGCTTAATAAAGCTTTTGATTACTTTTGGTAACTATGGCTACTCAAAAGACATTCCACAAGCATTGCATGTAGTTGCGGTGAGGCCACTGTCTATCTGACACTCTGGGGCTCCTTGTGCTGCACCTACACACCGGACCTCTCGTGCACAGAAATGTTACTCTTAGTGGGTTATCACTCATTAGAAATTCAGAATAAGTTAAAAGTTTGTGAAGGCCAAGACACAAATGGTTCCTTTCAGTCTTTCACTGGCCTTCTCCTTGGCCCCCTCTCTGGCTGCATTGTAGGGGGCTTTTGCTCCCCTCCCAGATGTCTTTAAACGAGGACCAGGCACTGCCCCTCTGTGCTTTCACGAGGTATTGTTATGTCAGCAAGCCCATCAATTAGGCTGTCTGAAGTTTTATCACCACCGCAGCGGCAAGTAAGTGCAGTTCCACAAAGCCACCCTAGCCCTGCTCTCTCTCCTGCAGCTTTGCACTGTAAAGCCTCTGGGGTCACGACAAGGTTAGTGCCAGCCAGGGAAGCCCTTTCTTTCAGGCAGAATGGGACGCTCATAGCCGTGTCAAGTCAAACACCTGCAACTCTACTCTGCTCTTCTGACACACTCGGACTACTCCGAGAGGTTACGGCTGCAGGTACCAACATGTGTTTGATATTAGAAAGAGGTTACAATCATAGCCAGGTTATTCTAAAGGGGCGGTGGTGGGAGACATAGTCGAACACACCCAGAGCAATGCTACAGGACTGGTCATTAGAGGCAAAGGAGAACTGGAATCAATTTGGGCCCCTAATCCCTCATGAAACCCTGATACCTGCCCTTACCTTCTCCCATTAACTTCAACGCCTGGAACCTGGGCTTTCAAAATTACAGTCTTGACTTGACAAAATAGACAGCTTGGAAAATAGAAGAAGTCAAACCCATTTGCTTTATGTGCACTGAATGTTTCTGACTTCAAGACGAGCAGCCTATTGATTAAAGAAAGAATCAACCGGTATTAACAAAGGTCACCGTACTGATACCGCAACAGGCGCACACCTGGACACATAGATGAGAGAGAGAGAGAGAGAGAGAGAGCGAGAGAGCGAGAGCGAGAGAGAGAGGAGAGAGAGTCTAATATTAGTTACTGGAGGCACCGAAATCTATTTTTAAATCCCAGACTTCCTAATGATCCCC
>CM045732.1:58813495-58868495 GCA_024760905.1 Plotosus lineatus
GCCAAAATCACCCCGACACACACACACACACACACACACATACCCCGTCTCTGTCCACACACACACACACACACACACACACACACACACACACACACACACACACATACACACATATACACGAAGACAAGGGTGCTTGGAGGGGGTAAATAGCGCGGGCTGGTGTTGCTCACAGCCTTGTTGCAGGTCAGGGGAAAGGGGTGGGTTGGTTGTTTTTGCAGTCCTGCCCAGTTATTCAAGTCAGACTCTCAATTATCTTCCTCTGATTGACCACAGCCAGGGAGAAGCAGTGAGTCACCATCATTAGATTACCTCCTAGAATTGAGAGGTTTATACACTGGGGTCGCTGGACCCATTCTCTCTTCCTCTTATTCAACATTTTGGGGTGGAAGGGCCCCGGGTCTGTCTCTGATCATCTCCCGCCCCTGTTTTCTCTTTCCATTGAGCCGTGTTTAAATCTTTTTTTTCTTTCGTTTTTTTTTTTTTTTTTTTTAACAGCGTAGAAGGGAGGGCAGGTATAATCTCCATTTCCCTGCTCCCGCACCTCACATTTTCTTACTATCAAAAATATGGGCCTTTTTTTTTCTCTCTCTCTCTCTCTCTCTCTCTCTGTCTCTCAACTCCCATTCTTTCCTCCTACTCTCTTTCTACTCTCCCTCCCATCCTGCAATCCTTGGTAATCGGGTAACAGACTCTACGACTCCTCATATTGTCGGGAACTAAACAGACGGCTTTGCGGATTACCAGGGGAACCTGATAATGACGCCACGGAGGCGTGAGATTTCAAACAAAATTGAGCGTCAATTGACTGCATCATCTTGGCAACGAGTGCCTGTGCTGCTACAGTCAGACAGGAAATAAGGCCAATCTATTTCCTTTGCCTCATATCAAACGTCTTTCTCTCTGAGCTTCAAGTGGGAAATATAATGGGTCTCTGCCACGAGAGAGGGAGGCCTGTATAGAGGGACTTACAAATGCTCTTCTTACATAACACAAATACCGCTGAATTGCACATGAGGGTTTCGAAGAGACCGAGAACACAGAGTAGGTAGAAGGCTGCCCCCATTTTCCATCCCTTTCCCCCTTTGTCTTCGAAAGGAGTGTTGAATGTAGGGCAGTGAAAATGCAACCTCTCAGCAATTAGAAAAAGACACCTTAATCTGAACATGAAGTGTGTGTGTGTGTGTGTGTGTGTGTGTGTGTGTGTGAGAGAGAGAGAGAGACAGACACACACTTCCAATGCGTAAAACATGGATGCTAGCATGCTTGGCGTCGGAATCAAATATAAAAATCTTATAAGGTTTCTCAAACAGCATCTTCCCCTGGGGTGACACATCGCCCGTGTGCATTTCTGCCTGTTAAGGTATGTTTATGGGCACTTTATCAGCCCTGTAAATGAGAGACAGTAAGGTCCAGCAGTTAAATATCTTGCTTTTCTGGAATCTCACTTGAATAATTGATGTGGCACTTGGCTCAGTACACACATACTAAACCTCCAGGCATGTTTGAGGGCGACAAGCTAAACAACACATCAAGAGTATAAATAGTCCAGTGTGCTGGAAGGATTGACCCTGTGACCCACTGGAGTATTAGTCTAGTCCTGATGCTGTACGCTTGTGGGTGTATATGTACTCCTTACATTACAAATTTACCCCGGAGTGGCATCTGTCCATCTAAGTGACTTGCTACAGTGGTACCTCACTTTATGAAATTAATCCGTTCCAGCGCCTTTTTTGTAACCTGGATTTTTCGTAAATTGAACCGCATTTTACATGTAAAACGTGTGATTCGTTCCAAGGCTCCCAATACTACCCCCTAAACCCTTTAAAAATTATAAAAGCGTACCTTTTAAGACCTGCTTCTGCTTCAATATTGTACCGATGGTAGATGGGTTTGGCCATATTCCTTTGCGATATCACTTGAGCCCATTTCTTCTTCTCACTCGCACCGGAAATCACACACGTGTGCGTGCGTGCGTGTGTGTGCGTGTGTGTGTGTGTGTGTGTATGTGTGTGTTGACCATGTCTTCTTAACAGAGTTATAATCTTACAAATGTTTATAGAAGGTTAAAAACCTGAGTCAAGAAATAAAGCATGAAACAGTAACTCTGGCCTTTACATGAAAAGCATCATGGTAGATGCAGCTCCATAATAGCCAATGGGAGGGAGTTGCGTCATCCCTTCCTAGCCAATGGGAGGCCAACGGGGTGGGATGTTGGGAGATGGGCAATGGGAGGTAGCTGCATCATTCCTCCTAGCCAATGGGAGGCCAGCGGGGGCGGGATGTTTGAACGTCATTGATGGGAGAGCAGCTCGTGCATTGTTTGAATGGCGCGTTTGAATGTTTGAATGGCGCGTTTGAATTTTTAAGATGGCGCTTTCGTAACGTGAAATTGTTTTGTATCCAGAGACAAAAATTTTTGGAAAATGCGTTTCATAACCTGAATTTTTCGTCTGGTGAGACTTTCGTAAAGTGAGGTACCACTGTATAGATGTTGTTCAAGAACAGTAAACTGTTCCTGATAGCTCATGTTCTAGCATCACTTCTAAGCCTATAGTAGCAGGATGAAGCGACCGGGTGAACTCGAAAAATAGTACATTTTTTTATTTTGCTTGTTATATTTCCCCCACGAGGACCTATGGACCTACAGGACAGAGGGTAAAGGTGGAGACTGGAAGTGGCATAGTGCGCAAGCGTTTCCATTCTCCCTCTGACATGTGTTCCTATGCTTACCGATGAAAATTTCAGCGAAGCACTGAACCGTGCTGTACACCAGGACCGTAAGGAGCACAGAGAATGAGAAAATAGGAAAGAAAGATAGTTTCTCTCCTCCATAAGGAAAACTGTTCGAGTCAACAGAAGACCACTAGGAACACTTTGCGCTCAGTAAAGATCTTCAAAAAAATTGCTGTTAATCGCGCTCCTTATTGTTAATGTCCCAATCCACAAGCTTTTGGGGTTGGACAGTTGTCTTGCACACATGCTCAGATTGAAACATCACATTTGTGAGAGTGTGATAAATATTCATAAGGCCAGTGCAGGGAAAGTGGAGGACGATGGAAAGCTATTGTGCTTTTAAGCTCAGCCATGCTGAATGGTCACGATAGTGGCCTGCCTGCTTTGATAACTCCATTGAGTAAAGGGCAATGGTGCTGGTTTGGTTTTTCAGTTTCTCTGCAAAATGGCAAATTACTGAGCTGGTATCCATGCAAATTTGGGATGTATTCCAGTGTGTGAATTGTTTCCAAGGGCTTGGGGAAGGCTAATGTAGTGTTCTGGCACTCGTTGTGATGGTACCTCATCCGGAACAGCCTTGCTCCTTGGCATGAGGTGCTTACAGAAACAAAAACAGACTATTGATTTATGGCGTCTTCCATGATGGGGTTATTGGCATGCACCTCCACACTACAGGGCACTAGCGATAAAATTCAGGCTCTAAAGAAAGCAGCAAATGGGTATTAGAAATACATTAGGGCCTTGTTTGCGGATGTGATTATGAGGTTGAATGAGCGAATAAGCGAGGAAGAAATAAACATCCAGCGAGAGAGAGAGAGAGAGAGAGAGAGAGAGAGAACAAGCATGTCTGAACAAGGTGAGAATGCTGGATGGCCAGGCTGGAGGAGCTTATTTTGGATCAGTCGTGTCAGGAGCTGCCTATCATGACCCACACCCCTTCCCACTCTCTTTACACCCCCAGGCTCAGTCGTATCCACCTGTTAAACCTAAATCGCACCACTCTTCTACACTTCTATCCTGATAAACTCAGTTCACTGCTCGAAGCTGAGTCGATAGGCCCCACACCCTTACATGGACTTTCTCTTTTTTTTTTTTTTTTTTTTTTTTTTTAACACCATTTCATTCTGTTGCAATGTCAGCAGGAAGAATGCACCACACAACACCATTCTCCCTCATTTCCACCTCTGTTTTTCATCTCTCTCACTCTCTCTCTCTCTCTCTCACACACACACACACACACACACACACACACACACACACACACACACACACACTGTAGGCTTTATTTCTCTAATGTGGGCTGTATTTACCCCATACTTGGGCTGGGAAGAAGAGCTGATATACAGCTCTCTATAAATAATGTCAGCTACGGAAAAAGCCAATTGATCTGTGTGCGGCGACTCCCCCCCCACCTTCCCCTCCCCTCCCCCATCCTCCTCCAGCGGCACTGCCAGAGTACACAGACAGGAAGCTCTGCAGTGACAAGGCCCATACATCCCGGCACTACCAGGCTGCTTGCATAGCCAATGAGGACCTTTTGTGGTATAACTAAAGGTTCATTGATTAATGTGCTTCCATGTTTAAACCAAAGACAATGCGAATCATACCACGGTTATACGCTGAAACTTTACGCTCTTGTTCAGAAAGCATTTAAAATGTTTTGCTTCTTATTTTCAACGAAGCACGCAGAAATCCATTTATCTGTTACAAACAAAAGCCGGGCTGACGTTATTGGCACAAATCAAGCCAATATCACGGACCCTTACAGCTGTACAGTGAGGACCATAGAGAAACCATTCGGTCCAATGAGCACTAAAGTGAAATGGAACCTCATAAACAGAGCCTTGACTGTATAGACTTTACATTTTATCTTTAAGCACTTTTCCTTTTATGGGCCTTTGCTCCTTCTAATCCAGAGAGAGAGAGAGAGAGAGAGCGAGAGCGAGAGAGAGAGAGAGCGAGAGAGAGAGCATGAGTCAGAACAAGACCGGCAGAGATAAAAAGCAGGGAAAGAGGAAAAAATAAGTGTAGGAAAGGGAAGAGAGAGAGAGAGAAGAGAGAGAGAGAAGAGAGAGAGGAGAAGTCACAAATCTTGCAGCTATTCCAGTACGTGACATCTCCGCTCGTTTGCGGCTGCTCATTAACAAACAATACTGCTGTGAAATTGGTTTAATGACAACGTAATAAAATTGCTATTCTGCTCACAGATGGCCTGAGGCACACGGAGACTCAGCGAGGCTCACTCAGGGTGCCAACACGCATTAAGCTGCTTATTCATGAAAACTGCAATCCTCCACTCTTCGGCTCTCTCCCCTTTCCTGGCTCCCTCTCTTTTACACTCCATACCTGCAAATGCAATAAGTTAACCCACTTATTTGCCCTTGTATTCTCCTTCTCTTTCCTTCTCTCCTTCTTGGCCTCTTGCCCTTTGGAATGCTTTATGCCCTCAAACAGAAATTACTCTGTTTAAAAAAAAAAAAAAAAAAAAAAAAGAGGCTGCTCACCCACACAGGCTTCTGAAGTGCACAGGCCTTGTTATTAAAAGACCCACCAATAAAGCTACACCACTGAGAAACGGAAAACAAACCAAAGCCATTCGATGAGTACAGAGACACCCAAATTGTGCCGTCATTCTTTCCCAGTGTTCACCGTTCATACACATCCTTCTCATGATATTCTGACAAAACAATAGTCCGCGTTATCTGTTTACCCTTCCGCTTAAATCCAATTACAACTACAATTAGATGTGAAGGATTTTTTTGGGAACAGGCACTGACATTATTAGCCAGCCAATTGCCAAGTTGGTGGTCACAGCTGAGTGGCAGCACTCACTGTAAGTATATAAAGACCTTGCCAAGCTACCACCCACTCATTTTAATAGGCGGGCCGGTCCTGTTAACGACACGCAAGCGCTCAGCACCTAGCACTGGCATCACTGCATGCACTCTAATATACACCCATGTAAATGTGTTCTCAATGTGTAGGGGAAATGTAGACATGAAGAGAGAGTATATCTGATACATACTGAGGTGTTTTTTCATTAGCAGACTGTTGAGCTGACAGGACAAGGCTGGTATTCGTGCCAAAATATGAGATATGTATTTACTCGAGCACTGGAGACTCACTGCACAATAAAATCGGATTATCACTGTTGCACTATGGGGGATATCCAGATCAAATGATTCTAGAGAGGAGGGAGTGTGTGTGTGTGTGTGTGTGTGTGTGTGTGTGTGTGTGTGTGTGTGTGTGTGAGGGGGGGTTGTGGGCTCTTGGGATCTGACAACAGAGTCAATTCTGCTAATTAACTGCCAATTAGCGGGTCCTAAATGAGGGGGATGATGATGATGTGGCTTCTCTGCCAGCCAGCCAGCCACAGCCGCTCCCTAGCCAGGACTCTACTCATCCACTTCATTCTGCAGCTGTATATTTAGAAAGAGTACGATACATTATGGCTGCTGCAGGGACTCCCAGATGGCATCCTAAAACAGACCTGATATTTGCATGTGGGTCAATGTTAAAGAGATATCCAGCAATTTCAGCCAACTGCCCTGTGTTTTTATATATATCATATATATATATATATATATATATATATATATATATATATATATATATATATATATATACATATATATACACACATATATACACACATATATATATATATATACACATATATATACACACATATATATACACACATATATACACACACATATATATATATATATATATATATATATATATATATATATATATATATATACATACATATATATACACACATATATATATATATACACATATATATATACACACATATAT
Source organism: Plotosus lineatus (assembly GCA_024760905.1). Lineage (NCBI taxonomy): Eukaryota > Metazoa > Chordata > Actinopteri > Siluriformes > Plotosidae > Plotosus > Plotosus lineatus. The sequence continues at coordinate 58,820,057 of CM045732.1, forward strand.
ATATACACACACATAATATATATATATATATGCATGCATTATGGGCAACAGGGTGGGTTAGTGGTTCGCATGTCCACCTCATTGCATAGAAGGTCCTGGGCTGAAGTCTTTGGCTCGGAGAAGGTGTTTCTGTGTGGAATTGTGTGCTTGTGTGGGTTTCCTTTGGTTATTCCAGTTTCCTCCCACACTCCAAAGACATGCAAATTAGGCTAACTGGCTATTCTCATTTTCCCCATGTGTGAATGTGAGTCAGTATTGTTGAGGGAGTGTTGGCCCTGTGATGGTCTGTGAGTTGTTCAGGGTGTACCCCACCTTCAACCAGAGGCATCCGAAACAGGCTCCAGCCTTCCCTGCGACCCTAGGAGGATTATGCGGCTTAGCAAATGAATGAATGAACATTTATGTACACACTCAGGACATACACAGACCTTGTGTGTGTGTGTGTGTGTGTGTGTGTGTGTGTGTGTGTGTGTGTGTGTGTGTGTGTGTGGGCCTTGGGAGGTTGGCAGATATGTGGGTGTGCCCAGATTCAAAACCCTCTGTGTTCAAAAATCCCATGCACTTGATTGGGACATGCAAGTCTGCCAATTTATATATACAGTAATATATATATATATATATATATATATACACACATTATTTATATATATATATATATATATATATATATATATATATATATATATATATATATATTTTTTTTTTTTTTTTTTTTTTTTTTAACACTGTATTCGGAAAATGTTAGTTATTATTTTGAATTTCATAACAGCACTGCATGCCAAGCAAGCTGGTCATAAAAATAATAATAAAAAAAATTATAAAGGAGCTCTGTTACTGCATGTCTCACTTGAGTGTTTGAGGGAAGCAAAAGTTACGAAGCCATTAACAAAGCTGACAGTGCAGGGAGAACTTTTGCTGGTCCAGACTGGCACAAGCTTGAAGGGTGAACGAGGCCTGGGAGGGCAGTTCTGCTGTAACTTGTGAATGTTGGCAGTTTTCATTTCGTGCACGCCAGTGCAAGAACACTGAGCATGTATATATAAACATGTAAATACATGTAGAATTTTGCCTCCTGTTTTGCAGCTTCATTGGGACGTTATGGTTACGAATGATCTCACTTGACCTCATCAGACGGGATGCTGGGATCTTTTCTCCACTCTGATTTTAATAGGTTACCTATTACTGTTTATTTCATGCTCTCATTTGCCTTCCTCTACAAATCAGCCGAGGCAGAGAGGGAAGAGAAGGTAAAAATAGAAAGTGGCACAGTGCCCTTCTTATTGTTATTGGTGATCCACAGCCATGGCAGCAGCAACGACTCTGGTGGCAGGGAAATGGTCCAGGGTTCGCAATCTAGGCGACAAGCCAGTGACGGCTGATTTCCTTCCTTTTTTTAGTATCTCTCTTTTTTCTGTCTCTCTGTTTGCCTGTCATCATACTCATCTTTTAGACTGTGCAAAAAGCGGTGTGCCAGGCAGGCAATGCTGGGGAAATGGAGGAGGTAACTAATGCTTGGTCGGTGTGTTTAGGGAGTAAAGCAGAGGCATGTCATGCTGAGCCTGATGCTGAGACATGAAAGGATGCGGTCAGGCCCCATTTAGCCCAGACTGATAGAATAACACACAGGCTTTGAGAATGACAACTGCAGCTGGAGCATCCCATTTTATTCTCTCTCGCTCTCTCTCTCTCTCTCTCTCTGCACCTCTTTCTTTCATTCTCTGGCTTCTCCTTACCTCAGGACAGAACAGCATGCTATCATGTGCGAACTCAAACAAACCACACTTTGGCTGTGCTTGCTCGACTTCAAAAACCCACAAAATGTAAATAAGCTTAGCGGGATTGAAGACTGACTAATAGCCACGTCAGTGTAGCCTTTATCTCCGCGGATGCCGGGTCATTTCAGTAATCAAACCAGGTTATTGTTTAAGGAGTTATTAATGCCACACCTTTAGACACAAACATTTGATGACAAATTGCACTTTAACCTGCGTGGTGGGAGTGTCTTACAGGTATCTCTCTCTCTCTCACACACACACACACACACACACACACACATGCATGTGTGATCAGGTGGTGGGAACAAAAAGAAATAGTGGAATGGTTGAGACATGTATGAGGACTGTATGACAGATGCACTCATCTGCACACAGCTGGAGTTGGCCCTAAGTAAAGCAAGCCTAGGTGAGAGCAGGTATGTAGACAGGTAAGAAAGGATTGAGAAAGAGCGAGAGAGAGAGGGGGAGAGAGAGAGAGAGAGAGAGAGAGAGAGATGTGTCGTCTACTGATATTCACACAGAGCGCCCTTGTGCCATCCTCCAGGGCCAATTGTGCCTCAGGACAAAGCCGTGATTCAGCACATCCTTCCCTAAGGGACAAATGGAAACTGAAGACGTTGCCCTAACCCCAACCCCTCCCCACCTTCTTTCTTGCCCTTTCCCTGTCTACCTCTTCTTACTTCTATCTCTTTGTGCTGCTGGCTAGATCCACGCCAGTGCCCAATATCAAAGGGAGGCCATACACAATGCCTGTGTAGAGCAGAAGTTCAGAGCCTTTTTTGGCCTATCAACAGGAATTTCATATGGCAGAGGTCTGTCATATCCTGATCTTTACACCACCTCCAGCAGGACAAGAAGACACTGATGTGGGGATGGGGGTGTGGGGTGTGGGGGGGTGCTGGGGGTTGATGGTGGAGCGGGATATCCGAACAAAGACATATTTAACTCAAAGTCTCAACCTGATGGGTGGGGGAAAAAATGGATCCTGTTTTGGGGCTCATCTTTCGAAGCCCTAGAAACATGTTGCTGTTAGCTTGCACTGTTAGCCTGAAATATCCATTTAATATGGGTAACCATGGTGAAGGAATAGTATTATAATATTATTGGTTTTATCACTTCCTCTCACTGCAGAGTAGCCATAATGAGGATGCTTCCACCCACCAGAATCCTGCAGCCTCCTCACAAGTGTCTCCAACATGATAATTAAGATTTCATCCGAAATTTACTTGCATTTTCAGTCTGTCTGTCTGTCTGTCTGTCTGTCTGTCTGTCTCCTTTTCACTTTTTCAGCCTCTCTCAGTTTAGCAGTCTATTTCGGCATTAATCACCATGACACAGGCACGGCAACTCAATTTTCTGCTCCTATAGCTAAGGTGCATGGCCTACTGAAATGGCAGCAAGAAGCATGAAACAGCCAAGCAGGGGCTAATCTTTAGTTACTAGTGTAATTGAAATGCTATCCACACTGTAGGGTGCATTAAAGGCAGATAACAGCAGTTCCTGTGGTCAATTTAAGTAGCTTGACTTCCCCAGGAAAAAAAAAAAAATTGGCTGCCAGATAAGGTGGACAAACCAAGCTAATTCTCCAGGCATGTCCCTCATTGTGATAGACGAAAAAATGAAATTTAAAAAAATGATTCACAGACACCCCCCTCACCCCCCACCAAAAAAAAAAAAAAAAATCAATTGACCCTCAGGTGCCTCATGAGCCTGCAAGGCAGATAAACCTAAAAGCTTGGTTAATGTTGGCCTGTCTGTATAGAACAGATAGAGCACTCTGCAAATGAACCCGCTTTGATAAACATATTAAGAAAGGCTGCAAATAAAAGGCAGGGACTTCTCATTTGTAAATAGAAAACCCTGTACATGGAATTAGAATGATAAAATGGGGCTCCATGTAATTAAGTTTGTGTAAAAACCCAAAATCCGTGCAAATACCTTTCCCAGAATCGTGAAAAGAAGCTGTCAGTTTGATTAATCTGATCATCACTGACAAAATGTACCAAAAAATGAAGCTGCAGATAAAACTGGGCAGAGCATTTTGATAAGTAATTCCTGTATCATTTCTTTGCTTTTGTGATCATTTTTATTTAATCCACCACCCCCAGTTATGTGCTAAGCCATGTACAAAGGCAATGCTGGCCAGGCCACCAGAGCCTTAATCCACCATATAGCATGTGTAAAATGGGGAAAAGGTTTTTATATGTATGTGTGTGTGTGTGTGTGTGTGTGTGTGTGTGTGTGAGAGTGTGTGTGTGTGTGTGTATTTAGGGGGGCGACATTGTCAGCAGTAGCAAGTGATAGCGGAAGAAGGATGATGGTTGGGAGACGGGGAGGAGGCGTAAGATCTTCCTTTTTTTTTTTCCTTAAACATATCAAAGTAAATAAATATATATCAAACAGAGAGTGGTGACTTGGTGTTAAATGCTTTTCTGATAGCTTGGTTGCTTGCTAGCCACGGCGGATCAGGAGGTTGAGAAGAATGAGAAAAAGGGAAGGATTGTAAATAAAATGCTTTGCACAGTTTATGGGCATTAGTCTAGCCTTGGCTGGGAGGAAGAGGCATGTGAAGCCTTTCAAAAATGAAAGCCGGAGCTATGCTGGTGACGGAGATAGCAACATCAAGACTTGACTTACCAGTTGTTTACTTGTAAGATGGTTAGGCCTGTGTCTTGGGCTAGCTGCTTTTTCTGTTCTTCTGATGGGTACGGGTGCTGTGGAGGGAGGGAGGGAGGGAGGAGGGGGGGGGGACGACAGAAATGTTTTAGTTGTTGTGGTTGTTGTTGTTGTTTTTAATACTCAAGTCTTAAACAGGAATGTGTACTTTATTGTTGTATGAACCAGATCATTGCTAATGTTTACGTGTTTAACATGTGTCCATGCCAAGTGAGTTGTGTAACACATAGGCCTACTTTGGTTACACTAACAGAATGGTGTGCATGTTTAGTCATGACCTCCACCCTACTCGAATGCGCACACACACACACACACACACACACACACACACACACACACACACACACACACACACACACACACATCGCTGTTAGGGGCAGTAAAACAAGTTTGTCAGTGGCAGCAATGTTGCTCCACCCTCAAAAGATAACCACAAATCCACACACTTCCAATTTTTTATTTTTTTTTTTTTTTATATATACACAGCTTCAGATTGTTTGGAACATGCTGATCATTCTGCCTGGCACTTCCGCTGAACTCTACTGAATTCCCCTGCTGAATGAAGCCTGGGTGAATAAGAACAGAATAAATCTTCCCATTCCTCGACTGCTACAACGGGGAAAACATATCAGGCTAATTTCTCTCATCCCTGGTGTCATTTGAACTCTTGCTCCTGAAGGCTGGCCAAATCAGCAAAGCAAGACACTTTTCTCAAAGATCTCCCATTGCTGCGAGTTTTACCTGAAAATATAATTCCCCAGCCATAGATGCAATGACACAATTTGTGTCAGCTTCAATATGCCAAATACAAGACAACAGAAATGACAGGCTTGGATTTTTTTTTTTTTTTTTTTTTTTCCCTTCGTCTTCTCTCGCCTGTCTATGCCGTGAAGCATGACAAAACAACCCAGATCTGTAGTGACAGATGTCTTTAAGACCCAGATTAGGGCTCAACGCTAACAACAGAACAAGCATCATACCCTTCTTTTATATTCAACACAAATACACAAACACTTGCACAAGCAAGGCACTCGAAGACGCACATTCAGGGTGATCAGGTGAGCTGCATTTTTGTATTCAGCACCATGAAAGGTGGCCAATATGTACAGTATTGTTTACTCTCGTCTCATAATCCTTTAACAGATATTGTATACCGGCGAGCTGTCCAGGGTGTACTGTGTTCTTGCAACGAGTTGGCTGAGATGGGCGCCAGCCTCCCCATGACCTTAATCCTAATTATGGTTATACAGTGTAGGTGCTGTCACATATTATGATTGAATTTATGACAAAAAAAAAAACAATACAGTACTTTGAATTAATACAATACAGTATACATTTATATAAAACCCAAATATCGAATTGAACATGAAAGGATTACAAAAGAATGTTTAATAAGTTTTCTACTTGTGTACACTACTTTTAATATTCTAAAATTGTTTAGCAAAGAAATATGATAACGCTTGCATAAAAATGCATTTTGTGATTGCTAGGTGATGACATCTTGTTGGCCAAAGGAGCTCAATTTTTTTCCTTCCTGCACAGACACATGTGTGATTGTGTGTGTGTGTGTGTGTGTGTGTGTGTGTGTGTGTGTGTGTGTGTTTTCCTTTCCCCTTTCATCAGTGAACAACAATGCATAACCAGGACTGACTGTCTGGACGCTCTACTTTAGCCTCCTCGTATTAACTGGGTTGAGCCATGATATGGCACAGAGACAGTAATGATACTGCACTGGGGAGAGAATGAGAGAGAGAGAGCGAGAGCGAGCGAGAGAGACAGCGAGAGAGAGAGAGAGCAGGAGGGGGGGGGGGGGGGGCGCAACAGCAGATTGGATGTGGTCCTCAGTCATTTACATTGTATTAAGGTTTCCTGGGCCGCTTGGGCCCAGCACAGGTCATCAATCGGCCCGTGGCAGGCTGCGGCGCAGCACAGCCTGGTGATAAATTCATGCTTCTCTGCCTGCAACAAAATGAATGGTTTGAACAAACAAGAGAGATGTCTCATCAAGGAGAGTGGAGATATTAAAACCTCAAGCAAAAAAAAAAAAAAAAAAAAAAAAAAGAAAAAGGAAACGAGCAAGAAAGCCCTGAGTAAGGAGATTTTCTATGACTACAGAGACATGACACTGAAAAAAAAAATCCTATTTCATTCAGCAGAACGCCATCAGCTCAGATCTACTTGCTGCAGTCACCGCCTTTTTGACTTCCATCCCTTTCCAATGAACAGATGACTTTTTTTTTTTTTTTTTTTTTTACCTTTCTCTTTCAATGGCCCTAAACAACATGCTTACTTAATGGCTGAAATGCAAACTTGCTGCGAGAGATCAAAGAAATGATTGAAAATCTCCTTGCTCGCTTCAGATCCAATCAATAGAACGAATTACAAACTCCCAGTCCAATATCCTGAGAAACTGATTGACCACAAAATGTGAAGAAGTGCAGTCTATAAATAATTAGGCAGAGAAATGAGCAGGTTATTTTATTGCAGAGGCCAGCGCTTGCCTCCGATCGAAACAACTCTGTTAATTATGCTGCGGCCTGTTAATGGCACTGGTGCTTTGCTTTCCCTCGCAACTCTCTCTCTCTTTCTCGCACATACACACACACACACACACATACACACATACACTCATTCTCACTCACTCATTCTGGAAGTGCCTCATGGGATACACCAATGGATCATGCAGTCCACTGCAAGTACATGCTGGGTTTTTTATTTCCCAGAGTGCAAATACTGTGTGTCTGTGTGTCTGTGTGTGTGTGTGTGTGTGTGTGTGTGTGTGTGTGTATATATGCTCATGGGGGAGTGCGTGCTTGCAGTCTTGAAGAGTGCTGCAGCTGAACATAATGACCGCTGTAGCGTCAGTCCCCCAACATCACCCCCAACAACATCTATGTTCCTGCACTAATACAGTGCAATCCCCCCAAGACGAGCACACACACACACACACACACACACACACACACACACACACACACACATGACTCCTGAGAGTAGTGGGCTGACCATGCTTCTGATGGATGACTTCATCAGTGGAGAAGCAGGCTGCAGGTCAGGGGGAGAAGGAATCCTGCCGTTTTGTTGATGCTAATGAAGCTCTGTAAATCTCATGCTTCTTTCCACTGACATACATTGTATTATATACTATACTACAAATCCTTTATATCCCCCTGCAACCCTCATATCTACAAAATAACCTACAAAAAATACAATCTACAAAAAAAACCTTATTAATTCTCAACTGACGATATAATGCAAATACAGTATTACATTAGTTAATATTAAGATAGCTAATAATCATCATCATCATTTTCTGTAAACGCTTAATCCTAATTTGGGTCGCGGGGAGGCTGGCGCCCATCCCAGCCAACTTCGGGCAAGGGCAGAGTACACCCTGGACAGCTCGCCAGGCCATCACAGGGCGGAAACATGCCGATGGCTTTGCAGCCTTCTCTTTACGAAAGTCAGCAATAGTTCATTTACATGCCTCACAACATAGACAGTGAGAGACATGGCCGGCCTTTGATAACCCAGTTAGCTGCACTGGGGGTGGGGTGGGGGGGTGGGGGGGGGAGACAGGGACAACCTTGTGGAGAGTGGGACTCGAACCCCCAACCTTTTGGATCAGCGATCCAGCGCCCTATACCACTAGACCACCACTGCCCCGCTAATAATGATAATAGTAATAATAATATAAATTTTGCTGATTGTAATAATAATAAAAAAAAACTTACAGAATATTGTACACACAGCTCAGTGGAAATCAGATCCCAATCATGTGTGAGCTGACACTTGGGTGTAACATTTTGTTTATGTAATTAACTGTAACAGAGAGCATTGTTGAAACTAAAGACTGTATTTTCCATATTGTTTGGTCCCCAGTGTGTGCTTTGTGCTTTGTGTGTGTGTGTGTGTGTGTGTGTGTGTGTGTGTGTGTGTGTGTGCGCTTTGTGTGTGTGTGTGTGTGTGTGTGTGTGTGGTACAAGTAAAGAAGAGGTTAGTGTTTTGTGTTTGTTCTGTTTTCTTTGGAACGGAGCTGCTTTCTGACAACAGGGTGCAAACGGGCAAGAATGCAACAAGACTCAATGAGTCACACTGCCAACTGAACTGCCACACCCAGCCCCTGAAAACACTTACACACCCTTACGCCCCTACGGTATGAAGTGTCACACACGTGGTGTCCAAACCCAGAATATATGTCTCAGTATTTGTATCATGGTACTTTACTGACTTCATACACAAATACGTACACCTGCATGGGGTTCTGTGCTGTGATGGCGCCACGGTTAGCATAGCATATGTCTGTTGCAGTGCCCATCAAAACTTGTTATTTATGGGGTAGCTGGGCATTACAAGATACAAAGAGATGCCAGTCAGTCTCACTCTCTCGCTCGCTCTCTCTCTCTCTCTTTATTTCTTTTGCTCAATCTTTTGTTGTGCCCCTTCAACTGGTATCCAGCGATGCTGGATCTGGGCCAGTCCCCAGTTTTGCTCTACATTGTTAATTTATGTTCACTAAAGAGGTGCAAGGTTCTCCAACAACTCTGGCTATCAGTTCGCTTGCCAAACAAACTGTTGCCTTGCAAAAAGCACAAATCACATGGTGTAATGGGGAGGGGTGAGTCAGCCCCTAAGGATGTCCTAGAACAGGCCTGCTGAGGGCAAACATGCATTAAGGCTAAAAAGCAATCACTCCCACACACTTACCCAAGGCTATCTGGGGCAACATACACACACAGTGCTCAGTGCCAAGAAACACCCGGCGGACAGTTACTAGAATGTTTAGTCTTTAACTTTGGTTCATAGCAAGGGCTGCCCTCAAATCCAAAGTTATTAAGTGAACTGGGCTTCCTCCACTTTAATATTGATTTTCCACTAAAGAACCCAAAAATTAACAAGCTGTATTACTAAGAGCATGCACAAATCATCCAGGAACAAACTAAGTATTTGATGTACTCTATAGCCTCAACGTTGTCTAATCCACACTCAAGGGACAGTGTGTGTGTGTGTGTGTGTGTGTAGGGAGGGGTGCGGTAATAGTAAGGATGAGGAAGGACCTTATGACTTGGGGACAAAAGCCCCTCTTTGTTTCTCTCACTGCCAACTTGCGCCATGGCCTGCAGCCATAGTGATGAGGCTGTTTAATCATCAGATCAAGTTCGTGGCTTCCCTTTCCACCGTGGCCGGCCAGCTCTTTCAAGGGAAGCAACATGATCTGCATGTCCTTGCAGGGGAGAGAGGGATAAGGAGAAGGAAGAGAGGTGGAATCTGCCTCTCATCCATTTAGCCACCATATTCAAACCATTCAACCCAATTTAATTGTTTTTCCGGAACTTCTCTCACATACGAGGAACGTAGCCGAGTTTATTAGTGCTAGGTGTCGTACTTTGTCGAATTAAATGGTACTCATTGCTGCCTTACTCTTAATAGCCATCAGGCTAATTCTGTGTTTCAGAAATGTATGACTGGGGGCTTATCAAAGGTTTTCATTGTTGTCTTCATTTCACATAACGTTCTGAAGTACAGTGGTACCTCACCTTACGAACGTCTGACCAAACGAACAATTCAGGTTACGAAAAACATTTTCCTAAAAATTTTGTCTTAGGCTACGAAACAAGTTCACGTTACGAAAACGCCATCTGAAAAATTCAAACGCGCCATTCAAACATTAAAACGCGCAATTCAAACATTCAAACAATGCACGAGCTGCTCTCCCATCAATAACGTACAAACATCCCGCCCCAGATGGCGCCTTCACTCGAGCGCCATCTTGGACAGGTCCAACTGACAGGACAGGTCTTGGACAGGGATCCCATTGGCTCGGAGGAATGACGCATCTACCTCCCATTGCCTATTATAGAGCTGAATCCACCATAATGCTTTTCGTGTAAAGGACAGAGTTACTGTTGTTTTATGCTTTATTTCTTGACTCAGGCTTTTAACCTTTCATAAACATTTCTAAGATTATAACTCTACTAAGAAGACATGCTGAACACACACACACACACACACACACACACAGAGAAGAAGAAACGGGCTCGAGTGATATCACAAAGGAATATGGACAAACCCGTCTACCATCGGTACTATATTGAAGCAGAAGGAGGTCTTAAAAGGTATGCTTTTATAATTTTTAAAGGGTTAAGGGGGTAGTATTGGGAGCCTTGGAACGAATCACGCGTTTAACATGTAAAATACGGTTCAACTTACGAAAAATGCAGGTTACAAAAAAAGCTCTTGAACGGATTAATTTTGTAAGGTGAGGTAGCACTGTAAAAGCTTACTACTGTTTATGGGAGCAGTAATGGGACAACAGCTAAGGGCTGTCCGTTGTAGGACAGCGCGGTCAAATGCAGGCCAGGAGTGTAAAAGTGAAAGGAAGAGGCCCCATGGCTGGGTCAGGAGGCATGGTGAAGACCAGCCACTTGTCAGTATTGCCTGTCATAAAGTTAATGTGACTATTCATGCTTGAAGCCAAATTGGGCGAGTCAAGTGCATAAACATCAACACATATGTAAGAGCCTGATCACACATTGTAAAGCAGCAAAGGCACCAGGTAGATTTCAGCAAAAGACAAAAAGGTCTTCAAAATATTTCCCAATGCATACAGTATTAAGTTTTCATATATATATATATATATATATATATATATATATATATATATATATATATATATATATATATATATATATGCAGTGAGGGCAGTGATGGCCTGGTGGTAAAGGGTTCTGGATCGCTGATCCAAAGGTTGGGGGTTCGAGTTCCACTCTCCACAAGGTTGTCACTGTCCCATACCCCACCTCACCCCAAAGTGCAGCTAACTGGGTTATCAAAGGCCGGCCATGTCTCTCACTGTCTATGGAGACAGTGACTGACAGAGTCTGACTTTCGACAAGAGTAGACTGCAAAGCCGTCAGCGTGTTTCCGCCCTGCAATGGCCTGGAGAGCTGTCCAGGGTGCACTCTGCCCTTGCCCGAAGTCGGCTGGGATGGGTGCCAGCCTCCCCATGACCCTAATTAGGATTAAGCGGTTACAGAAAACGAACTGAACTGATGATGTATGCAGTGGTTGGCACGGTGGCACAGTGGTTAGTGAGATGATTCTGGTTGTGAGTCCTGGGTTCAGTGAGGGCATTGCTTGTGGACTTTTCATGTGTTGTTCTAGTATTGGTTTTCTCCTGATACACCGATTTCCTCCTACAGTCGAAAAACATGTGTACTATTAGGATAACTGACTGTTGCCCCTGTGTGTGTGTGTGTGTGTGTGTGTGTGAGGTAGCCCTGTAATGGACTGGCAAGCTGTTCAGAGTATACACAATTTATTCCATGATCAATGACTCTTTCTGGTGCTTCTGATACCCTGCCTTCACCCAGAGTTGGCTGATATAGGCTTCTGCCTAACCGTGACCCTTGTAGGATTAAGTGGATTGGCAGATAAATGATTCTACACAGTATCTCCTTTCCCCTCATTTTCTGACATCCCTAATACTTTCTCAACCACAGGATTGTGTGTAGAATTTTGTTTAGGTATCTCCATAGACTTTTCTTCCAAATGTCTACAATGTGAGAATATTCTCATATTCTTCATTATGTATACATTTGGTTACTATAAACATCTCACGAAGACCCTGCCCCCATTAAACACCCCCACCCTTCAACAATGTCCCCTGTTCTGTTTTACCAGAGTCTGTAATGACTTTATCGGTCTGGATGGCACCAATAAGCAACAGACTAGATTCCTCATGGCAGAGGCATTAGACCATTAGGTATCTAACTACCCCCAACTACTGCTTCAGCACAATCCCAATCTCCCCAGTTCCAAGATCCCCAAGGCTTCAACTCTTTTCTTACATTCTGTCATACACACTGCTCGCCCTAGTGCAAACAAAAAGAGGGTTATTGTTCACATGTGAGTGGTGAAAAGAACCGGATTCTTCAAAATAACATAACTCGGAGTCCTTGAGTCAGCCCTTTGTGGGGCTGGTGGCGTAGTCGTTAGAGCACTGGGCTCACAATCGAGAGGTTTTGAGTTCAAATCCCAGTTAGACCCAAACTGTGCTAAAAACCCCTGGGCAAGGTCTTAACCACAAGCGTGCCTCTGTTCACCCAGCAGTATAAATGGGTCCCAGTAAAATATACTGGGAGGGTAACCTGCAATGGCACTCCGAGTTGCTTCATGCTACAGAAACCGGGGATAAGCATCGGCCCGATGAGCCACTATGGCTCGGGTGGAAAAAGCCCAACAGACTTTTGAGTCAGCCCTCCCCATGTCTGAAAGGGTCTCGGTCAGGAGTGTGAAGCTGAGCTCAAGCTTTAATTCTCATTGTGGCACTGCTTTGCTTTGCGATTGAGACCCGAATGGGGCAAGGGTCTGATCTGAGACTATAGTAGAGGCTTATCTATAGAAAGAAAAATGTCATGTGTTTAGTCCACAAAGCTCACTTCTAGAACTGACACTTGCGATTCTCCCTTTTTTGGAGTACAAAGCTAATGTGGAGGAGTATTTGCATAGACAACATTTCTCCTTTTTTTCCAGAGCAAGAGATTTGTTTAGGGAGATTAACCTAAAATGGCTAAACGTAGCAAATTTCCGCTGAAACACCAGCGGGACAAACAAAAACCTTTAAGGCTAGCGCATAATGTCAAAAGAACAAGAGCAAATCTGTGATGTCAAACTCAGTTTAAGGTCAAAACTCTCAGAAGAGTAAGCCCAACATTTAGCCATTAGCTGGGAATGTGGGGCAGGCTACAAACAGCTGCAGGGGCCACTTCCTGTAGGTTAATGATGCTAAAAGTGTAGAAGTCAAGCATGGCGTCCATTTAGCCAGCTCTGAGAGAGGACTAAACAACATCTCAGCAGAGAGAGCCCAAACCCCTACACACACACACACACACACACACACACACACACACACACACACACACACACACACACACACACACACACACACACACACACACACTTGTGAAAGCAAAGACACTTGAGCCAGTAAAAGTAGAAAAGAAGACTACACATAGCTAAAGGCCAGTCCATTAGTATTTGCAGGAACATTTCTTGATGACAGACAGAGCTGAAGGAAACCTCAATCCTTCAGCAGTACCTGTGGAATGTTGCATTCGTGGATCTTTAATAAATACTCATCTTGTGTTAGCTTTACATGACCAAAAAAAAAAAAAAAAAAAAAACTTCCAGTCCGTGGACATCCAGGAAGTGTATCTGCTGTTAATTGAAGTGCCTTGGAGGATTTCATCTCCATATTTCAGAGTTAAGATGGAAGAGGTGTTTAAATGGCTCTTCGAGTCACGGGGCAGATAGAGGGCTGGAAGGATTTAAGCAGTGCCATGGAGCCTCCTTTGAGAGCATTCCAGTAGCCCCTTTTAGTCTGCAGTACTCCTCTGCTCAATCCGGCCCCTAGGCCTGCTGACCTCTGACCTGGTCGGTCAGCTCATCTATAGACTCCTCGTTTGTTACTGGTTTTATCCACTGACAATGCAGGCAGGAAGCTGGCAACTGCCCAACAACCCCATGGGAGGATGACCATCAGCTTGCTCAGCTTACCACTTATTAGAGGAAGAGGGGAGGGGGACCGGACTGTTGTGGGGGCTGAATCAGAAACGTGGCTGACCTTTTTTTTTTTTTCTTGCCGACAGTTTTTCTAACTAATGAAACGTGAAAAAAGCCTGGAAGCCACAAACGTTCCTGTCTCCTGCTAACCCGATCATCAACGCATGTTAGCACCTATCAGGCGGCAGTCCAGGGAGCTGATAGAGTCTGACTCTCATCTTTGTAACATTCTGCAAAGCACATTAAAATATTATATTTCTCTGTCAAGACGCATGAAAGCATCATAAAATCCACCTTCTTTAATTCTAATTTACATTACACTGCTCATTAAAAAAAAAAAAAAAATCAGAGCCTGTAAATGTGCTTAATTTCCCAGAAATAGCAGCCTACCTTTTTCTGCCCCTCCCCAACCTATACCTCAGACTGAAGCATCAAAGGGAGCTCAAGTAATCCAAACATAGCCACTACTCACAAAGCTCACGCACGGTCTTAGAAGGGAAGATAAAGGGAGATTTGGAGATCCACTAAGAGCTTTTCGGACTGATTCGAGCCACAAACAGGAGCCCTAAGCTCAGACTCAATGCTTTCTCCGCAGCAGAGAATCTCACATTGCAGAGGTCTACTGGACTAGAACAGGTTAGGAATACAGGAGAAGGTTATTAACCTCTAGGGCTAAAATGCACTCTGATAACTCCCTGGCTCAGAAACTGTTGACAAGCATCTGTGTTCTTTTCAACAACTTATTGAGCTACCCCCCACCACTAGCACTACCCCCTTCATCGTCAGGAATGTAACACAACCTCTAACTGGTAACCCAAGGCCTTCCACTACTGCATCACTCTGATGTGAGGTGTAAGACAGCTGTTGTTGAATTTTTTAATGCACTTACATTTCACACTCCGTCACCCAGCCACTGCCTCCACTAATGTTTCACGGTGCAATCAAGCGAGGGAAAGTACAGTAGACTTTGATCAGCAGTAATCAGAGTCCATACTACTATAATGGAATATGAAAGTGCTTCAGGAATGCTTACACTATTGATAGCACAGCTCTATTGTGAAGGCATGAAGGCTTGCCTTTTTTTTTTTTTTTTTTTTTTGGGGGGGGGGGGGGGGGGGGGGGAAAAATTCGATCCAAGTCATTATCCAAGGCTAAAGCTTGAGCAAGGCAGGAAAAAAAACTTTTTCCCATCAGGTTTGCAATAACCCACTTCAAATTTACCTTCATATTTTAGACAGTCTCAATGGCCAGGAATGGGAGGCCCATTCAATCTGTTGATTGACATTAATGTCTCAGGAAGTCATTTTTGTGAGTGAACCCTGCTGCCTTACACTAGGGCCACTATGGAGGGGAACTTTTAAGTCTTTCTGACCAGTCTGGGGCCTGGGGTGCAGGTTGTTAAGATGGCTGTAGAACATAGAGGACAATGGGTCCACTCACCCCTTGGGCAACCCAATGAGGGGGTCGTATGCCAAGAAGCCCAGAATGGAGTGTATTTGGCTGTTGTGGTTAAAGACATACGGCAGACATCTTGAAGCGGCTTTGCAGCTCACTCTAATTCTAGGGGCCTGAGATGGTTCTCCGCAATTCCATTACTGTCAGTGGTTACCACATCTATTACACCAATTACAAGCAGGTTTCAACACTAGGAATGCTAGGAGGAAGAATTGTTAACATCTGCAAAGCTTGTTCCATGTGTCAGGGGTTGTCTTTTCTTAAACACACATCTTTTCCACTCACAGCACGTTTCTTCAATGTCACTCCCCACATTTATTTACTTAATTCCACTCAAACTGTGCCTTAAAGAGATCCCTCTCTGTTTGAGTCCAAATAACTTAAAATGATGCGTGAAGGCTTGCCTTCCCTTTCCTCCATAGGCTTCATTACTTTTTAATATCTGTGCAGGAAGAGGGAAAATGGCATGGAGATAATCAATGGTATAGAAGCAGTAGGCCATTAATCTCCCAATGGATTCCATTCTAATACACACACACTTGCATGGGCAAACATGTGCGCTGTTGAATGCACATGTCTGCCTGGATGGGTGGCTTAATGAAACCGCAAAACTCTTGCCTTCTCAGAGGAGTTTCCTCTCAGTGAAAAATGAGTCATCCAACATTTTCAGTGCATCACTAAGGCAAAGGAAGAGATGGAAACAACACAGTGAAAATTCAGACGAGACTCAAATATGTCCCATGCGAGTGAGTAGCACAATGTGAGCAGCAGGCCGGAAACAGTGGGAGAAATGGAGCAAATCCCCATGGCGATTTTATCAAGAATCCCTAATGTGAACAAGAGTTCAGCTGATCTGGGAATAGGGCACAAAGACAGGGCAGGGAAGGAAAGGTGACCTGTAGGAATGAAGCAAGGCTGAAGGACGGCTAGATTAGCCAGGGAACGAAAGAGATATGGAAGAGGGTCAGAAAAAGAGGGAAAGGGGGGAAACGGGACAGACAGACCAAGAAAAGGAAAGAGGATATGACAGACAGGATATGAGAAGGAAAGAGAAACAGACAATGAAAAATTTGTTGAAAGAAGGAAATCTACCACCTGGGCCCGTTGTGGAGTAGGTAAGGTATGGTTTTACATAGAGATATAGTGACTGTCACTCAGGGTGTGATGTAACTGAAGGTAACTGCTGGTTTTCCTCATCTCAATATGCTAAACAGGCAGCTGACGAAATGATTGGCCAAGGTGACCACAACAATAACAAGAGATGTACAGTGGTACCTCACTTTACGAAAGTCTCACCAACCAAAAAAATTCAGGTTACGAAACGCATTGTCCTAAAATTTTTGTCTCTGGATACAAAACAAACTCACGTCACTAAAGCGACATCTCAAAAATTCAAATGCACCATTCAAATATTCAAACAATGTGCAAGTTGCTTTCCCATTGGTTGTCTCCCAACACCCCACCCCACTGACCTCCCACTGGCTAGGAGGGAGCTGAATCTCCATAATACAGTACTGTACCCATAATGCTTTTCGTGTGCCTTCGACCCATTGTTCAACACACGCCTGAAGCAGAGTTGTACTGTTGGTTTGTGAGTTTCGTGAGTTTTTTTGGAGTGTGCTTATTGCAGAGTTATTTTTCGTGATTAATCATGAGCCCCAAGAAAGTGATTCCCAGTGAGAACTGAAAAGAAGAAGCGGGCTCTGTTATCAATAAAAGTAAAACAGGAGATGATAAAAAAAATATGAAAGTGGGATTCGGTTGAGTGAAATCGCAAAGGAGTATGGCTGAGACCCCTCTACAATCGGGACGATATTGAAGCAGAAGGAGGCCTTAAAAGCGGAGATACAGTGACGGAGGCGATTATTTCGGAAAAAGAAACCGCCATATTTAAAGGGTCCCTGTACCCAAAATTTACAGCATTCAAAAAATATCCACTCTACTTTATTATTAACTTTTAAACATCGCGTGATGTCGGTAGTTTATTTATAAGTCCACATTTCCTTTTCTTCTATATGACATTCCTTGCTCACGAAGGTTGAGCGCGCGGACATGTTGGCTTCTTTTCACCGGGGTTAAAGATCATTGTGATGGAACATTGTTGACAGTCGTATAGCCAATTGCAGAATGTCAGTATATTTTCCTCAAGCAATTCATGTTCTTTACAACAATCGCACTCCTGATCGTTTTTTTTGACGCACGCATTTTCCACAAGAGCACCAAATATTTACTGGTTATTTGCTACGATTTTCCCGTGTAAGAGCTTCTGCCGATTCGCCAATATCGTCCTCCGAGTCGTCACTTTCCTGGTCTGATTTCACTAAATGTGGATAGTCTTTCTTCAGTGGTTCATATAAATAACCTTCTAATCCTTCTACGAAATTGTCTTTGTCCATAGTTTAAAAAAAAAAAACTACTATAATGTCTGTTTTTTTTCCAAGTTTCCGTGAGCTTGTGTTGTATACGTCAGGTATATAACCTTACGTTTACATTGCAATCTCGCAGTTCCGGTCGAGGCTTTGTCAACGATATGACGTCACGGCAAATGCGCCGTTTTAAAACTTCTGTGCTCTGAAGCTTGACGTTAGTGAAGCCCTTAAACCGCTTAAAGCTGGTTTGTGAGAGAATATAATAAACGCCTTATAGGTGTATTGTCACTAGCTGTACACAATACATCAAATTAGGTATATGAGCGCTTTCACTACAGGTACCCTTTAAGGACCTCGTGAAGGAGGGTGGGGATGGGGGTGGGGGTGGGGGTGAGGGTTCTTCAGACCAGCAACCCCCGGACTTTAAAGCGTCACATGGGTGATTCAAGAAATTTAGAAAAAGGTAAATGATTTTATTTTACTTTTAACACATATTTCATACAAAATTGGTGTACTTTTAGAAATTTTAAAGGATTTAGGGGGTAGTATTGGGAGCCTTGGAACGAATCACGTGTTTTACATGTAAAATGCGGTTCAACTTACGAAAAATGCAGGTTACGAAAAAGGCGCTGGAATGGATTAATTTCATAAGGTGAGGTACCACGGCAGAATTTAACTTCATAGTAAATTTTTACACATTGAGGCATCCATGGGAACAAGGTTCAGGCACATAATTAGGTGAAAACCAAAACGGATAAATGGGAGATGAGAGAAAAACAGCAGTGGAAGACATTTAGGAAAGATTTGGAGAAGCGGGTGGGCGGCCTGGCAACCACCAACACAAGGACAACAAGCAGATGATTGTAGGCATAAGCGGGGTGAAGTTTGATATGTTTTTCATGTAGGGAGGGTAGCTCGGGGGATGACAGACACAATGCAGCATGCCTAAGAGGATTGCGGGCAGGGATAGAACATGCTGTAGCCCTGAGGTGGCAGAGATTTTGTGCCTGTGTGGAAATCACTGCTGTCACTATGTGTATGATTCACCCCTGCCAGTGCACTCTGCTGTGACGAATGAGCTGCACTTCATTTGCTGGTGATTATGCGGGTTGCTGGCCCTCTAAACCCCTTTGAACTTGTAATTGCTGCTGGTTTTAAATAATGAACATTAAGGGGGATTCGTAAAAAGTGTGGATAATTATAGGTTTCCCCCTTTTTCTTGTGCATCTTGGAGGAAGAGGAGGAGAAGCAGGGAGGTGGTTCTGGCTACAGAAGCGTGCCACGTCGCGGCGGGCCTTTTTATCTAAATCACTGTAGCAGCTCGGTTTGTGAGCTTTCGAGCGAGCTTTTGTGTGTGTGAACCTTTGAAGCCCTGGGGATACAGAGACTAGCATACAATGATCAATATTCACACAGGATTCACATCTGGAGCCAAAGCTTGCCCTAGTTGGATTTGAATTTACACTTTTTGGTGCTATATTCCTCGTAGCCTACATGTTATTCTTTCTGATAATGGGCAGTCTGTCAAAATGCTCATCTCTGTAGCCATAAATTCTTCCATTGATTAGAACTACGGTAACAATGAAGCGTCAGTATTCACTTGTTAATAGCAGTTCTTGTGAGGACCAGGGATAATACAGTCGCCTCTGAATACGAAGAATCCGAAAAACATTTTCCTAAATTTTCGTCCTCTGTATATGAAACAACCTCTTCTTACGAAAAGCACCAAACGCGCCATTCGAACATTCAAACGCGCCATTCGAACAATGCGTGAGTTGCTCTCTCAGTGGCTGTCTCCCAACATCCCGCCCCGCTGGCCTCCCATTGGCCAGGAGGGACCTGAACTGTACCCATTCCTGTACCCATACTTCCTGTTTGTCACAGGCATGAAGGAGAGTTGAACAGGACTGTTGGCTCGTGAGTTTTTTTGAGAGTGATCATTGCAGCGTTATATTTCGTTATCCATCATGGACCCCAAGAAAGTGATTCCCGGTGACACCGAAAAGAAGAATCGGGCTCCATTATCAATCGAAGTGAAGCAGGAGATAATAAAAAAATACAAAAACGGGATGCGGTTGAGCGAAATCGCATGGGAGTATGGCCGATACCCCTCTACAATCGGGACGATATTGAAGCAGAAGGAGGCATTAAAAGCGGAGATACAGTGACGGAGGCGATTATTTCGGAAAAAGCAACCGCAATATTTAAGGACCTCGTGAAGAAGGGTGGGGGTGAGGGTTCTTCAGACCATCAAGCACTGGACTTTAAAGCGTCGCATGGGTGGTTCGAGAGATTAAAAAAAAAAAGTTAATATTTTCTTTTACTTTTAACACATATTTCTTACAAAATTGGTGTACTTTTATCATTTTTAAAGGGTTTATGGGTTAGTTTTGGGAGCCTTGGAATGAATCACGCGTTTTACATGTAAAATGCACCTCAACTTACAAAAACTCCAGGTTACGAAAAAAAGGCACTGGATCGGATTCATTTCGTAAGTAGAGGGCCGACTGTATATCACTTTTTTTTTTAATTATTATTCATTAATCAATTTTCTGAACCGCTTAATTCTAATTAGGGTCACGGGGAGGCTGGCACCCATCTCAGCTAACTGTGGATGAGGGCAGGGTACACCCTGGGCAGCTCGCCAGGCCATTGCAGTAGAGCTATGCAGCCTACTCTTGACTCGAGTCACCAGTGGTTCTTTTACAGCGTATCACCATGTACAGTGAAAACCATGACGGGCCTTTGAAAACCTAGTTCACTGCACTGGGGAGACAGCAGTGACAACTCGTTGATAGTGGGGCTTGAACCCCTGACCTTGGGATCAGTGATCCAGCACCTTTAGCACCAGGCCACCACTTCCCATTTTTATTTATTTATTTATCTAGTATTTATTTATTCGTCATTCACACGGTGTAAAGCCGTGTGGAACAGGGGGTGTGACAGCTTTTTAATTGTGGGCGGGGAAACATTAGAGATGCAAACGCCATAAGATGAGGATTTTTTTTTTTTTTTTTTTTTGCCAATTCAGCATCCATATCAGTATGCAAGTTTTCTATCCCTTAACATTAAAGGATAGATTCTGTTTAGTAAAGACAATAAAACTTTGTATTAACAATAAAAAAAATTGAAATAAATGAAACTTCAATATCACAGCTGTGCAAAGAACGATCCAAAAAAATGAAGATAAAAAATTTCACCGCAAAAAAAAAAAAAAATGGCAGCCGAAGCTTTTGGGGGGTCCCATGGCAAACCAAACAGACAAACTGAGACCGTTTTTGATTATAATCCCACTCCCCTTTTTCAACACCCCCTTCTCTTCTCTATCTTTTTTTTTTTTGCCTGCTTTTTGCAACTTCCATGTTTGTGTGGTTTCTTTTCCCCATGCATTTCCCTTCTCCTGGTGTGAACTGAATATCAAAGGGGCTGTATGGAGGCCTGGAGCGCATAAAGCCATCTCCCAGGACCTGCCTCAGATCCAGAGCCACCATGCTGATTAATGCCACAGCCTGCCCGTGACCTGCCAGGGTCCAGCTCTGCTAACACCTCTGGCACTGACTAGTGGAACAGAGAGGGACTAGGGGAGAGGAAGGAGGTTTTAAAGTCCACCATGTTCCCCATTTAGCCATGAGGGGGGAAAAAAAAAAATCCACATTAAAAAATGGCATAGTAAAGAACATACGCATCTGGACCCTGAAGTCTTCAGTCAGCTTTAGCTTTCCACAAGAGTGTTTATCTCGTCTTGCCCCCACGGTCCATTACATCACTGTGGTGTTTGGAGAAATAGAGGGCCAGATCTTTTTCATAGTGTGCACACCAATGTTATTGCTGTGGATGGTTGACTGAGGGTTGGACATTTGGGGCCTCCTGCTGCTGAAGCATAGGCTGGAGGAGGAGTCTCTAATGGGCTCTGGAGTTTATAAATCTGACTGCAATGCTCTGCATGCTCTCTGCTCCGTTTGGCTTCTCTTCAGGTCAGAGGAGGTGCAGTCACCTCTGAATGCCAAATCGCCCATCTACGCGGCCCCTGTGGCATGCTTCACTAGATCAGCATGGTTATGAAAAAAAAAAAAAAAAAAAAAAAAAAAAAAAAAAGCAGAAACAAAGCTAGCGCTGCCACATTCTTACATCCAGCATTATCATCCGGCCATGAAACACTGAGAAAACCATCATTAAACACACTTTTACTCTCGTCTTAGCTACTAGTCTGGAATCTGAGAAACCTCAATCATCTGCGCCCACTGTGAACAACCACTATTCTCAAGTGAAAGCTCTCATTTTTGCTCATTCATTAAATAACAACCAGTAAAGCATTAACAGCAACAGTGGAGGAATTACTCAGGGCAAAGTAACCACCAGCTGCAAATTACACATACACTTATGTTGAGGGATAAGAAGTAAAAAAAAAAAAAAAAAAAGTCGAATAATTCCACAAATTCCACCGAGTCTCCGACACAAGGAACAAGTCATTTTCTTTCATTCTCTTCTCTTAACAACACTTGGGGATGTTTTAGCATGTTAGCGTCCCACAGAGGAATCAACCTTTAAAAAGAGAGAGTATGACAGCGGGATTAGAAAGCAAAGTCAACAGATTTGATCTTTCAGTTCGAAACAATTCCAAACTGCTCCGCTCGAATGCTGTTGTAACACTTGGAGCTGCTGGAGGCTTATGATAGGTGTATTGTAAACAAGGCTTTGTCAGTCACTGAGGCAGACCGAGCCAAGAATTGACATTAAGGCTGTTGACATGAAATGAAGAGAGTGGTGTGACTTTTCTTATAATTACGGAGTCCACAGAAAGTCTAGAAACTCGATATGAATGTTTTAAAATCTTCGGCATTCTTTTTTAGTTGTAATGAAAGAAAAACTGCTCTCTTGTTTAAGACCAAACAAGACAGACAGCACATGTCTAGAAAACAAATGTTTTCCATAATTCATACTGCATGCGTAAAGCCCATGTTTTGATTGTCATGGCTCTTCAATTCATAAAAGAGAGTGTGTTTAGCAGTGAGCCTAGTCTCACACACACACACACACACACGTGCACACGTGCACACGCGCGCACACACACACACATACACACACACACACGCACAAGCGTGCACACACACACACACACACACACACACACACACACACACCCCACCCACCCCAGGTTTATAGCTCTATGTGAGAACAAGGGAATCAGAGAACAGATGGCAGACAGGGATGACTTGCATCATCGTTATGGGTCTATTGAGCAGTCTGCACTAGAACACACTCTCTTGACAAAAGCACAGGCCGGACCTGCCCCTTTGGTAGTTATTTGGACTTCAGCAACTTGCAAAACACAGTTACTCTGCAACCCCTGCTGACAATTAGTTTTGCTGCACAAAAGCCTCTCATAAGCAACTCATAAACACATAGATATACATAATTAGGTTTCCTGGTGGAATGCCACAAACATAAACAGCCACATGGATGCGGACACACATGCGGCTTGGCGCTGAACCGAACTGTTCACTGGGTTGCCACGGGTGACTAAGAGAGCTGACTTCTGGGTTTGGAAACAAACGAGCACATGACAGATTAGTGTGTGGGCCTCCTTCAGCCCTGCACCCCTCTGACCCCATGGCAGCCCAATGTCCACCTCACCCCACCTCTAACCAAGCACAAAACAAGCACTATGTGGGCACTAAATAAAAATCGGGTCTTTATGAATGGGTAAAGTATTAGCAGCATGGTTGCATAGACATGCTGAAATAAAAGAGATGAAGGACGAGTAAGGAATACACTCGTTTAAAAGTGGAAAGGAGGCGAACATCCATATAAGAATGTGTGTGTGTGTGTGTGTGTGTGTGTGTGTGTGTGTGTGTGTGTGTGCGTGAGTGCATGCATGTGTGCGTATGTGTGTGTGTGGGTGTGTGCGTGAGTACATCCACGTGTGTATCTGCACATGTGCCCAATCTTTAAAAATGTTAGCAGATGTGCATCAGCAGCTTAACAGCAGAAGGATAGAATTATACATCTGGATTAGGAATATTTAGAAAGTCAGGCAAAGAACATAACTTTCGATTCTGCTACTGTCATCTGGAACAAGCGTTCTGATCAGACCTGGTTATTGGCTTAAGCTGATTATTTGTTTATCGGTTCATTTTCCAACGAGTTTTAAAACCATGTCTCCAAATGAGTGACCTGAAAGTGACACTGGGTTCCTATGACAATTACTTTTCCTTAGGGGCAGTGAACCCTGTGTGTCTGGGATCAGGTACTAGTCCGATTAATGTCCTCGTGCTTATAAACCTATTTTAACAACAGAATAAAACATGAGAAATTCTCTCAAACTCTAGTTTGTGGCCTGTATTCTAGCAATATTTATCTAATAAATACAATTTGAGCGATCAATAATCATTTGTACTTCAATAGCCTTTTAGCATAGGGGATCAGCAGCTGCTATGAATCCTCACACCATGAGATGGAAGTTACAGATTGAAAACAAAGCTTATAACATAAGCCCATATAAAGACGTGCTAATGTGCTATTAGGTTCTCCCAGCGACCTCCAAAATGGTCATGGGATCTATCACTTCTCTTTCAGTGACCCCAGGGGAGCAATACACCTGGCTTTGCAGCTTAGCAGCACTTCCCAGTCAGACCGGTCAGGAGGTAGAATGGCACAGAATTTGAGAGGCTTGATCTCAAACGAGAGACTGAGAAAGAGAGCCTGCTACTCGTCCACCGTCTGACCAACTCTAGACCCTTGTAGAAATCCACTCAGCCTTGTTCCTCGCCTGCTCAGAGGGGCCTATTTATATTCATTTGGTGTTTGAAGGTTTACGTTAGTGAAAAGACAGGCCAGGCCTGGAGTGGTATATTTGTTTCTGAGTGCTTCCTGTTTTTATTATAAGGCCGACCCTTGTCAATGCAGGGGCGCAAGGGCTGCTCCATAGGAGACAGAATAGGGACACCGACAGGCAGAGATCATTCAGAGTAGTTTTCTGCTGGGAGAAAAAAAAAAAAAAAAAAGTGATTGTATATCCTCTTTTGTATAAGTCTTCCTTTCTTGGACTCTTCTGGGATGTAAAATCTACAGAGGAATCGATCCTTTCTTTTAAAGGAATTTACCTTCCTGATAATGTAAGCTTGCTGCACTATGGGAAAGCTTATATCAACACACTGGGATTTCCCCTTTCCTAATAGTTCTGGAAAACGTCCAGAGAATCTGGGAGAAAAGACAGACAGTCACTGAATGTGCAAGGCCAGTTTACACCAGCTGATCTGTTGCTCCAGTCCACTGGAAGACGCTGGTTTGTTTGCTCCTGCACATTGCATGAGAGATGAGACTGCATGAAACTAAACACAACCACATTTCAGTCTTGCATTCTTTGTAGAGTATGGTGTGGGAGCAAGCATCTTTCCCATCCCTTAGGAAGCTGTTGGTGGGTACCAACTGAAGCGGCCCTTTTTAAGCAGAGACAATTGTAACGGCGAAAAGCTCAGTGAGATTTCTCCCATGAAAGTGTGGGGTCAAAGTGTGCAAGCAGGAGAGGGGAGGACCATCGATTTTGTTATACTGAATCCAAAAGCCAACAATTGTTACTGTTGGCCTGTGTTGTTTTTCTGCACATGGGCAGGGGGTCTGTCCTTTTGAGCCATTCAGAAAAGGTGACAATGGCTGGATGTTGAGAACATATGTAGAGAGACCCCTGGAGCTCATGGAAGAGTAGCTCCATGCTGTCCTGAGCATCTGAGAAAATACAACCCTGCTCCTTTCATTCTGCCCTCTCTAATGAATGCCTGAATACCAGAATGCCCCAATAGGCCATTCAGAGGCCAAAGTCCCCAAGAATTCTCTCCAACACAAAAACGCATCCTGAAATAGGAAATGCATTTGCTGAAAAAATTAAAATAAAAAGTAAAAGAGTTGGACATGCCAGTGTGTGGTATGTGTGTTTGCGTGTGACCAAGTAAGGAATTGTGCAGCGGCTACACCGAGGAGGAGAGGATAATTCAATTAGACCTTTTTTTTTTTTTTTTTTCTCTCTCTCACGGAAAAAAAAAAAAACAACCTATAAAGGTAGGTTAAAAGGAAAGGATTATTGCTTGTACAAGTCCAACCAGGGGTTTTCACAAAAGGGGTCGAATAAAGATGGGAGAAAACATGTAAAAAGCAAGAGAGCTACCAAAAGGAGGGGAAAATAGGGTCTTGAAAGCTGCACTTCCATGAATTAAAAAAATACTCCAAGGCTTAAGCTATCAGGCTTTATTCTCTCGTTCTCCCTTTCTTCTTTTTGTGTGTGTGTCTCTCTCTCTCTCTCCCTGTTCTCATTCACTATTTTAAAACAATTCTAAAGAAAATTGGTGGAAAGGGCTGTATAGCGCTCTGTGAATCAGCCTTCATTTTGCAGCGCAGTGCAGGAGCTAAGAGAAGCCCACAATAGGCATTCCTCGAGTCGCCAGGAAAGACGCCTAATGATCCCTCAATAAAGCAAGAAATTTCTACATGGTGTGAGCCAAGTAAATTAACCAGACGGTATGCATGTGTAAAAAATTTAATATATATTAAAAAAAAAATAAATACAAAAATTTCAACAAACAAACAAACAAAAAAAAAAATCCCGCCACATAGTAGGTGGCTGAAGGGAGACCTCGAAATTTTTCTTCCTATGCCGCAGCCGAAAACGAATAAAGGGAAAAAAAATAACGTCCGTGATGTTATTTCTCTCTTTAACTCGTTCTCAAACTAAATACCTTTTACTGATTTGCTGAGAATTTCCAGCAGAGGAGATGTAGCCATGAACAGCTGTGAAGTCATTTTGATAATGATGGGAATAATAAGCACATGGCAAGGTTCAGGGCTTGGCTGTTGAAGCTTCACTGCTCCTGAATAGGGAAAAGTGATTAAACAGCTCCTGATTATCCCTGACCAATATGTAATGGATTTACAGGCCTTTCAATTAGGCTGTATTTGCAGGACCTCATTATTTGGGCTTTGCTTAGGTAATCAGGGCTGGGGTAACCGCTTCTATGTTGGGGGGGGTGTGCTGTAGGCAGCATTGCCACTGAGGGCACATGACCTTGTGAAGCATACATATCACTGGCCATAAAGCCTCTCTCTTCATATTCACACACACACACAAGCAGGCATGCATACACACACACACACACACACACACACACACACACATGGTTCAACTGCACACATAGCCCACTTATATAGCCGTGTGTTTAGGAACAGAGTCGCATGTAACCTGACCTTCTAGGTCCAGATCAATACAGCTTCTAGTCTCCGATCATGTCCTGACATCAGAGAGGGCAACGGAACATGACCGTCTCTGGCCCTTCGCTCACCCCCACCAGCATGGCCCCCTCTAGCCTGCTCTTACCCGGCTCAACCCACACACAAAGACACATCAAACACCAGTCAGGATCTCATATACCCTAACAACACACTATTTATATAACGCATCCTTTAAATATTTAATCGGTAGAAGAATCAGTATGATTGGTGGACTGATAATGTAAAATGTGCGAGAGAAATATACAGTGAAGATAAGCAAAGGATTGTTTAATTTTCATTGACAAATTTATAATGAGTATTTAGTTCTTGTCAGCCGCAGACTTTGAAGTGAAAGGTAATGAGATACTAGAAAATTGTTGTGGTTTGAAGAAGCCTCTTTGTGGTTGGAGAGGGAAAATGCTCAAGTTCAGGCTACATATCTGCGCGGGTTCTGCGCGGGTTACGTCCGTTTTCAGCAACATAAAAATGCCAGCTGATTGTGTTGACCTCCCAGTAAAATGCCAAATATAAATCAATGCAAGTGTAAATCCCGATGACTTTGATTTGTGCACCTTCAGGTGAGTACACAGGCATTTAGGTTGTGAATGTGTTTTCAAAAACCTGAGTGTATTATTGGATACGGATCCTATACAAGTGTTCTAAAGAAGGGAAGTAAAGGAACACTTACTGTGAGGTGCTGGAAAAGCCATGCTCGCATGATGTTGGTAGCCACCTTGGGGAAGATTCCACGTTTTTTCTGCCGTTTTTTGTCTTTGTCTGGGTCGTCGTCATCACCTGTACCAGGCGAGGCCACGCTGTTGTCTAAGCCGTCTCCTGGTCAAAACGAGAGCTCTTTAGAAACGGAACATTATCTTCTATAGCCTTTGTGCACTTTTTGCAATCTAACCTCAGCCATGAATGGTTTATTGGATCTGACGATTCGTCTGGCTGAAATAAAACCCTGAACCATCAACAGAATGACAAAAATGATAGTAAAAGCTGTAATATTCCAAGACTGGAGCTCATGCCATTAATAAGATTGTATTATCATGAGAGGAGAGGGAGGAGCTAACATGAAACCGACTTTGAAACACATGCAAATTAAAGGCAGATACAAATACCAACAAAACTTGAGCGTTGTTTCTTATGAATAGTTAGACAGAAAGTGGGAAGTGTGCAGTGGTGTTTCATTGTTGCACTTGGATGCACATAATAGAGCACAGTCCATCTCCCCCTGGTCCCTCCCCCTCCTGCCCACTCATTTGCATGATAGGGGCACGGCAGCTTTGTGCTGCATTAATGCCTGTCAGCGTTTGATTTGGGCAGGAAACATGCGCATATCAAGGCAGACTAGCTTCCTTTAAACCCGAGTTCTAATCCCAAGTCCTCGCCTTCTTTCTCCTCCTCTGCACCATTAACTGTGCATTAGCAAAAATGATTTACTTTTAGCAGTCGTGGTTATTTTTTCTTGCCCTCGGGCACAAATGCCTTGAAAGCCTTCCTTGAGGGCATCTAAATTATGTATCTAAAAAACTTCTCCACTAAGGCATAGTAGGACCCCGACATTCTCCAAATCCAGACTTGTACGTCTTCCTGTTTTTGGGGAAACATCAATCACATGCACCTACACAAGCCATAATCTCACATAAATATTTGACGTAATAACATTAAAAAGAGGGAAAGAAAAAGGATCCGACTGGAGGAGTAATCATATGCAAAATACATGAAGAATACAAGGACACTGCAGACATCCGCTTTCTCGACATCGTTTTACTCTTCGTTTTCACTCGACTCTTTTCCTTTTATCGAATGCTTTGTGTTCCTTTTACATGATTAGTGCAAGGGCACACATTAGAGTGAAACACAGGGCATGTGGAGACTCTGCTACTTGCCCAGACTTGGAGAAACTGCTGGTGCAGACCTATACATGTGATAATAGTGGACAGAGTCTGTGAGGGTTGTAAGTGTAGAATGGGCATTCATTAGCAGCAAATGCCATAAATCCCAGGCTAAGTAAAAGTCCTTGTTCAGGAAAGCCTAAAACAATAAACTTGGGCCAAGCCGTAGCCCCAGCTTGACCGTGTGTGGCTTCCTGAGAAATGCGACCCAGACGGTGTGCTAATTCTCCAGTTTGCTCTCCACTTCAATAATAATAACATCACCCAAGGAGAAAAGATGTGTGTGTGTGTGTGTGTGTGTGTGTGTGTGTGTGTGTGTGTGTGTGTAGAGAGAGAGAGAGAAGGGGGGGGTGGTGGTTTAGAAAGGGGAGGGGTTACACATGTCATTTTTGGGTGTAGCAGTACAAACTTGTGTTGTTGTTGTGGTGTCATAAGCTGTGCCTGCTGTTGGCACCCTGGTAGAGTCCAAACGCAGTGAGGTTGAGTAGGCCTGGCCAAAAGGATGGCAGATTAATTTTATTGACGTTTCCATTTTCACTGCAACGCGATAGCCTCCCCCTCAATGGGGCCGGGCCGACCCATGCGTATTTACAGACTGACCTGTCACTTCATTACCCTCCAGCTCTGGCCGCTCCAGTAGGCTCAGCCTGCCTCCCCAGCAGGGTGAAATCAGACTCCCAGGCTTTCAGCAACTCTCTATCTCTGTCACACACGCATGCACGCTTGCACACTCCTACACTGTACACAATGTAGCAGCCAAACAATGTAGGTTCTCAACTACAGCTATATGTATAAGTGGAAATGGGTCTGTGTTACTATACAGTTCGGGTAATACCACTGTGTGAAGCATGTAAGCAAGCAAGAAAGAAAGAAAGCTTGAAAGAAAGGAGGACAAACTTGCACACCCTCATTACATCTAAAGGCAAGTTGGTGATTTACATCCACCCCCACTCCTTTCTTATGAGCCAGAGAAGAAGTGCTCCAGGGCAAATTGTCCCAAACACTAATGGCTTCTGACTGTTCCCTGGCAACTCTGGCATTTTAACCTGTGTGGATGTGCAATCTGCTAAAAAAGAGAGACAGAGAGAGAGAAAGAGTGGGAAAAAAAGGAAGGGGAAGCATCCCATCATCTGCCTGTGTGACACAGATGGGGATGGCTATTAGGAGGCAGGCGAAAGGCCTCAGGGAGGAGAGGTGCTGGAGTGTAGCCCCAGGCACTTGTGGAAAAGCAATGCCCTTGAAGGATGAAAAAAGCCAGGCCCTATTGCCCTTTTTCTTCATTCCCTCTTTCTCCTCACTCCATCCCTCTTTGTGTCATCTCAACAAAATGGGTACCTGATGTAGCATTCACGTATGGACGGTAAAGCTGAACCTATAACGCAATCAATGGAGTTTACAAACAAATAACCTGGTTATTAATTTATTATCTCTAGCCCAGAATTACATGCGAGGAGATGAGATTTATCTCTCATTTAAATGTCTATTTTAATTTTGGGAGATCTTCTCACTCATGTTGTCTGCCTGTAGCCATGTACTGGCCTGGGTATAGAGTCTGTGTTTGCCTGTAGGATACAACAAATAATTCCTGTGGACATAAACGTGTTAGCTGCATAGCTAGGAGGCATGGTGTGCTCCAAGGTTAGTGCTCAGAGATGATTCGAAGGACATTACATTGAACTTTTTAAAGACTTTTTCTGCCACACCGCACTCTAGGTCATATCATGCAAACGTAAAAAAGTATAATTTTTAGTTATTTGAATTTTAACATGATGATTTCTTTTGCCGTTAGATACGGATTGGAAAATCGTCTTTGCTCTATCTATATGCTGTGTATTTAGCTGATGTTCTCAGAGGCCAAGCTTTGTCCTCCCAGAGTGACTTAGTAGTGGATTTGCGTTTCGCTCGGCTTGGGCATTTGTTTCAGGGTAATGGAGCATAAATGTGGAGGCAGTGCCTTCCAGAGGCTGTGCTTAAAGTGACTAATTTAGGTCCAACTAAAGCTAAAGCCCCACACCCCCTCCTACACCCCCCCACACCCACTTGGTTGTGCTGTTCATGAAGACTGTGCCATATTGAAGAAGAAAACACAAAGATATTACCTGATGCCTCGGACTCGGCGTTGAAACAGGAAAGCAGAGGGGTGCATGCTAAAGAGCAGTGACCCAAGCCATAGCGTTCACCCTCAAACCCTCAAAGGCAGCGAGAACAACGCGGGCTTCAGCTTGTTACGCCATCTCCTCACCTCAGCCTGCAGCAATGCCCCTCAGCTCCCTCCTCCCTTTTGCTGATTCTCCTTCAAGGCTCCCTCGCCAAGAAAGGGAGGAAAAAAGGAGGGATTTTAAGCTTCTTTTTCCCTCCTTTTCTCCTGAACCTTTCAGTCGGCAAAAGAAGCATTTAGCACATTCAAGAGACCAAATGGCTGCCAATGTGGGATGTAGCAGGGGCTCTGCTTTCTTTCTCCACTGTGCCCCCCCCCCCCTCCTCCTCTTTTTTTTTTTTTTTTTTTATATTTACTCAGGATTCATGCAGGGACCCTGCCTGCACCCTGGCCACATGGTCCTGACACATAGCACTTCCATTCACACTCCAGCAGGCCCCATTGCCCAGGCACACACTCACAAAACACACACTCGTGTTCACTGCTGTATTGGCGGTTTAGCACTCTCTAAAGGCTAGGTTTGAGTGTACGCACTGTTCCAGGTCACAGTTCAGTCCAGCTCAGGTGAAGAGAATACATGGTGCAAGATTAGATAGCACCCATATGACTGATGTTTTATGGCAATTATTTCCTGAGTGGCGGCGTGCATGCTGGCCTGTAAAACAACAGCTTGGTAAACAGTGCACTGTGCTAACAAATTAGGAATGAGATGCTGCAAGTCATTAGCAGCGCTATGAAACTTTTGCAATTTTTTTTTCTCTTCTACTTGCAGCCAATTCAGGGTAAAGCAGGAAAAAAACACCCCCACACAGCCACACATGCCAAAAAAAAAAAAAAAAAAAAAACAACTACAGAAACTTGCCTTGCCTTCACACACAGCTGCATCCTCTCTGAGTGTTAATCTCGATCTGTGTATTGTTTTTTTTTTTTTTTTTTTTTTTCAGCTGCAGTACTAATTTGTGGTTGTTTGTGCTGAAGAACACATAGTTAGGCCTACTCGTAAATGAAGTGGAATAAGAGGTTTAATGAGATGTCTTTTTGTGCTGGGAGGATGCAGTGTGTGTTTGAGGGGTTTGTAGCGCACATACATAGCAGAGGCACCCTAGCCCTTCTATCAGAACGATAGCTTTCTAACATCCCAGGAATGCTGTAGATAACTATCACCTCTCCACTGAGGCACTGCCCTGACCCTGCAGCACAGAATGTCCCAAACCCAGAGACAAGGGGTAAATCTGAACCAGGGTAGCACACGGTCACATGTTAACCACAACAAGTTTCTCTTATTTTTCTCTAAAAGTCCCAAAAAAAAAGAAGAAGAAGTGTGGAAAAAGTTAGAAGGAATTGTCCTCCTTGCCATCCATTGGAAGTGATAATCATCTGCCAATAACCCTGATGTTTAGGGAAGCCTGGCTATGTATATTATCAAAGGCTCTGAGCTGGATAATTACAAGTGTAATTAACCTACTACCTGTAACAACAATTATCTAATTACATCATAAATAGGGCCTTTGAGAGGCCCACAATGGCTGCTCCCGGCCTCTGATTGCGCCCATGATTTCCCCATCTCTCTTCCCCTCCCTTCTGCCACTCATTAGTTAATCAGTCAACACTGCAGATGATTTCATAAGTCACAAAACCTTCCATTTGGATCAGGGCTCTGTGCGTGCCTAAATTACCAAGCTCTGAGCGCAAAAGTCTTCACAACCGCCACAAAGCTTCAGTGACGAAACAAAAACGACACAAAAATATTTCATATCAAGATGCAAAAAAAAAAAAAAAAGAAAAAGAAAAAAATGATCTTTATCATCTATGATAGCAAATATGTACACGCGGTGGATCAACTGTCGCCTTGAGCACAGGCATTTAAGTCACTGAGAAGTATCTTTGGAAAGGAGGACTAAATGCCTGAGAAACAGGAAAGTTCATTTAGACGAGTTAAAAAAAAAAAAAAAAAGACAAAAAAATTACAATAAAGATGTGTGAGAGAGTGACACTGAAAAACAATCAGGCTGTTGCAGATGTCAGGCGCCAATTTGCATGATTTGTAAAGGGATAAACTGCTGAGGATGAGAGAGCAACGCCGTACCCCCCCCCCCCACACACACACACACACACCCTCCACCCTCCACCCTCCCCTCCAACACCTCCTCTCTTACTCCTTTTGGGAAGAACTAAAAGGCGCTGTGATGCCCATGACTGCCTCTCGCTCTAGAGACAGGGATCAGAGCCTAATGAAGGGCCTTGGGTCTAGACCAAAGATTTCACACTCACTGACTCTCTGACAACTCCACCCCATTCCCTTAAACCAAGAACACAGCCCAAGCTCTTCCTCCCTGTGTTTTTTCTAAATCAAATTGTACTAATTGGTCCCAGAGGTTATCGAGGTGCACCCAGCCTCTCTCTCTCTCTCTCTCTCTCTCTCTCTCTCTCTCTCTTTCTTCCTTCCTCTCTCTCTCTCTCTCTCTCTCTTGCTCGCTCTCTCCCCATCTCTATCTTTCTGTCCCTGTGCACTTTGATGGCTGCATTATTATGGAAAACAAATAAGGACTGCGCCTGCACGCCGTATTGCCTGTGTCTCGAGCTCTTGCTACCGGTGGAGGCAGAGATATGCCGAGCAGAGCGGTTTCACACCGCAGTGATTAAAGTGTTAATTACGGCAATAATTAGCAGAGCAAATTACATAAATTCTCACCAAAACAGGATTCATATGCTGTGCAAATGATAAGGGAAAGCTGTGAAAAACACCAAGAGCCAAGACAGCAAGAGAGCAGGAGAGAGTGTGATTTGAGAGAAAACAGAGGCGGGGAGAAAAGAAGTGCGGATTTGGCTGCTAAAGGCAATATGGCTTTATTAATTCCTGGTAAGGGAATATCAAAGTCCTCTTCAGAAAGAAGAGAAAAGCTGCAGAGAGAGAGAGAGAGAGAGAGAGAGGGAGAGAGAGAGAGAGAGAGAGAGAGAGAGAGAGAGAGAGACTCTCTCCCTCATTTGAGAGCTAAGATTTTACATATCCCTCCAGTAGCTAATATTGTTTATGGCAAATTTTTTTACCCTCAATTTACCCTCCACCACAGAACACTGGACAGAACCATCAAAGACGGTCCTCACAGACACACTTTTCTAGCCTTGCTTACACGGCCGAGCGAGGTGAAAGAGACAGGAGAGTAAATGAATTAAAAGGTTTATAAATCAACAAGTCAACCATCAGATTGTAGCCTCTGCTCACTCGACCCTCTCATCAGCTCACTGCCATGAAGTTTTGCTCTGAAAATGTCCTGGAGGCAGGGAACAAAGCGAGCAGAACTGATTACTGCGCTGCGGCCCCACTCCACTCCGCTCCACCGGCTAAACTCTGTTTGGCTTCCTAATGAGCTCACTAAAAACCCAATTCATCACCCATAACCCTTTTTCAACCCTCCTTGAAATTCACTATACTAGGTTCAGAACAGAGGTGGGTCCTGCTAGGGAGATGGGGTGTTTTGGGGTTGGTTGGTTGGTTGGTTGGTGGGTTGGTTGGTGTGTGTGTGTGTGTGTGTGTGTGTGTGTGTGGGGGGGGGTTCCCTTCGTTCAGGAATGTCCGCTTCTCTCTCAAAGGGACAAACGCGCTCCACTGGCCCCAGCTTTAGAGCCTTTCACATTAATACCCTTTCGCCATCCCTGGGAAGACAGGAATTTGGTAGGAAGGGAATGTGGCGGTAGAGAAGGCGGGGGAGTGGGAACCACTAGACACCAAATGGAGGCAAGAACAGGGAAGAGGAGGTTCTCTCAGTCAGGAGAGCCGACAGTGATGACAAACAGCTGAGGGAAAGATGAGTGTAAATTCCTCACCATCAGGCACGGTTGGTAGAAAGAAAGACATGGTGGGAGTGTGTGTGTGTGTGTGTGTGTGTGTGTGTGTGTGTGTGTGTGCGCGCGCGCGCGTTTGTGAAAAGGGTATTGCAGGGAAGCTAAACTCCCACAGTTCCTCATTACATGGAGTCAGAATGATCCTCTTGGCACCTGAGTTGAAACTGAGAGATTACTGAATTGATGAATCCTCAGTTTAAAATGCAGCTGTTTTATTCTGCTTTAGTAATTAATTCTTTTTCCAATAGTTTATTGATTAAGCGCAGCCCCTGATAAAGTTCAAACCGAGAAGAGTCGCCCCTTGGGTCGGGGCCATGTCTGCTCATTGGAGTCGGTATAAACTTCTCCCAGTTCCACCTGCCTCTCTCGCATGGTTTGCCTTCATAAATTAGTCAGGCCTGTGAGCAGCCATGTTAGCTGATCACCACTTTTGTCTTCGCTCTTGCTGACTTGTTCCTCTATTACCACTTGACCTTTTTTTGTGTTGTCTTGCATACACATACATACATAGAAATAAAGTCACTTCCTTCCATCACCCCAGTGTATCTTACAAAACCAAAGAGCACTTCTCTCACAAAAAGTCACTTTGCATTCCTTTTTATCTGCCCCTTTTTTTTTTTTTTTTTTTTTTTTTTTTTTTTTTTAAACCATACAGCAGTGAGCCCACGATCAACACAGAGAGATCGAGCACGGCAGACTCTCAAGGGACCCAACTAGCAGAGAAATCAGATACTTCTTTACAAGATTCGGGCCTGCTTGCGTCTTGTCAAGACTCACCTACCGGCTCCTTTACAAGTCAATAACCATGGCCTGCTGTCCTCCCTACAGACATTCCTGACTGTAATTATCATTTCCAAAAAAAAAAAAAAAAAAAAAAAAAAGAAAAAAGAAAAAGTGTACACTCTTTTTATACTCTTTATTCTTCTCTTCTAAGTTAAAGGGAAAACCCTCTCCTGAATTCCCTCACTGCTCTCAGGAATGCTTCAATCTAAGTCGAACACAGCAGAAATTTAAACAGTAGGTGAATTAATTAAGATGAAACTATTATAAGAGAACCACATACTGTTGGATTAATGCCTTGACATGAAACAATTTTCCTCCGTTAATGGAGGCAGCTGCCAGCATTTGATGAGCTCCTAGCATCTTTTGTCTATGAGGTAAGATCAGCAGGTCATTTTATTACAGTCCAGTGCTGGCACTCTGTCTGACTTTAGAGCCTTGAAAGCTCTTGACAGTAAAAATAGCACTTGGGCCATAGCGAAGATGGTGAGCTGCTTATTACCACAGTGAGAAATAAGAGTTTGGAAGTCTAGGGCTCCAATTATTGCCACTCTAACACCTTGACCTGCCCAAATGAATTATCCCACACATTACTCGCATGTTTCCTTAATTAGCTGCCTGACATTAAGAAGTGGAGATCCCAGGCTTTTCCTCTGGGAAGAAAAAAGGTCTATATTAAAAAATTGAGTAGCAGATGATGACGGTCACATCATAAGTGTGCTTTGGCACCGTAACTTTATAGAGAATTGGCTATAATATCTTGAACCTGTGCCTCAAGATATCATTATAATGTGGCATGTTCTTAATGAAGACATTATCAGGCACTTTTAAAGTACTAGCATGGTCAGAAAACATCTGATGCAATTCCTCACCATCATTACGCCGCTAAAGGACTATTATTTTCTTTACTTTAGTCTTTTTTTTTTCTTCTTTTGTGTATCTTCTGGTTCAGGTCTTTCTTTTTCTGGCCTTGCTATTGACTTTCCAATTTTTCTCTTCCCATCAGACCTCAGAAGCAGAAGCTGAGGCAGTCGCCTGAAGCTCATGGGCAGAGAGTGGAGCTCTGAATGTTCACTTATGCAGACAGGGAGACAGGCTGGCAGACAGACTGACAAATTATTTCTCTGAGACTGGATAGCCGAAACTAAGCAAAATGTACAAAAGCGTATAAAATCAAGAAGAGGTGTACAGATGTGGTGGATTGTGGGAATAAGAGCAGCGGTGGCTGTAACTGCTCCTGCATGCCTCCAGAGCCACAGGGAGCACGACTCATTTTCTCGTACAACAATGGAGCTGGATGGATGCCCATACAATGGCAGGTGCACTGAATAGCGGGTGGCCGTGGCAGCAGGCAGCAGCTCCCCACCAAACTGGAGCTCTTCGCCTTCATAACCTCTCCTGCTCTCCGTCTCCATCCGGCTCATCTTTACTCATAAAGGATGAAAATGATCTCATGGGGGTCCGAAGAGGAGCAGTAGCAATGAGGCCTTTGGGGCAGAAAAAAAAAAAAAAAAAAAAAAAGGCCAGTCCTATACGCTTTGGCCTGATCTAGCATTTTCTCTATCTCTCTCTTTCTCTCTCTCTTTTTTTTTTGTTATCTCCTGCTCTCTCTCTCTCTATCTTTTTCTCTCTCTCCCTCTCCCTCTTTCTTTGTGTAGTTTTTAATAGTTGTGGAGTTTGTTCTCATGCGCCGCTCGGCTGTCCTCCGGGCCATGTGAGGGGTAAAGTTAGCATTCCCCCACCTTCACAGCATTCTTTTTTTGGGGTCAGGGGGTCAGCCTCCACAGATGTCTCCACCAGACAGGCAGTTGTCTGAGGACTGCATCCCAGAGAGTAAGTATTCGGCCCAAACAATGCAGCTCTACCCCTTAGTAAGGGAGATTTTTGTGTGCTTTTCTTTTCAGTATCTGCATTAAATAAAGTCTTCTAATATGTTTGTTTTTCCTTTTGGAATTGACAGAGTAGACTTGTGGAGAAGGCAAACTCTAGGCATTTGTTTCTTTCTTTCTCGCATTTACCACTCTTCTTTTCCTAAGTTTCCTGCAATTGTTCTCGTGGAGCCTTACTCATTCCTGTTTAACTGTCCAAGGAAAGATGGTTTAAAAAAAAAAAAAAAAAAAAAAAAAAAAGGAGAGAGGGAACATATGCTGTCAAGACGCTGAAAGCAAAACATGGCACTCGTAGACCATGCAATATCCAGTGCATTACTGAAGTCACTTTAACAGCACTTATAGTATTTTAGTATAAGGAGCATTGTTACTTTTAAGGTTTGGGTAAATCCGGACAAATGGCATCAAAGCAAATTTACCCGAGCGGCTTCCATTAAATACAAATCAAGCTTTTAAAACAATGCAAGGGATAGATCGCAGAAAGGAAAAAAAAAAAAAAAACGAGACATTTTGCCTGGAAACATGGAAACTGTAATTGCAAACGAGCCTTTAGCGTGCAGCCGCCCGGCCAGTTCTGAGCGGTACCCTTCGTTTTTTTTGTGTTTTCTTTGAAATCATCCACATATGTACGTGTGTGTTGTTTTATTTTTCGCACTCCTCAAAACAGCCCCCTCTATTCTGAAATTGATAACCTTCTAAATGAATTATCGTAATGCATAATGAACATTATCTCCCCCCAGGCTGTAGCCCTGTTTGGCATGTTGATTTGTTTTGTTTCACATTACCCTCCGTTCTTTAAGAGTGCTCACTGCTTGAGGCGTGTAAATAAGAAATTATCCTTGCTTCCTAACACTCCTAATACCTCCTTGGGGTAATTAGAAATTATTAGACTGCTGCCTCCAATAACAAGAGCTAATGGCACTAACTACTGTCAAATTCAACACCTCCTCCGTCCCTCTCTCTTCAAATGGAAAAACAAAAGCTCTCCACTGTGTGTAGACTGCAGGGCACGAGGCCGGTATTCTTCCCCAAACAAGCACCCCCACGCTCAGAGACTCATTATAGCACACAGGAGATTGGAAATCAGGCTATAAAATGAGCTTATCTGTAATAATGCCCAAAAAGATTTGCATAAATGTGTTAGCTGTGCCGATGGAAGTAGGCGGGGGAGAGACAAACTCAAATCTGCCCATGCTCTCGTTCTCATCCTCCCACTCGCTTGAGCTGTTCGGGTTGACAGGTACCTGTAGGGTATGGTTGCTCTGCTTAGCTCCATCTCCAGCACATCATGCCTGCGCAGACTAAAGACACTCAACCATACAGTACGTTCAGCAGCTCTTGCTTTCTTCCAGGAAACCAGCCTGCGACTGGGGCTCGGACATTAGCGGAGCCATAGGGGAAAGAAGGCTGGGTGGATTAGAAAGCCAAGGGAGGCAGAAAAAAGACGAAAGTGGAATGAGAGTAAGGCCCATCGGACAAACACAAAAGGGTCGATGGGAGGGGGGCCTAGAAGTCAGTGTTAATTCCCAAATAAGTACACCTTAAATAGGCTGGATGAACAGTTAGGCATAGCTTTGCAGTTTCCCTGCAGGTGTGTCTTTGAGTACAGTGACCTCTCTAACCCCTTTGACTGCTCTAATGGAAAAGCAGCAACAAACTCGGGTTAAAAACTGACACAACCACGGCGACTTCTGTTTCTTCCCGTGTCTGTTCTTGGCTCCGGTTTGGATGAAAACATACAGAGAGCAGCAGCAGAAAAAAAAACAAAAAAACAAAACCCTACCTGCAGTCAGAGAGAAACGAAATCTGGTTGAGACAGGAGTGATCGGATTATTACCCCTTACGAATGACTTCGTAGCCGACCCCCTCAGGCACTGCTTGCCAAAACAAGACTGAAAAATTCCAGTGCAAACTGGTGTCTTTTTAAAGGGCCAGTGCGTTGTCATGCTTGTAAAAAATACATTGGCTTTAGTGGAGCACACAGAGCCCATGGGGGTGTGGGTTCAAATCCCTTACTCGGGAGTCGCCACAGCAAATCATCTGATTCGCACATTTGATTTGGCATAGGTTTTTTTTTTTTTACGTTGGATGACCTTCCTGTCACAACCCTTTTGCAAGGGACAGAAACACGCTGACGGCTTTGCAGCTACTCTTTACGAAAGTCAGCAATGGTTCTTTTACATGCCTCTCACCACAGACAGTGAGGGACATGGCCTGCCTTTGATAACCCAGTTAGCTGCACTGGGATTGGGGGGGTGGGGTGGGGGTGGGGGTGGGGGGGGGGCAGTGACAACCGAGTGGGAACTCGAACTCCCAACCTTAGGATCAGCGATCCTGTGCCCTATCCACTAGACCACCACTACATCAGATCTTGTGTGTTCAAAATCGCTACCAGGACACGAAAGGGGTTGGAAGATGTAAACGCTTCATAAACCAGCCTCTTTCTCGTGGTCTTGTTCTCACTGAAAACTACTCATCACTATATTTTTGATTGACTGATTACCTGTTTGAGTTTTTACACCCGAGCCTAGCGGCTCATCAGGCCGGTGCTTATCCCCGGTTTCCATAGCGTGAAGCAATCAGGAGTTGAACTCGTCCTGGATGGGACGCTAGTCCATCGCAGGTTACCTTCCCAGTATATTTTTTACTGGTACCCATTCATACATCTGGGTGAACAGAGGCACACTTGTGGTTGAGACCTTGCCCAGGGGTCTTAGCACAGTGAGGGTCTCAATGGGATTGGAACTCACAACCTCCCGATCATGAGCCCAACACTCTAACCACTACGCCACCGGCATCGCTATATAGGTCATGATTATTGTCCTGGCGCGATTATAACCCTTCTTATTTAAAATAAACAAGTTATAGATGACAGAAAAACCTTCCTTATGGTGCACAACACTCATCGATATGTAACTGACATTGAAAACAATTTCAAGTATTTTTGCTGCACTTTGAACTAATCCATATCTTTACTGGTCATGATTCAGACCTTTCAGAGAGAGAGAGAGAGAGAGAGAGAGAGCTTGAGTGCAAAAAGAAAAAAAAAAAAAAAAAAAAAGACAAAAAGGGGTGTGGCAAAGGTAAAGGGGGTGGAGAAGAAAGGATGTACCCTTCCTAACCTACAGGACAGGATTAGCAGTGCTCTGCTTTCTTTGCCTTTAATGTATTTTTCTTCTAATACACTAATCAGACATACATGTAGAGTGAGCACGAGAGAGCCAGAGCATGAGAGAAAGATGATCATTCCATTTAATCGCTCTCTGGAAAAAGTCCAAAAAGGCCAGAGTCTATTAGAGAGCGAGAGAGAGCGAGAGATAGTAGAGAGTGTAAGTGGGAACTGGAGAGAGCCTTAAAGCGCAACCCCTTGAAACAGCTCGGAACAGAGACGACTGAGTGGTGAGACCTCTTCCTGTAAACGCCTGCGAATGCTGAATCCAGCAAGAATGGCTCTCTCAGAGCACTATCTACATTAACTGGTGTTCTCCCTTAAGATTAAGCATTTCTCATGAATAATTTACTTGTTTTTATGCTAATGGGAGTCTGAAAGTATCCACAATGTTGTTTCCCCTCCACCAGCCCATCTACACTCAGGGTTCTCCAAGTCATCGTCCAGCTTACAGACACTGTATACGACTCGATCGGCAGGATTCTACAGCACCGTGCCATGCTTCAGGTCAGCTTAAAATCGAAATGAAGACGCTATGCTGAATCCCAAAACAAACTTTGCATCAAATAACAGTGAGAAAGACTACAAGAGTAGTTTCTGGATACAGCTATGTTAGCTATTCTTCAGACACCTGTTTTATCCAAAACCCTTTTGTGCATGAGAGAGTGCATGTTGCCTAGCAGGCCATTGTGCACCATGATCAAGGCTGTAGTCTTTGCTGGACCATGACGCTGTACTGAGTCTGGGCACTGTGTAAAAATGATCCGTCCTCCAACAGCTGGGAGTGACGGCCATGAAACAGCAGGCAATGTTGCCACTTTATAGTTTATCTTTTGTTTATGGGGCAGTATTCGGTTTTAATTATTCCTTTAAATTATACTCTTAACAGGCTTGGGAAGACAGGCAGCAACTCCCAAGCCCCTCCTCACTCCCTCTATATACACACACACACACACACACACACACACACACACACAACACACACCTAACAGATTTCACTGTGAGCCAGGGGCAACAACAAAACACAACACGGCCTCCATCTTGATATTTAATGAAGCTGGAATCCTTTCTGTATTTTCCTCTCCTTTTCTGCCCTTTTACATTCTGTGGCACAGGCGTTGGAAGTTTGCTGTGGAAGAGAACAGGGCAAATGCACTCTATATCCAGAAACAGGCTGAGTCAACAGGCCTTGTTCATGCTGGCAGTTTTGCCCTCATCAGGAATAACTACTTAGAAACTTTGACCCTGCAGAGAGGGGCCTTAGGCCAGGAGAGGCCTGCCATGCACTTAACAGCCTGAGCGCAGTCTTGCACCCACACAGCGCTTCTACGATCTGTGCTCCAGCCGTGTCATTAGGGATGCTCAATTGTTGAGAAAATCTGCAAAGTGTGCTTCTATTTAGGTTTATTTATATATATAATAACTGCGGTCATCACCGCTAGCTGGTGCTTTCAGCGGTTCAACACGGTGAAGCTCTAAAAAAATAAAAAAGTGAAGATCTGAGTAAAAGGAAAACTAACCAACAACTTGTTCAGAAATGTTCATCAAGCCATCTTGCTTAGTGGTAATTAACCAGAGACGAGAAAAACCTCTGCGATATTTAATCTTTTGTGCAGGAGAGCAGGTATAGGAAGGGAGTGAGTCAGCAGATGTGTCCCGAGGCCAGGATAAGTTTTAACTTCTTTAAAAAAGAGATTAATATATTCGAGCTGTACAAACAATGACGGAAAAGCACTCATTACAAACAGAAGATATCAAATCATTACTCATTAGATAACTGTCTCCACAGATAAGCATGAAAGCGAATACTACAGTGCAGTGCAAACGATGTCTCTGCAAAGAAATGCTGTGGAGCAAAGATGCCTTCAGAATAATGCTGTTCAAATTTTTTCCCTGAATAATAATAATAATAATAATAATAATAATAATAATAATAATAAAACTACAAAAAGCCTTAAACAGAACTACACAAAAAGCACCAGTAGTCCCTGGTATATTTTTGGATGATTTTTTTTTGTTTGTTTTTTTGTTTTTTTTTAATGAAATCATCTGGAACATTTTCTGAGCATCTCACACAAAACTACCACAGTTCTTCTGGAGCTTGCTCTTGCTCACTTCATTTCGCAGGTAATTCAGTACGACATTTCAAGTGACTCATTACATAACATGCTACCGACATTCATTCATTCACCCACTTTATCCCACTAGGGTCTTGGGTAGGCTGGACCCTATCTCAGCTGGCTCTGTGTGAAGATACGAGGGTACACTAGGAACAGCTTGCCAATCCATCATAGAGCCAATGCATACAAATATTTGCACTCCCCTCTCTCTCTCTCTCTCGCTCTCGCTCGCTCTCACACTCCCTCACTCCCTCACACACACACACACACACACACACACACACACCTAGGGGTAATAGGTTAAATGCACTTAACCTAATGTGTATGTCTTTGCACTGTTGGAGGAAACAGAAGCACCTGGAGGAAGCCTAGCTTGCACATTGTGAACATGGATACTCCACACAGTAACAAGCGCCAAGCCAGGGCCTCAAACCCAGGACCTTTTTGGTGTGAGGTTGACATGCTACCATGCTGCTACTCATTTTTCTGTAGTATCTTGCTTGGGTTGCAAATGTAATTTTGGTACTTAATAAATTAGTATTTTAAACATATATATATATATATATATATATATATATATATATATATATATATAGGGATCCCTCACTTTCCACGGTTAATTGGGCCGAGATCCTTCCGCGACCGCAGAATTCCGCGAAGTAGTATCGACACCCCCCCAACTGACGTATATGTACATGTATATGTGTATATAATGTCTATAAATACATATTCAATGCTATAAATGCTTATAATAACAATTCAACATTCAAAAATAATGCGTAATATGTAAATAAAATATAAATACACACACATACAGACGCATGCACGTACTCAGATGCGCACCTCACATAAAAATGTAAGTAGTTTTGGGTTGTTTTTTGGTTTTGTTTGTTTGTTTGTTTGTTTTTACATAATTGTCCTTGTTTTGTGGCATTTTCTTTAACTTTTCCCCCTATTCTTCCTTAATTTCCTTATTTTTTAAATTCGATGAATATTTTTTTTTTTTAAAATGCGGCGCACTGAAGCCGCAT
Organism: Plotosus lineatus; assembly: GCA_024760905.1. NCBI lineage: Eukaryota > Metazoa > Chordata > Actinopteri > Siluriformes > Plotosidae > Plotosus > Plotosus lineatus. Next base: position 58,864,042 of record CM045732.1, read on the forward strand.
GAATTGAAGCACGGTGTAGCGAGGGATCGCTGTATATCTCTCAGATTTTTGTAAGGTACTGTAGGTTTGGTATCGAACTTGGAATACATGCTTTTCATTAAGGTGAAGGCTGCTCAACAGAAATAATCTCAGTGTCAAAGAATCAATCGATCTATCTATATATTTACTTCATGTATTCTACAGTCATATCTTTTATGATTTTAAAAACACATTACAGAGCCTTTCTTTTTATGAACATCATTTAGTTTTCTTTATTTTCCACCTCACTATTTCTCTTCAGTTTTTTCTGCTAACCCACAATTGGCCTGTTTTCAGCGGAGTGTGGAAACTGTTCACTGATGAGCAGCTCGGGCCGCTGGGAAGCAGCCGGAGCCATTTAGTGCAGTGGAGCTACGTCCAGCCAGGCCCGGGCAGGAGCTGAGAGTCAGTGAGTGCTTCGAGCGTTAACGTAATTGCAAGAATGTGAAAAATGAGGCGGCAGGGCTCCTGAGCTGAGCGAAAGGTCATAGCGTGCCTCACACAAAACAACTGGCTGCAGGGACAGCCTCATTAGAGCAGAAAATCCGCCCCCCCCCCCCCCCCCCCCTCTCTCTCTCTCTCTCTCTCCTATCATTTTGAAGAAAAAAGGTGTGCTTTCATGGTGAAGTGCCTTTGGACTCGGCTGGGTCAAGTCCAGCCTGAGTACTTTACACTGTAACGTAGCCATCTTGGCCTGTATCGATCAGCCGTTACTGGATCTGGTGCACAGGAGTCGATAAGCGCTCTGTGGATTACAGGTCACTTGTACTTATGTGTGTAAGATAATCAATAGGTAGTGCATTTCTCTCCTGCTCTTTGCTTTCTCAGGCCTTTCCCTACCTCACTGCCCTGTCTAAAATAAAACCATTCAGGATATACTGTATACTCTTACATTGCACGCCTGTGCTATTTCCATGTTGATAAATCAGCTTATTCGCTTACAAGCCTTGCGTATAACAATTATTCAGGGAAGGTATATGATAATGTAAGGTGTATATTTAGAAACAGTCAATGAACTGTTGAGAGTAGAATATTAATCTCTAGAACTGTGTGGTAAACGTGTGAAAGCTGCATCATTGATGAGCAGGGTGGTGGCTAAGCAGTGATGATACTGCCCTTGACACAAATGAACCACAGAAAGCTGCAGTGAATGTGGCACTGTGGTTTGGGGCCAGGTTTTAAAGCAACCATCTTTCTCAACAGCGTCCCTTACGTTTCTATACTGTTGAGAGCTCCATCCATAGCTGTGACTGCCTATTGGTGAGACAATGACCGCGAATGGGTGTGAAATCACTGTCAGGCTGTGTAAAGAGTCGAGACATGCATGTATAAAGTCCTGTACGCACTCTTTCCTGACCAACATAGAGAAGGAGTGAAGGAGTAATCATTCATTGTTTATCAACAAAAACATCTAGAACAGGGGTTGGGAACCTATGGCTCGCGAGCCGGATGTGGCTCTTTTGATGACTGCATCTGGCTCTCAGATAAATCAGGTGGCCTTTCTTATCAGAATAACTAATACATAATTTCACTGTCCTTTAAATAAAAATACAGAAAAAAAACCCATCAAATAAAACAAAAACAGATAATTAAATCTCGTGCATTTTAATATATACATCTATTTTCAACGCCACTTGTCGCTGTGGCGCGCAGCGGAGAGCCAATCCTTTCTGTACTCTGGTGAGTGGGTGGGTCCGATACCTAGAAACTCTAATTTTATTGGATTATATGCAACAGCTTGTGTGAGTTGTTTTTGGATTGAGAGGTAAATTTCCCTCATTTTTGATCCTCTCATTAGCCAAGTAGAGCTGGCAAGCAAAACACAAATGGACAGACATGGATAAACTTCAGCCTGCAGGCCAGCTTGCCAAAACTTGTGATGCGCTTCCTGTCAAACACTGCAGTGTGTGAGTCCTGTCATATTGACCATGTTTGGCTCTACATGCGCATGCGAGCAGTCCTTCTCACACGTGAAAAACATCAAGACCAACCTGCGGTCACGTTTAATAGATGGAAGCCTAAACGCCTGCATGAAGCTGAACCTCACCATGTATCAACCAGACTACAAAGCCATCAGCAACACCATGCAGCACTCAAATTGTTGGTCTTCTTTTTCCATTTAGTTGTATTCGGTATTAAAATATATATATATATATGGCTCTTAGATGATTAGACTTTAAAATATATGTTTATTTTTGGCTCTCTTAGTCAAAAAGGTTCCCGACCCCTGATCTAGAAGGTTACAAAAACAGTTGTAAGGCAAGAGAATGCTGGGAGTCGCTAAACTCCATTTAAAGATGCAGAACGGAAGAAAAGAAAACTGCTTATATCCAGTTAGTGTCGGCATTTAAGTTGAGTGCAATGTGTAAAACCGGAGAAAAGAGTAGCCGTAAAGTCATCTGAATGCTCGCTCTGACTCTGGCAGTCTGGTGCTCAATGAAAACACAAGCCTGTCTGTTATTGCTCCTGAGCCGAGCAGAGTTAATATATTTTACACGTTACTAAGAGCTGGCAGAAAAATGCAATTAATCATAAGGGTTACTCTGTGCTATAGACCAGTTACAGGTTGAAACCTTGAACGTACTCTAGTCCATGGATGTGTACTGTTGTTGTGTGGGTGAGTGGGTGTAAATGCTGAGCATTAAATTTTATTTTCTAGTAACTGCCTAATAGTGAAGATAATTTATTAAAGGACTGAGAGTAAATAAAATCCAGCATGAATGTAAGGATTTAAAATACCAAAATACTAAAATCTAACAGCCGGGCCTTATTCCATACAATTTTCTATCATCTTTCATTAATCACTTCCACATATTTATTTATTGTTATAATAATTTATTGTTATAATCATTCGGCTTCAGTGCATTGTGTTTTCATTGAAATTTAAAAAATAAGGAAATTAAGGAAGAATAGGGGAAAAAGTTAAGGAGAATGCCACAAAAACAAGGCCAATTATTCAACACCCCCCCCAAAAAACAAAACAAAAAACAACCCAAAACCCCCCAACAAAACTAAAAACAAAACATTTTTATGTGAGGTTTGCGTCTGTATGTGTGTGTGTGTGTATTTATATTTTATTTACATCTTATGCGTTATTTTTGAATGTTTGATTGTTATTATAAGCATTTATAGCATTGTATATGTATTTATTGATATTATATACACATATACATGCACGTATACGTCACTCACTTCTTTATTCTACTTCGCGGAATTCGGCGGTTGCGCGCGCGGGGGGGGGGTGTCTCGGTCCCAATTAACCATGGAAATTGAGGGATCCCTATATTGCTAATAAATAAAACAGCTTTTGGATGTTGCATATAACATGTGCATGTGATTGTATGTGCAATTATATATGAACAAGCACATCCCATTGTGTGTGTGTGTGTGTGTGTGTGTGTGTGTGTGTGTGTGTGTGTGTGTAGTTTGGGTTTATAAGCACTGTATGCTGCATATTTATGCTCACCTTGTTCGCTACTGTTGTCCCCACTCTGTGAAGCATGTCCTCCGCTGGAGGGCCCTGGCGTGCCTGCTGAGTGTGTGGAAGTGGCGTCATCGTGGTCTCTCCAGGAAGCTGGGTTCTGGGGTCCGAAGGAAGAGATCCATCCATCCACGTTCCCCATCCAAACCGCAAACCAGGAGCAGAGCACAGGAATGATTGGAGTAGAAGAGAGAGAGAGAGAGAAAAAACCACATGAACACACTGGAAATGTGAGAGGGACATGAGTGAGGCTCTGGAGGGCTGTACGGATCTCTGGTCTGCCTGTTTTAGCTCTCCTTTGCTCTCGACAAGCACTGAACTCAGACAAACATGCCAAATCGACAGCTCCGTGCCCGTATTTACTTCTGTCCTAGCCTGGCAGGCACTCGCTCCAAACACTATGAGCCTAACAGCTTAATTACAGCCTGAGAGTCCATCAGCACTGTATTTAATGTAGCGTCTTATCCTGAACAAGCTCAAAAGAACTGTCTAAACACATGAGGCAGAAAAACGTCAACTTAGTTTATACCATAACCAGTTGAGACTTCCGTGTCAAGTGAGAGATATATAGGCAAAAACGTCAGTGTATACTACTAGCACCATTTATCTTTAGCACTGTCAGAAGAGAAAATAAGACACAAGAGGGGGTCTCTCTCTAATCGGGCAAAGAGTGCTCATGGACATAAATACACACACATACAAACACACATACACACACACTTACACATACACACTCACACATACACTCACACATACACATATATACACACTCTCACACACACACACACACACACACACACACACACACACACACACACACACACACACGCATAAACACACACACTCATGCATACCCACACGCATAAACACACACACACATATACACACATACACATATATACACACACACTCACACATACACATACACACACACACACACACACACACACACACA
>CM045732.1:58870995-58880995 GCA_024760905.1 Plotosus lineatus
GTGTGTGTGTGTGTGTGTGTGAGAGAGAGAGAGAGAGAGAGAGAGAGAGAGAGCATCACTCAAGCAGTCCTTGTCAATCTTACTATGGAAGCCCCCTCCATGTTTCAGAAAAGACTCCGCTCTTGTGACTATTCCCTGTAGTTTGAGATAATTAGGAGTCAAACGTGGTTCACTCCATGCTTTTCCCTAATTGTGTTAAAGAGCACGGTTACCAGAAGGAGAAGTGCAGCAGCCAACAAACACAGAGGTGCAGCACAATAGGAGTAGATGGAAAATAAGATACAAGGACGGCCAGTCTCTGGGGGCGGCCTTTTCTATTTGCCGGGGTTACCGACTCATGGCTGATAATGCAACTTGTAATTAATATAAAAGCAGGAGACAATATGGGAGAAAGCTTGTCGAGGCACAGGCCACAGGAGCATGTCTGATAGCCTTGCTATCCCTGTTTCTCACTGACACACACCTGCCCTGCCTATCAACTCACTCTGCAGGCTTTCCCTACCATCCTCCCTCAATATCCCTTAACATCTCAAATAAAATTGATTTAGCACTGTCACCGGATTGTGTGCTGATTCCTAGGAAACCTGATGTACTTACAGAAAAATGCATGTAGGGACAAGACAGACTGAGAACGGCGAGCACTATGAAAAAGGGTCGCATACTTTAGCTGAAAGGAATCACAGCTACATCACTGAGCATGCTGACACACACGAAACATATCACCTCATAAATCCTCAAGCCCTGACACTTCCAAATGCATCTTACGCCTAAAACCCCTAGCATAGTTTTGTCGAATTTAACACATAATTATACAGGTGCCTTGAAAGATGTTAAAGAACTGGTTGAGTGCAACCATGGTGTATTTACAAGGCCATCAATTATCTGCCAAGTATAAAAATAAAGTATCAATTGAGCATCAAATAATTGACAGCGAATGGTTCATTAGTGACTATTTGTATAGTTCTTTTTTTTTTTTTTTCCGAGGTGCACTATCAACAAATGTTCGTGCAAATTTTAAATCAGTTCCTCCATCATCAGTGATTTGAGGTTAAGCCTGAAAACACCAGAGCAAAAACCAAACCCATCAACATTAACAATTTTACATTACACAAATTTGAATTTTAAACCATTTGAAGATTTAAGTAAATGATTGGCAATCCCATTGTTATTAATTACACTGTAAACACAGCTGGTTAGGAAGCAAAAGACTTTAGCATTCTAGGTTACACAGCAACAAGTTAAACGCAGCCCTACTCATAGGGGCTCTCATAAGGGAGGCCTGCCAACAGGCCTGAGCTCTCTAACACTAATCAAATAGGATATGTAGAGCCAGACATCATCCCATCACAAAACAATTGTGAGGGGTTGTGAATGGTATCGTACAACATGTTAGTTGAAAGGGGAAATCCTATCTGAGAATGCCTGCGCGTGCTGCTTAATTTAGAAGACCCCCAGAACTAAGTAAATGCACCGTTCACTGGCTTTAGAAGCCCTGTAGGAAATATCTATCCAAACACAGAGACTTGAGGTAGTCGATCACAGAGCATGGACCATGGAAATAGCCTCAATAAAAGAGAGCTACGGCACTTTTGATTGATTTATGAATTGATTGGAATTCACCACATGGGATGAGATGAAATATTATATTCTATTGCTCCTCATTTCATTCATTCCGAGACGCATGAAAGAAATGCAGATGTTAAGCAATGTGACTTCAGTTGTTTTCAGGGATGGGACTATACAGTATATCACCATGGTGGGAACTTCAAGTGTGAACGCATGAGTAAGTGGCAGAAACGCACACCAAAAACATTTTTGAATAGTAATCACTAACTACACAATGGTAATGAAATGATTCCAGGAGCAACGGGAGGGAACACTGCTATAATGACACACACACACACACACACACACACACACACACACAAATAAATAAATAAATAAAAATCTTAGCAGACACAAAGACAAATTAATTAGCACAGATTATACTTAGCAAGCATTAATGCATTTCATCCATATTAATTGGATGTGGCAAACAGAAGATTGAAATTACATTGTATTAATTAAAACACAAAAGTCTGGTGACTAATAGCAGCAGTCTGATTACAGATGAAGACTGGCTTACCCCTTTCACAAGGATTTACTTTTCATATCGTCTATAAAATAACTACTGTATATTCCTTTTTCTCGTTAGACGCTATGGCACTGGGAAGGAAGGTGTTTTGGAGAGTGGACAGTAACAGGAAGCAAGCTGCAGAAATTAACATAGGTCTTCATAGGTCTCCGCTAACACCACTACAATCCACGAAGCAGAATAATAGTGCAGCATTGGGGTGTAAAAAATAGTGTGCTTATTAGTGATGGTGTCAGGTAGATGGGAGTGTGTGTGTGTGTGTGTGTGTGTGTGAGAGAGAGAGAGAGAGAGAGAGAGAGAGAGAGATGCAGAAGGCCTACAACTAATACTAGGGGCTGTCTTCTTCATGGTGAAGAGCCTCATCATCCCCAGCAACCAGCTTTTGCCAAATGAGATGTAGCCTTGGGCTATACATTAAAAATGCATAGCAAAGCAAAGAAAAATGGACGTGAGAGATTCTACCTAAATAAATTAGCATATCTAACTATAAAATTGCCAGTCCCTATCCGGTTTTAAAAAAAAAGAAAAGAAAAAAAGAGGGGGATAGGTATGAATAATACACAAACCTTTTTTTTTTGGGTAAAATTAATAAATAAAAAAAATCAACTAGGCAGATTTGCAGGAGGTTTTTCTTTATGTTTTAATATTTTCTAATTATTTTGTCCTACAATTTTAGATGAAGAAGCAAAGACACTGGCAACAGCACTATTATTAATTATTTGAGATTTTAATGGGTGTAATGGGTTTAATGGGTTTAATGGGTGAATAACACCTAAAGGTGTGACGTTTTTCATACAAAAAAAAATAATAATAATAATATATATTGCTGATATTGGAGAGTAACATCCTAATTTTAAATTATGCATGCTAATCAGTATTTGTATTAGCATGCTAATATACATGCCACATAAACTACCTTAAAAAAATTACAGTAGGCAACGTGATATGAGAATAATTAAAGTTGTATTGTAGTTAAATCCAAAAATTTTTATGCTAGTAATCTGATTCTTTTAACTTAAAAACCTTGAAACACAATGAAAACTTCAGGTTTAATAGTAGCAAGCGGTTAATTTAGCTGTTGTCAACTGTCAAGTCGTGCAAAGGAAAGAAATAAATCGTTCAGAACTAAAACGACTAATGAGCTGGTCGGTGTAAATGACCACAGACTGCCTGATCTGTCTTATAAAGCCTATGTTCCTAATTATCAAAAATATATCTCTAATAAGTAGCCCAGTGCCACAAGCTGTGCGTGCGCGTGTGCGCGTGCGCGCGCGTGCGCGTAACTATCAGCCATCTGCCGCCGTGAAGCTAAAGCGGCTAGTTTATCTAATCTCCACAGTATAAACAGCCCCATGCTTCATTTCTGCACTTCTCCCAGCAAACTTTTATATACAAAATACTTTTTTTTTTTTTTTTTAAACCCGCCGTTCTTGTAATTCCACCTCCCCACCCCACCCCCACCAAAAAAAAAAAAAAAAAAAAAATTACATCAGGCAACCACGGAAAAGAGGTGTGTTTCGAAAGAAATGACACCCAAGCCCGACAGATGCAGTGCAAGTGACATTACAACACATCCCAATCTGCTCGAGCTCCTAATAGGCTTGTGCGTGGTGTGCTGCTGATACACATTAAGCGTTCCCTCGATGCGCCAACTTTACTTTGCTTCCATTGTCGGCTACTGGAGGCATAAAGCGCATTAACGTGGCCCGCCTTCGAGCTCCACGGCCATTCCTCACCGCGCTGCGTTTATTACAGCCAAATAAACACGCTTAAACCACCGCATCGATTTCCAAATACAAAGCTACTACAGTTCAGGTGCACGTCAACGGAGTCAGGATACAGCGCAGCCTAAAGGCCGTAAACCGGCCGCGCGAGCGTGAGAGGAAACCACAAGGCGATCAATAAAAAACAATTAAAGACATTACCATCAAGACCGCTGCCAAATCATAAGGCTGACCAAACATGATCAACCTGATGGGGAAGTGCGGCTCAGGGAACAAGCACTCAAAAATTTTATTTATTATCCAATTTTTTTCTGGTATCATACAATAATCTGGGCAAGCACGCGTCATGGTCATGATTAACTGCATTTTTTAAATTATTATTATTATTATTATTATTTCTAGGCAATATGCACAGCGCCTGTGTTCTCTAAGCATCCTGCCTGCACATTTTTATTTTTATTTTTCAAGTTACAGCCGCGCTACTCAATAATAATTCAAAATTAATTTCAAGTCAATTATTAGCAAAACCAAAGCACAGCACATCCTCTGCTTTCCTCTGGCACTTTCAACTAGGCCCCAAGCAAGTCTTCTACTATATACAGTACTATATAAAACATACACATCACCACACACACACACACACACACACACACACACACACACACACATATATATATATATTACAAACACGCAGTACTTTAACACACACTCCGGTGTCAATTAATTCTAGCTTCAGACGTCACCTAATGTTCTGACAGTGCCATTATTCACAGGAAAAGGTGAACCAAAGTTCAGCCACTGCGTCAGACAATAACAACTTGGCTCCATATTAGTTCAAGGCTTTCTCGAGCAGCCTGTTGGGCTGAAACTGCCCCGTTTTATAGCTCCATGGCAATGAAGGGCACTCCAGCGCATTATCGTCTTACAATAACATAGACGATGGCAAATAAAAACCATGCTACTTACATGATCAGCTAAATTGGTGGAAGACCCTGAAAGTTCTTCGTGGTCCGATTTCGAGCTGCCGTCCCGCTCATCTATCACCAGATCTATTGGCATTTTCCCTTTCAGGCAGCTGATGTACCGATGGCAAAAATTATCGCAGAGCTCATGCACCTAAGGAAGAGATATGTTTTTATGTTGGTTAGTATTTTTATATATATGTATTTTTTATATATATCTATATATATATTTTTTTCTTCTGTCTATAATGGGAAACGTAACAGTCAGGATAAAAATAACCTACAGTAAGGGGCCAAGGCAAGGAAACAATAGTGAAATTGTTGCGCCTCTTATTATTCTCATGGGGACCAGAGCAACAAGTTTATTATTATTATTATTATTATTACTATTATTATTATTATTAATATTATTATTATTATTATTATAAAAGGCTAATCTGAATCTGAAGTGCCGCTGTGCATTATTTATAGATAGTAAACTGTCTAAAGGTTATAAATAAAAGAATGCGCCTATAATAATGCATTGCGACTTTTCAGCATAAACACATAGATTTTATTTTTACTTCCAAAACAAAAAAACAAAACAAAAAAAACCATCATACTCTCTAAGAATTTCCCCAATTATATACAATTAAACTTAAAAAAAAAAAAAATCACAGTTCAACCTATGCATGCAAATGCATTAAATAAAACCCATATTACCTTTTCTAACTCCAATAGGTGAAACCGTAATACTTGGATAGCCTGTATCATCTGTGAAAAGAAAAAAATATTTTATTTATTTCACCCCTTAAGAATAAATATGCACAAGTGTCACAGTAATATTAGCAAATGTGCGAAAATTCTACTAACACGATAATTGTGTTTCGAGATAAATAGAAATAAATAGCACATATGATCCTCAACGCGTGTGTATAGCTGCCCGCGTGCACTGGTAAACGACTGCGTGCGTGATACGAGGGCAGCAGTCTATAGCAGCAAATTGCATTCCACTTCAGATAATCGTGATTAGGCTTTTGGTGGAATCAGTGTGGAGTCGGAGCGCATAATCAGTGATTTCCTTCACGGCCTCCTGTGGTAGCCCTAATGCTCTGCCACTCGAGACCTCTTGGAGCTTCCCTCTTATTCACTTCAAAGAAAGCTGTCCAGCACCAGGCCTCTGCTTTTGAATTAAAATCCCCTCGTATTTACTTTGCTAACCTGCACATAAATAGCTATGGGACTCTTCACCACATCAGCAAACAATCGTCTCACTAGAAAACAATAACACTTCACCAGATTATAGCTTACCAAATTGTCCAGCTCTGGATTTGAAGAAAATAAAGGTTTTTCCGCCCGCACCTATAAACCATTAAAATCAAAATTAATTCCAAACTATCATTGATTTATTTTCATTCCTAACTATATATATATTTTTTATTATTAAACGCAAATTCTTTTAAACAGATTTGGCAGCTGTCGACTATAAATTATCCTACATACTTTATTATAATAACATGCATCATGTTATTTCTTTAACAAGTTCACCAGAACAAAATAAATAATATAATGAAAGACAATACTATACAATTAGTAATTCAAAATTTCCTCCATAATTAATGTTATGCACATCACTGTTACTCTTAAACTTTGATTTTTTTTTTTTAATACTTTGAGACTGACTGACAGCTGAAATAAAGTAAGGAAGCCGGTCAGAGACGGGTGTTGAGGTGTGACCTGTTTGGCGAAGACGGCGATGTCCTCGTTGAAGGAGTCGGAGGAACAGACGTCGCCTCCCGCCACCCCGGGCTCTCTGGGTGTGCACGTCGCCAGCTCGCACTTCTCAAACACCAGCGCGAGCAGAGGGAAAAGCGGGTGACTGCCAAGAGGGGAAAACGAGCGTAAATACAAGACTAAACACAATCCCTCAGAGTAACCGTCCGCAACCGGCTGTGTGAAAGTTTCCCCGGTGCTTCCCTGCGTGTTTACACTGGAACCTCAGCGCGCGCTTGGGGATCATCCGGGCCTTTACCGTTCAGGGACGCGCCGCTGAGACGCTCAGGACAGGATTTGTGCACAGATACAAACACATAACAAGCCTCATCTGTTTTGAAACAACAGTTTTGTTTGGGTTTTTTTTTTTTGTACGATTAAGTGTTTTGTTCGGTGATGATCCACGTTATAATGGGCATGAGTTTCAAAACTTTTTGTTTGTTTGTTTTTATATCCAGACTAAATTTATTAAGCACATAAAGCACTTATATTCAAATAAATGATCAACCTGCATGCTTTTCAGTCATTTAAAAATATTGTTAATAATCGACCTTCGTGCTATATATATTTTTTTGTTCTAATTTTATTATTATAATAAAACAGGCAACCCAAAACTGACCATAAATATTAAAAATCTAAATCCCATCCATTATTATTATTATTATTATTATTATTATTATTGTCTTAAACCGAATTTTTGGTGATAAATAGTAAAACGTCTGCAATTATTCCCGGGTAAAATTGAGCACATTACAAAACCCCAACTTTCCTGACGTCTGTTTGACCAAAATCTGAAAAAAGCAGCAAGTACTGTAAATAACAACAAGCTGATCTGTGATTATAATATATTTCACTCACCCATAAATCTGATCTTTATCCCGCTTTAAAACGTCGTTGACAGCTGAGCCCATACTGGTGGGCATGACGTTGGGATGCGGGGCATGTGCGCCATAGTGCTGGCTCGCGTGCAGCGGCGGCCCGTGGTTCAGATGGTGCACTTGGGTCAGCGGCCGAGGCGTGTGCGGGTCCCCGTACATAGACGCCGGAACTCCGACTCCGTCCATACCGCCGTAATGGGCCAGCTCATCGTACTAGAATCAAAACATTGCAAAAATAATAAAGAAAAAAAAAAAAGGAAAAAGGAAAAAAAAAATTCAAGTACAAAGAATATGCAAATACAACAAGTAACCGGCAAACGTGTGAAGATATATAAGATATATAAGATCTATAAGAGCAAAGTGAAACAGAAGGGATGTAGAGGAAGAAACTCAAGCTTTTCTACTTTGTGTTCTGAGTGTGATGACGAAAGAGTTTTCTGAAAAGATGATGTAAAATTCGAATAAGAACTGATCGTGCATTACCAGGAACATGCTAAAGTTGAGCGCTGCCTCGAGTTAGTTATGGTGGGAGCTGCGAGTTAAGCTACGACTGCTGCAGAGCGCTCGCGAGCTCGCCGCTTCACCCACCGCCGGGGCTCGACACCGGACAAGCAGCGCCGATTCGGAGCAAAAGTCACCTCGAAATCCTTATATAGCAGCAGTTTGTAAATGAGAAGCGTCAAAGAGTCGCAACAAGAGCGATCTAGTGTGTGCTTGCTATAGTGGATGATGTCTATAGGTAAGTGTTCGAGATTTAGAACCTACCCTCTGCGCCATCAGGCTGCGCTCCAATAAACTCCGGGACGTGTCGTATATTTAATATCCCAGTCCTGGAACAACGTGATTTAGTGGTAAGATTCCCTTCTTTCAACCAACTTTTGTGAATTCACCTATTCTCCAATACACTTCAGATCGAGCACAGGCATCGGGAAGAGTTTGGCAATTTTTCTTGTTTCCGTCCTTGCCCCCAAAAAGTAGGGGAAAAATGTCAAGCAGCAAACTGAAGGTTATAATCGTCCCATCAACAACCTGCATGTAACTAAGCTGTCGTGTCTCATGGCTTTTTGCCACTCCGGCTGTCAATCAAAGCCAGAGGTTGTCAAGGTAATGAATGAATGATGGTCGGTGATGATGTTCAAGAGAGGACGAAATCTTTTTAGTCCGTTTTCATCCAGCAGCTCCGCGTGTCCTCCACGCCTCCGCTTGGTTTTCTTGTTTTATGAGTGCTGTGAAAAAAAAAAAAAAAAAAAAAAAAAGGAAGACGGAAAACAGCGACAGAAATTAAAGGATTGCCATTGTAGATCGCTCTGCTTTTTTTTTTTTTTTTTTTTTTTTTCCTTCTCTCTCTCCCCCGGCAGGTATTCGTCTATGGCGCGGTGTGAGATGAGTGAGTGTCAGCGAATGTTGGCAGGTTGGCTGCTGGCGCGCTTATAGAACAGAGTGAGTTCACAGCGCTGAGCGGCGCGCACTGGAATGACGGAACCCGGAAGTAGCGCGGCCACAGCCAGTCCCGCGCGGCGGCGCACACACAGAACAGACCAAACCCTGCGATACGCGCAGCGCGCGCACGAGAGGACGGCTTCAAGTCCGCACGGGGGGAGCCAAACAACAACAGCACACACAGTCACAGAGGACTGAAGTATCTGGGAAGAAAAGAGAGAGAGAGAGAGAGAGAGAAAGGGTGGAGAGAGAGAGAGAGAGAGAAAAAAAAAGCGCTCAAACTCGTTTTGCGCGTTAATCTGCATTGCATTTTTGTTGATGTCCACACTTCTTTGGCATCCAGTTAGACAACAGAATAGAAATGTCAAATTAGAAGATTAGCTTTTTAATCCAATTTCATTTACTGCCTGCTTTGTTGGACGACAATACATATACAGTATATTGTTTTATTTGAAAACATCCGCCCAATAAAACAGGCAACGGTGTGTATTGTCTGTCCGACTCATTCCTGATCTATCCAATAATTTAAAGCTGCAATAAAAAAAAAAAAAAAAAAAAAAAAAAAAAGCAAAACATATTTAATGACATCACTCACAAATCCACAGCAGTGTCCCCCCCCCCCTCGCCGAGTCAATCCTCCGGGGTTTCCTCCAAAATCCTGATCTCCTGATTGCACTGATCTCAGAGCAAATGACTTTGCTGTGATGTCGAATATGCAGTTATTCTTCTAAAGTATCAGCTGTTTGTTTGTTCGGACACCCTGAGCTCCCCTTTTTGAGTAAAATGAACTTTCCCAAGCAGGGGAAAAAATGTTTTTATAGGGAAAGTGTTTAAATGTGTCTTTCGTCCAATCACATCTCAAGATCGAAATCTGTGCCTTACCTCGGAGTAGTCAATTATCAAAGCGTCCCAAAGATCATCAATCACGAGGCAAGCCTGAAAGTTTAGAGGAGGAGCAATGGCTGGGCCATCGATTGCAATACTTGCTTGGCCCTTTTCCCCGATGCCAAGCGCCTTTTTTTTTTTTTTTTTTTTTTTTTTTGAGCTCAAAACCCAAAGAGGTCATCCATCCCTTTTTAATATTTAGCCACATCAGTGACAATAGCGTAC
>CM045732.1:58885995-58903495 GCA_024760905.1 Plotosus lineatus
TGTTACTCTTGGGTTCATCGTGTGTTAAATGGAATAGTTTCTGTCCAGTGTAAATTTAGTAATAATCTGTATATTAAATAATCTGAGTTGTCTGTATTTGTGTAAATTTCTGACAGATATATACAGTATATAAATATATAATGTATATTTTTGAATAATTCTAATAATGATTTATGAACACTAAAAGTAGTTTCCAAAACTTTTCCTTGAATACTTTTTCTTTTCATTAAATATTAAAATGGACAGACACATTTCACAGGCCGGGGTGACAGCAAAAAATTAAAGAAAGAAAAAAGATATTAAAAAAAAAAACAATAGAAACAAGCTCTAGTGTACATCAGCACAAATCCCAATTCTGCTGTAATTTTGTCTGCATTATTATTATTGTTGTTATTATTATTATGATTATTATTATTAGATGCCTGCACTATTTGGGGGAAATGATGAACGTTAATTACATTTCAACATCCAGGGCTGGTCAGTCAAGACAAGTAACTGACACCTATTATCTGCTGTAATGTTCCCTGACCCTACTATTTATTAAACAAACAGCCCTTAGTGCAACATTTCAAACCACAATTTAACATCTGAACAACATGTGATTGTCTTTGTTTCATGCAGATCAAAATAAAGGCTCGAGTCCCACACGCTCATTTGAGATTTATCCAAACAAATGCTGTTGCTATGTTTGTCTATGTTTTGTTTTCCATGTTTTCTTCCTGTCTCAGCATTTCCCCTTCGGTTCTGGAAGTATTCACACAGCCAAGCAAGGTACCCAGGTAATTACCGTACATTGTCAAATAAAGGCACAATAAAGGGAGTACTGATTCAAATGAGGAGTGAAATATCAAAGAAAAGGGTTCCCTTTGCAGCCAGGCACTTATCCGCACAGGAGACATCAATGAGACGACTGCCACAGGGACACTCACACAACATGCTCATATATTACACACTACAGTATTTTGCACACTGCAACGATGCACTGCACTTACACAGGCTGCAAGCCTCCCCCCAGCTTGCACATAGCAAGCACTGTGAACTGCACTGAGGATCTGAAATGGATTTTATTATAATGAAAAAATTTTGCGTGGAAACTAGTTTAAGAAGTGACGTCATATCTAAAGTTATTATGTGTTGTAATTGTTTACATTAGCAGCTGATGTCTACAGACAAACACCAGAGTTTTTTTTTTTTTTTTTTTTTTAACTATTATGTGGTAATTAAAGTGAGTATTTTACTTTCATGATATGATATAAAATGTCCCCCGTCCCCCCCCCAGCAAAAAAAAAAAAAAAAAAAGAATTTGGTACTGTAAAGATAAAAAAAAAACCAAAACAATCACATCACCATTTTCACTATTTTAATTTCAAATATTTACTTAGATACACATGTACAAGCTATAACTGGTTTGATCTTGTTGATCTTATGATAAGATGTAAGATAATGATGCGATGAAAAAAAGACGCTCGTGGTTGGTGTATGAAATGGTTGAAGGCAAAAACATGGCCTCTAAGAAATATGTGAGAGTTTAACATTATAAATACACTTTCCCTCCCTCCAGCTTACAGACAGCTCCAAGGACTATTTTACATGTAAATATTCACTGAGTAAAAAAAAAAAAAAAAAAAAAAAAAAAGAGAGAGAAAAAGCCAACTCATTAATTATTGAGAGCCAGAAAGAAGTGTAATACTTCAGTGTTAAAACATGCATCTGATATCTCATTAGATGAGGCTGAGGATGAACTCAAGGAGGAAATCTATTCTTCATATATTCGGGGAATTAGCTCGGAGGAAACAAAATGGTGGACATTTATTGTAATATGGCTTGCAGTTCTGGCTTGTTGATCACAGACTAGTGATTTCTGGACAAAACATCATTTTTAATCCGAGGTCCACGTTAACATATCCAGAAATGCACACAGCAGGTATTTTTCTCTTCTGTTCGCATACAGTGTTTACTTTGAGTTCAAGGAAATGTTGTTGTTTAGGCTGTGATAGATGTGACATTATGATGATCTCTACAATGTGTTCTCCTCTCCATAAAGCTCATCTTATGAAAATAGTGCATCTCCCTAAACTATAATCAAATCACTTTCAGTATTTTTTTCTTTGCATCACCATGAATTATTAACCTTTTGCTCCAAAAGTATCACAGGGAAAAAAAAAAAATCGTAGTTATTACAAACATTGCAACAAACTCTTTCTTCCTTCGGACAAGTTAAACGTGCAATGTTTTTGGGAAAGCTGTTCATCGCCTGATTAAATGAAATGAAAAAAAAAAAAAAAAAACCCAAACAAACAAAAAAACCCATGTACTTGAGATATTTGTTGATGTCTGTGATAAAGCTATAGTCAGAGTCATATGAATAAAGCGTTCATCCATAGATAAGCTGACTGAGCTGACATTGACATTGAGAGACAATAGCCTGGTATTGACATCTATTTGGGCTATATAGATGCATATAGTCCATAAATATATATATATTTATGGACTATATGCATCTATATGGCCCAAATAGTTGATATTCTTTCATACTTGTCAAAAGTTAAGAGTTGAACTTTTCCTATGTATGGCCAACCAGGCTGAATTCTGGCACACATCATCTTTGTTATATTATGGCCTGTGGCTGAGCTCTTGACAGGTTGTCACAAGGTGATAGGATTCAAGTGGAGACACTAGAAAGGTGGCACTTAAGAGCATAAGGAGTTTGACTTCCGGGTGTGCCGTGGAGCCTGACAGTGGATCAGCGTTTGAAGCAATGCACTCACATTCCGGTGTGATTGGAATGTCCCGTAAATGAGAACTTGTGCTTCAGATGTAACAATGCCAACAAATGAAAGAACTGGCAAGAACTAAGAACTGTAGAATCTCATGCAAAAAGAAAAAAAAAAAGAAAAAAAAAAAAGAAAAAAAAAAATCCCTGAAGTGTTAGCCCCCCTCTTTTTTTTTTTTTCAACAAAGTTATTCATTGAAAAGTTTCTAAGGGCTGTGGGCTCACAAACCCAATGCAAAATTAAACAATTGCTTTGAAAAAAAAAGTGCATATGTTCACAATAAAGTCAATAATTTTTCTGCATGAAATGTATCTGTGTATTCATTTTATTAATTGTATTGCATACATTTATTTGTCTTCATATCTACTACTCGTGTAAAATGGAAGATTTTCTGACCAGTCCTGAAAAAATAAAAGAAGACCACATTTCCGAATAGGATGCAAAATTAAAATAAAACATACAAAATCAATCCATGAAAACTTTTCAATTATGTTGTGGATCAATAGTATAAGCAACACTAGAAAGGATGATGTTGTCATAGCCTACAGGCGAGCTTTGCTTTTTTAAATCAAGAATATGAATACTGATGCAGTATGAAGTCAATTCATTATATACTAGTAATTTTGTAATGAAGAGTTCTACACTTTTTAATACCATCTTGGGTCCATTCTTAAAAATCCTTTTCAAAATGACAGAAATCTTTCCACATCCACTGGACTCTCCATAGTTATACTGTCTGAGCAAATAAACACATATTGTAGATGCCATGCTCAGTTTTTCTCTATCACAGATGGGACAGCCATAGCCTAATGGTTAACTGGTTTGATTCACGAAGCCACGGAAAAAAAAAAAAAGTGTGGTGGTGGGGGAGTGAGCAGCACCTTCCCTCCACACATAAAAATAGCTGAAGTGCTCTTGAGCAAGGCACCTTCCCCCCCAGCTGCTCTCTGGGTGATCCCAATGTGTGTGGAGGTCCACTGCTCCGAGTTACGCACTGTTTAACTGTGTGTGTGTGTGTGTGTGTGTGTGTGTGTGTGTGTGTGTGTGTGTGTGTGTGTGTGTGTGTGTGTGTGTGTGTGTGTGTGCTCACTTTGGATAGATTAAATTCAGAGGAAATAATTTCCCTTATAGGATTAAAACAGGAAATCATAAAATCAAAAGAAAGAAAGAAAACACAAAATAAGTTCAGTTGGGAAAAAATTGAATGATATTTAAGTAGATATTCTCTACTTAATATTCACATTTAATTATCTTTACAATAAGGAGGAATATTTGCTAAATTTGGTGCAGCCAACCCCGAGAAAGTGGAAAAACTTTTTAAGATATCATCATCTTGTCAGAGAATTACATATTTTTATTATTATTATTATTATTATTATTATTATTATTATTATTATTATTATTATTATTATTTTGGGTGGCTTGGGGGGGGGGCAGTTGTAAACTTCATCATCATCAGTTCATTTTCTGTAACCACTTAATCCTAATTAGGGTCGCGGGGAGGCTGGTACCCATCCCAGCGGATTTCGGGCGAGGGCAGAGAACACCCTGGACAGCTCACCAGGCCACCGCAGGGCGGAAACACGCTGACGGCTTTGCAGCTACTCTTGTCGAAAGTCAGCAATGGTTCTTTTACATGAACCTCACACTATAGACAGTGAGAGACATGGTCGGCCTTTGATAACCCAGTTAGCTGCACTGGGGGAAGGGGGGGGGGCAGTGACATCCTGTAGAGAATGGAACTCGAACCCCCAACCTTAGGATCAGCGATCCAGGCCCTATACCACTAGGCCACAGCTGCCCAGTCAGTTGTAAATTTTGATATGTAAATCAAAAATAATGCATGACACACACACACACACACACACACACACACACACACACACACATATATATATATATATATATATATATATATATATATATATATATATATATATATATATATATAAACATAGAATACATTTGAGAAAAATAGGTATAAATAAAGATATTAATACATAAATGTACGTACATATGATCATTTTGGTGACAGATTGATTACAGATCAGCATGGCAAGTCTGAACAGGATGGCAGATCAGGATAGCATTAATGGCAAAATTAGGAAAATAATATGAGGATGATTGCTGATAAATTTAAAAATTTTGATCTTGTTTTTTTTTGTAATAAAATGATCCATATTGAATATCGAGCTTAAAAATTGGAATTTGACTTTATTGTGGAACGTGAGCTGAAAATATAAAACATATCAAAATCCTTCACTGATCTGTAGGTGTGACTACCTGCTTCACATGTCAGCAAAACCCAGTATCAGGTAAGATGTGGTCAGTGGTTTTGAATAAATAAGTAAGCATGATCCAAATTAATCCATACTTACAGGTAAACATATCAATGTCTGAAATTTAGTGTCACTGCATGCTCAACATTTTACTATCTCTTCAATTCAAATTCATTTGCAAAACCCACAGGAAAACACAGTGGGATGAGTGAGAATTAGCAATCTGAAACCATGGATGCTCGACAGGTAGGCTCCATGTAGACTGAATCAGATTATATTATAGTAAAAATCATTCAAACTACGTATCAGCAAAAGTCTGGAAATGAAAGAAAAGCAACTTTCTCACTGAATTCGCACCACTGTCTCGCTGATAACTTTTTCATTTGATTTTTTTAAAATGCAAATTCATTACAATGAGCTTTGCCTATTAAGTGCAAGCAAATAGGCAGGGTCACCACAACAGTGTACACTGGTTACTGTGGACGCGAATCAATAAGAAAACACTACAGAATATAACAAGAGAAACCTGAACAATAAGCTACAAACAGCAAATAACAGCTAATTGGAATGCTTGGCTGGTTGCATTGTACATTGGAGAGATTTCTATCAACATGGGTCGTCTACATTATACACAGAATTGAGTGCATCAAGGTAGGTCGTCTAACAAGAAGGATTTAATCTATGTGAGCAAAAATCTGTGCGAATACAAAAGGAAACAGTTCCAGATTCTGGTGGCTCTGACAAAGAATGACTGTTGGTAAGTAATAGTTCTGCATTTTCACCGGCGAAATGAGATTACTTTAGGTTTCGCAGTAGACTTGGTTACTCTATTTGCTCTATTTGAACTTAATCCTTTTTACATGAATAAAACAGTCCAAAAGTCATGCACTGGAAAATATTCGCAAAGTATGATCTGCGTGGGAAGCAAACACTCAGTTTTCACCAATTCATCACTTTTATATATTAGAAGTACTACAGATGACGAATCCGGCGTAGATCAGTGATCTTGGTTGGCAATGAACACTGGGAATATTAATTGGGTTAATTTTCAGCAAACTGGAAATGGTGAGGCTTCCACTGAAACACCACGTGCGGTCGAGTCACAAGAAAATGCATACAGTGAACAACTCCTTGAAGACAATCAAACCAACAAAAAAAAAAAAAACTCGTCATCATTTTATGTGCAGTATTGATTTGTTGCTGATCCATTGGGTAGCAAACTGAGTTCAAGCATACAGTACACCTCATCACAAAGCCGGTGTCCAGTGAATGCAAATCGTAGCATAAAAATGGTGCAAAATTAAGCAAGCATGTCAGTGTGCTGTCATATTGTATAGTGGCATGATAGTGAATGCTCATTTTAAATGGCATGGCTCAGAATAATTGTAGGCCATATGATTTTCTGCTTGTCCGTCCTGCCTGAGAGGGTAAAATTGGCGAAAACAGTTGTCAACTTTTGCGCCCCGTTATCTCTTTGTTCCTTCCTGCAGTCCGAATTTAAATTTAATGCATTCTCTCCCAACTATGTCTCTTCGTGATATCTTGTATTCTCCTTTAATATTCAATGGTTTGTTAATTATTAAAGGTATGTATTTGAATTATAAATATACTAGTTATACAGAAGTAGGCAAAGCAGGCATATAGCCTCCGGCTAAATTCTTCCATTACCCATTATTTTGCAGCCTCCCGCCACCATTTCCCTGCCTTCCTATCTTTATGTCATCTCCAAAAAAACAGCCAGGCATTCCTTTGTACTCCTCTACCCCTCCCTGCTATGACCACAAAAAAAAAAAAAAAAAAAAAAAAAAATCATCCCCTTTCGATACGTATGGGTGCTGTTTCCTTGAAGAAGGATGTCATACCTGTCTTAAATATAATGAATTTCTATCTTCAAGGCGTTGCAGAATCCCAGACACTCCCCTCAGAAAGCTGCCTGGTGCTCCCCTATTCAGCCATCCTACTTGTCACCAATCATCTGGCATGGCATGCTGTACAGTGAATCATTAAGCGTGTCAGAAATGACTGTGCTTTTCAGAGGAGGCCCATGGATTGTCGGATATATACTATATATATATATATATATGTAAGAATATACACAAGTGTATTTTATTTGTGTGTGTGTGTGTGTGTGTGTGTGTGTGTGTGTGTGTGTGTGTGTGTGAAGTGCAGAAAATTGTAAACAAAGAATTTAGGCTCAGCCTCTCCTTCGCTTCATAGTTTCCTCCTTCTCTCTCCTCTTACTATGTCTCTCTGCCTCATAGGAATTGATGAATAAAATACTAGAGTTGGCGGATAAAGAGAGGACACTACAGTAACTGTCAAACACTGAGATAAAAAAAAAAAAAAAAAAAAAAAAAAAGTTAAGATAAAAAATTCAATTCAGGTCTCTATCCCTGTCTTGTTGTGGATTTAAAGAAAAGAAAACTTTGCGCTCTTGCAAGCTGGCATTCCTTTCAGCTTTGAATGTATATGTAACTTTGGCGTACGAAAAGTTTTCACTCTTTTTCTGAAAGGCTTAACGGCGATGCATGATATTTGTTCCATTACACAATACTGAGCATTCAATTAGGATTGCATGTTCAATATTGTGTAATGGGACAAACATCCATTGCTAGCATTGTGTTGCTAGCACAACAATAAAATGTGAAGATTGCATGATTATTCCTGGTACATCCCACATGTGGTATTGTTTAAAATATCCATTCTACATCGTAATCGCTCGCTGACCTGCAGTTACAAGCTCAGAGTGCTGCAAAAGAAGCGACTTATTGGCTTAATCCATGGAAACACCCAAGGATATTCTCTCCCTATCTACATACAGCATATTCACCCACCTAGTACTATCAGGGAGCTGACTACTTTTCTTTCAATTTCCGCTGCTCTTTTCCTTTGAAGAAGCTAAAGAATGATTGATAATGTATGGAGGAAAAGCAGAGTGGTTCTGTTTTTAACCTTGCTCAAGCCATTAATCCAGTTTATGCCCGTGAAGGTAATAAAGGAGACAATGAATTAGTCATTAAAGCACAGGTCAGTTTATTAGAAAGCCTGATTGAACTGCAAAATGACTTCTTGTGGGTGAGCAGGTTTGGCTGAGAGATGATGGCAAGAAAAAAAAAAGGATTATGCACATGCAGTCAAATTCTCAATTCCACCACCGAGACACAGATTTGGCTTTGCTCGAACACGCCGAGCCTACAGGGGTGTGTTGGGATCAAAATTAGCCGGTAATCTTGATACTGTACGTCCTCTTTGGTTGTGGAACTGCTTTCCAGACACAGCCTGTTGTTTGGTGTTCTGCTACACAATGAAGGTGTAAAATGTTTTGTCTGTGACCCTCCACCGGCCTACACCTCTCTTCAGCAAGGGCACAGCCAGCGGCAGCATAAATAGCTTGAAAGGCCTGGATGATCTAACATGTCTTTCAGAGTAACCCCAACTCATACCTGGCCTTTATAAGGAAAAAACAAAAAACACTGATTCTGTTGACCTCCTCTTCATGTTATTCAGTCACAGCAGGTGAAAGAACGTTGAGCAAAGAAAATATGCTTCCATTTTGGGTAAAAAGGTCCAGATTTCTCAGAAAATACAGGATTTAATAATAAAAATACTACGCGCTATAGAAATGTGAAAAATAACTTTAATATACTGTAGACACTGCAATGGTCTGACCAGCTGTCCAGGATGTACTCTGTCTTCACCCAGAGTTGGCTGAGATGGACATCAGACTCCACATGACCCTAATTAGGATTAAGTGGTTAAGAAAATGAATGAATGAATGTATACTGTAGATATACATACATACATACATACATACATACTCACAATCATACACACGTACACACAGTCATACATACATACATACACACAATCATACATACATACATACATACTCACAATCATACACACATACACACAATCATACACACATACACACAATCATACATACATACACAATCATACATACATACATACATACATACATACTCACAATCATACATACACACATACAATCATACACACATATATACATACACACAATCATACATTCATACATACATAAATACTCATAATCATACGTACATACACACAATCATACATACATACATACAGACAATTATACATACATACATACATACATACATAAATACATACATACATACATACATACATACATACACACAATCATACATACATACATACATACATACATACATACATACACAAAATTATACATACATACATACAATCATACACACATATATACATACACACAATCATACATACATACATACATACATACAATCATACACACATATATACATACACACAATCATACATACATACATACATACATACATACATACTCACAATCATACGTACATACACACAATCATACATACATACATACATACATACATACATACATACATACATACATACATACATACATACATACATACATACATAAAGCCAGTGCTGCAAAATGTTCATTTACTTTTGATAAACTGGCAATGTGGTTACTAAAAATATACACTTTTATATAACTTATTATTTGCCAAACCATCTAGTCCTATAAGGAACATGGGAAGTCTGGAGCCTATCCCAGCCATCTGTGGGCGAATGTAGAACACACCCTGAACAGCTTTCCAGACCATTGTGTTTTACCACACACACACACACACACACACACACACACACACACACACACACACATCAGTGGTGGCCTGGTGATAAAGGTGCTGGATCACTGATCCTAAGGTTGGGCGTTCGAACCCCACTCTCCACAAGGTTGTCACTGCCCCCCCCCCATTGTAACTAACCGGGTTATCAAAAGCCGGCCATGTCTCTCTCTGTCTATGGTGAGAGATATGTAAAAGAATCATTGCTGACTTTCAACAAGAGTAGCTGCAAAGCCGTCAGTGTGTTTCCGCCCTGAGATGGCCTGGTGAGCTGTCCAGGGTGTACTCTACCCTCATCCGGAGTCAGCTGGGAGCCTCCCCGCAACCCTAATTAGTATTAAGTGGTTATAGAAAAAGAACTGAGCATACTCACACTCATACCAATAGGCAATTTGGTATAGCCACTCATCCTCACCAAACATGTGACCCGAACTCAGAATCTTCTTGCTAGGAGTGGACATACTAACAGCACCATTACAATCACTAAAATATATATTTATATCTTCTTCTTCTTCTTCTTCTTCTTCTTCTTCTTTTCCTTTCGGCTTTTCCCTTTTTCAGGGGTCGCCAGAGCGAATCAACTGATTTGCATGTTTGATTTGGCATAGGTTTTTAAGTCGGATGCCCTTCCTGACACAACCCTTTAGCGAGGGGCAGAAACACGCTGACGGCTTTGCAAGAAGATAAAATAAGAATTGACATTCATTATTCAAAAAAATTCAGTGTAAGATATATAAATTGTATTTTAATTATTAATGTATTGTAATTAATACATGCATAATTTTTTTAACCAGAAGCCACAAACGTAGGATGTTGGTTAAGCATGTGGAGTTATTGCGAAATTGTATTTTTGATACTTTTCCCACAATTACACTCACTTGCTCGCTCTGACCTATTTACTGAACCGATTAGTTGCATTGAGGCTTGAAGCCTATTTCAGTCTACTGTGGGTGAATGAGGGGTACACACTGACCAGCTCTCCAGACCAGAGCAATACACACACACACACACACACACACACACACACACACACACACACACACACACACACACACACACACACACACACACAAAATACCATCCCCACCATTGGGAAATCTGAAACAGCCAATTAGTCCAATGTGCATATGTATTTGGACACAATCACATGGAGAACGTGCAAACTCCCCATCCCTGGGTGAAGGTAGGGGATATTCTACATAGATCCCCAGTCCATTGTAGGGTCAACACACATGCAACCATTTATACTCACATTCACTTGGGAAACCAGACTACCTGGAGGACACCCATGCAAGCACGGGAAGAACATGCAAACTCCACACAGAAACATCGTCACCAAGCATGGAACGCAAACCTAGGACCTTCTTGCTGTGAGGTGGATATGCTAACCACTATGCCCCCCCCCCTTCCCCCTTCCCCCTCTGCATCTACATCCAATCACGAGGAATGGACATCGATCCCTGAAGCCTGAATGATGTTCAAACAAGGATTGTCAACTGTTCGCCAGGCCACACACGGACTCACTCACACCTACAGGCAATTTGGAACAGCCAATTAACCTACTGTGCATGTTTTTGGTCCTGTGGGAGGAAACCGGAGTACCCTGAGGAAACCCACACAAGCACGGGGAGAACATGCAAACTCCAGACAGAAACGCCCAGACCTGGAATCGAACCTTCTTACTGTGAGGCGGATGTGCTAACCACTACGCCACCGTGCCGCTCGACCACTATGCTACCATGCTGTCCCATAGCAATTACAATGACACACATAAAATGTGAGCATGTTTTGAATTATTACACTTTACTGATGCAGCAGTAGTTCAAACTAGAAGTGAAAGAGAATAAATCCTGCAGGCTATTTAAACTAAATGAAAAGATATTCTTCATTTAGAGTCAGACATCAAGCATGACAAATTCATTAGGAACATAAAATAAACGATTACAGTATAATGTAGTGTAAATATTTAATCTAATGTGATAGAATCTACAGGTGATATTCACTCTGGTGCTGTTTTGTGTAGAGGAGGAGAGACATACCTGCCTTGAACTTTGAATCTTCACCTTGTTAATTTGTGGTTGCCTCTTTGTGTGCACACTTTTCATAATGAGTAAAATTGCTTATGAAAGGAAACTCTATTAGATGGTGGAAAGATTAATGCTCTCTGACAACATGTCTTTCCTCAAGGTGCTTTAGTGGTGTGACGCAACTCACTTGAACCTCAAGGATTTCTCTCTCTCTCTCTCTCTCTCTCTCTCTCTCTCTCTCTCTCTCTCGCTCTCTCTCTCTCGCTCTCTGCACTCTTGCCATCTATAGAAAGATGACAAATTTAGTCATTTAAGTTAGGTGACCACAAAAAATTATCGGAACGAGCAAAACGTATGCATGTAAATCGGTTAGTGTTGAGGATCAGAATAAGGTGCCCTGTTCACACACACACACACACACACACACACACACACACACACACACACACACACACGCGCACACACACACACACGCGCACACACACACACACACACACACACACACACACACACACACACACACACACACACACAGGATCTGTTTCATCGGCCGCCATTTTAATTGCTGCTGAGGGTGAGTAATGTGCAAGCCTTCTAATGGCCATCTACTAAAACACATAAATATTTATATGGACATTATTAGCATCAAGATAAGTGATGGCAATATTAACGAGTCATACCCTCATTGTCTCTAACAGCAGGATGGTGTATAAACAAACAAGCAAACAAATAATAAATTTAATTCCAATATATGCTTGAATTTTTTTTTTTTTTTTTTTTTTTACTTTAACCTTCTCAACTCCATTTTCACTTTTTTCTTTTATTTTCCATAGAGCTTCATCCTTCGTTCAGGGTGCAGGAATGCTGAAGTCCATCCCAGCCAACTCTGGGCCAACAAGGTGGGGTACATCCTAAACAGTTCTTCATACCATCGCAGGGCAAACACACTCACACACACACACACACACACACACACACACACACACACACACGCACACACGCACGCACACACACACACACACACATATTGATATCTCATGGCAAGGAAATCAGGGTACATTTATAACATTTCAGAGACTCTCTTATACAGAGCAGGTTACATTTTTATACAAATGAACACTTGAGGGTTAAGGGCCTTGCTCAAGGGCCCATCAGCAGCAGGTTTTGCGTTACTGGAACTTGAACCCCTGACCTTTGGATCAGCAAGCCAGAGCCTTAACCACCTTTCAGTCACCACAGCCCCACAGGCCGTGGGGCTCAAATCAAATCCGGAAGTGCTAACCCGTCCAACAACAAGCCTCCCCAGCTCCATCTTCTCCATGTTCTAAGTTCTTTGTTGCCTTTCATCTCACATGCATTAATTTCCCATTCCTTTCTAGAACTCCAGCTCAAATTTTCCCATAGTCCTACAGCCACTCTTCATATAATAACCATCAACTAAAGATGTGTTACACGCTTGCAAATTAATTTTCTGTTGTAGCAGCCAAGTAGCAGAGCAATGCATTTTCCACTTTTATTCATGTATTTCCCCCTGAAATCACCACAGCGTAAAATCACTGCTGTTCACAAGTCAAAGGATCATCCAGCACCTTCTATTTTCAATGAGGCGTGGAGTGAATTTCCCCATTCAATTTTCTAAGTTCTATGAGCCCTGTGCTTAAAAAGCCCAGAATGTTATTGAGACAAATCCACTAATGACTCATTTCTCCATAAGGTGTCTATAATTATCATTACTTTGTTATAGTTCCTGGTTGTGATCAGAGAGGATATGGGAGCATATTGAGAGCAAATGAGCTTTAGCCAAAGCTGATGATTTCATTGCAAAGGCCTGCATGCAAATGATCCCAGAATAACAGTGAACATATTGTGCCTTCACTCAAAATCAGGACAGTAGTAGCTCTTCCCTGCAGGTGGACAATTGCAGTTGGGGACAGTGTGTGTGTGTGTGTACATAAGAAACAGGGAACTTATAAAACTTACAAATGTGGTACGATTATATATACTAAGTTATTATTATTATTATTATTATTATTATGAATATTATTATTATTATTCATTCATTCATTTTCTGTAACTACTTAATCCTAATTTTAGGGTCACGGGGAGGCTGGCGCCCATCCCAGCCAACTCCGGGCGAGGGCAGGGTACACCCTGGACAGCTTTCCAGGCCATCGCAGAGCGGAAACACCCTGATGGCTTTGCAGCTACTCTTGTCGAAAGTCAGCAAAGGGTTTTTTACATGAATCTCTCACCATAGACAGTGAGAGACATGGCCGGCCTTTGATAACCCGGTTAGCTGCACTGAGGGGGGCGGGGGGGGGGGGGGGCGGGACGGACGGACAGTGACGACCTTGTGGAAAGTGGGACTCGAACCCCTAACCTTAGGATCAACGATCCAGCCCTATACCACTAGGCCACCACTGCCTATTACGTATTATTATTATTATTATTATTATTATTATTACTACTAATAATAATAATAATAATTAAAAAAATGAGTGTCTATTTAAAAAATATTAAAGAATTGCAAGAAAGCAGAAAGTTAGAACCACAGTCTTGTTTTTGTTTTTTTTTGAATAGTTGAAGGCTCGTCTGTCTTGAATATGTGTTCCCAATGTGTACTTTTATAGAGAATTCAAATCCTGTCTCATTTCCGTTTCAAAGATGACTGCTCATCCTGTTCTTGCCATATGCCAAGCTGTGAGAGGAAGAGAGAAAGAGGAAAAAAAAGAAATCTGTTTAAAATGCCTCATTGCATTATGAAGATATAATTGTTCCCCCTTAGCTCCAAAACAAAGAGCAATCAAACTATGTGTTTATTTTTAATTTCCTATGCATGTTTTTATCTTGTCATATGCTTTCAGAAGTATGGAGTTACTGTAAAAGAGCGCACCAGGGAAAGAAAAGGATGTTGTTGCTGGGAGAGTAAGACAGAAAGACCATGAACATTATCATAGTCTTACATTTCTGCCTGCCTATTATCGTCATTCATAAGCTTCGCCCTGGCGCAAAACGACTCAGGAGCACAGATAATGTTCCTGCTTCACTGAGGCCAGGTTGGAGACTGTCAAATCCCCAGACAGAATAAATGACAGGGTTCTGCAGCACAGCCTCAGAGGCATATTACTGCTCCCAAACACGCAATGAAATATCATTTTGTCAGAGGCACGTGGTTTTCAGCCACCGCTGTCTAATACATGCATTGATTAATTGTACGAATGGATCAACATTATGTCCTTCCATGGTGCCTCTTAATTGTCTGTGCCCCTCCACCCAGCTCATCGTTCTTATAGTAATGATGGGCCGTCTGCTGAGCAGGGAACATGTGTGTGCCCTCCCCAGGTTAAGGGAGAACTCTCCCCAACACACACACACACACACACACACACACACACACACACACACACACACACACACACACACACACACACACACACACTCATCCCGCCACATATCTGAAATCAGCCCCTCCTTTCCTCTGACATGTACAACACCCCTCCTCATACACACACCCGCTACATTAGACTCACCTCTCGTGTTTATGACCACACCAGGCTGGCTGTTAGTGTTAATGTATGTAGATTTCATTTCTGATGAGTGATCATTTGACTGCTCATTTTAGCCAAGATTTATGGCATGCTTTCTATCTCCTGACTGCAGTCCCACTCTTATCTGTAATGAAAGGGAGAAAGGCATTAATCAGGTTTTGTCAGCGGCCCTGACTGAGACATTAAATGTATTGTACAGGGTAAGTAAACACGCTCCATGACCCTTTCTACTTCGGCAGCTCATCCAGGAAGGGGGGGGGGGGGGGGGAAATTTCCTCATTATATTTATCATAATTTCACATCTGCTGTTTTTGAAGCGATGTACCACAAGGCCATAGTCTGTGTTACAACTGTGCATAAATTCATCTGATTTGTGGCTGGACTAACTAATTCCTTGAGTACATTTTAGAAAAACAAGCACTGAGCCCTGAAATTGCAATTCCATAAAGGCTTTAAATTACTGAGTACAGAATCAAGAACTTGCCTGATGTGCAGCCGCAGTGCCTGCATTATAGAGAGCGACAGTGCTCCCTGAGATTGAGTCAATAAAACCCAAGATGACTGAGCCATATACTCAAACAAAATTAAAGAGAGAGAGGATAGAGACAGGCCTGGAAATGTGATGAGGGGAACAAGAAGCTGCACACATCTCATTTTACCCTTTTAACCATTAAGATGCCTGAGAGGAACTGTGAAAGCCTGGATGCCTGCAATGGGGCTGCGATAATGCGTCATACCAAGCTTGTCATTCACACCTCTCTCTCTCTCTCTCTCTCTCGCTCTCTCTCTCTCTCTCTCTCTCTCTCTCTCAAAAAAAAAATCTTAGTTATTAGCACTGTGTGCTATTAAATCCAACACCGAGACTATTAAGGGGCAGTGATGGCCTAGCGGTATAGGGCGCTGGATCGCTGATCCTAAGGTTGGGGGTTCGAGTCCCACTCTCCACAAGGTCGTCACTGTCCCCCCCAGTGCAGCTAACTGGGTTATCAAAGGCCGGCCATGTCGCTCACTGTCTATGGTGAGAGGTTCATGTAAAAGAACCATTGCTGACTTTCAACAAGAGTAGGCTGCAAAGCTATCAGGGTGTTTCTGCCCTGTGATGGCCTGGCGAGCTGTCCAGGGTGTACTCTGCACTCGCCCGGAGTCGGCTGGAATGGGCGCCAGCCTCCCTGTGACCCTAATTAGGATTAAACGGTTACAGAAAATGAAGTGAACTGAACCACAATGCCTTTCTGAAACCATTTGTTACTTCCTGTTAGCGAGTGTCAGTGACCACTGCACCAGGCGTAGTGATATTATTAAATATCTTTTTTTTTTTTAAATTTCTGATTAAATTCTCTACCTTCTAGTGTTTTTAAAAAACTTTTACATTTTCTACGAATCTGTGTTGCACTGCTAATTTATCACATATGTGAGGCGCTCCACCGGAAGTAGGTGCTTGTCGCAAGTGACGCATGGCGCTTGTGAGAGATAGCGCGGCATATCCGAACTTACAATATTTCACATGAGCAAATGATGGCTGAGTTCTTGTTTAGTATTCAACCATCACTTCCTCAAGTGAAATAACGGAAGTTCGGATAAGCCGTGCTATGTCTCACAAGCGCCATGCGTCACTTGCGACAAGCGCCTACTTCCGGTGGGGCACCTCACATATGTGCAAGAACACTCCTCGGGCAACACAGTTTTGTGATTCATTAATTTATTCATTAATTTTCGAAAAAGCCCTTAATATAATTTGGGTAGCGCGGAGGCTGATGGTGAGGGTAGGGTACACCTTGCACAGTTCGCCAAGCCATCGTCTTGTTATTTTGATTGTAAACAGACACAGAACCAAAACAATACGGAAGACAAGTGATTAAGAGATACTAGGCCTGTAAGTTGGAATGGTTTAACAGGAAACCTTTGTATTCAGCCAATGTAAACTCATAATGGAAGATAAAACACACGGTCTATTCAATAGCGAATGGACACCTTTAACCTGGCCCCTCACTTGAAGGAGTCAACACCTATTTGGTATCATCTATCATAACATATTATTATAACATGATTATACGTTGTGGTTTTGAATATTATGATTGTACATTCATGTTCATGCTCCTGCTTGGTAAAGGAAATATCAAGAGGTTCATAAATTATTTTGTAATTACACGAAATTAACACAGGCTGGTAGAGACGGCTGAAAATGAGTTTTGA
>CM045732.1:58913495-58915995 GCA_024760905.1 Plotosus lineatus
AAACGCACACCTCGTTCGTGTTTTTCAATGATCTCCGCCTGTGGTGGGGTCTTTTTCGGTCCCATAATAGCAAAAGTACACTCAATATGGTCCAAAATGTCTAGCAAACACAAACAACTTCCGCACTCAAAGAAAGGGGGTGATGAACTGTGACGCCATGAGTGTGCGTCAGCTTCTCGTGGCTGCCACCGTGGCGCTGTTCGACCGCGTAGTTTGATTTGTCCGCCGAAAACTAGTTCGTCAGCAGAGACTATATGCTCGCAAATTTAATGTTCTTGAGGCGAAAAGTTCGTGAGCTTAAGCGTTCGTCAGCAGAGGTTTTACTGTATATATATATATATATATATATATATATATATATATATATATATATATATATATATATATATATATACAGTGGTACCTCACTTTACGAAAGTCTCACCAAATGAAAAATTCAGGTTACGAAACGCATTTTCCTAAAATTTTTGTCTCTGCATCTGAAACAAGTTCACATTACGAAAGTGCCATCTTAAAAATTCAAACGCGCCATTCAAACATTCAAACAATGCGCAAGTCGCTGTCCCATTGGTTGTCTCCCAACACCCTGCCCTGCTGGCCTCCCATTGGCTAGGAGGGAGCTGAATCTCCATAATACAGTACTGTACCCATAATGCTTGTCGTGTGCCTTTGACCCATTGTTCAATACACACGTGAAGGAGAGTTATACTGTTGGTTTGTGAGTTTCGTGAGGTTTTTTGGAGTGTGCTTATTGCAGAGTTATTTTTCGTTATTAATCATGAGCCCCAAGAAAGTAATTCCCGGTGAGACTGAAAAGAAGAAGCGGGCTCTGTTGTCAATGAACGTAAAACAGGAAATGATAAAAATGTGAAAGTGGGATTCGATTGCGTGAGATAGCAAAAGAGCACGGGTATGGCTGAAACCCCTCTACAATCGGGACAATATTGAAGCAGAAGGAGGTATTAAAAGCGGAGATACAGTGACGGAGGCGATTATTTCGGAAAAAGCAACCACCATATTTAAGGACCTCGTGAAGGAGGGTGGGGGTGGGGATGAGGGTTCTTCAGACCAGCAACCCCTGGACCTTAAAGCGTCGCATGGGTGGTTCGAGAGATTTAAAGAAAGGTAAATCATTTTCTTTTACTTTTAACACATATTTCATACAAAATTGGTGTACTTTTATAATTTTTAAAGGGTTTAGGGAGTAGTCTTGGGAGCCTTGGAACGAATCACGCGTTTTACATGTAAAATACGGTTCCACTTACGAAAAATGCAGGTTACGAAAAAGTCGCTGGAATGGATTAATTTCGTAAAGTGAGGTACCACTGTGCATATATATATATATACATATATATATATATATATTTATATATATATTCATTCATTTTCTGAAACATATGATCGTAATTAGGGTCGTGGGGAGGCTGGCACCCATGTCAGCTGACTCCAGGTATGGGCGGCGTACACCCTGGACAGCTCTCAACAGGCCAATGCCAACACTCACCACTAGAGAAGATTTGTAACGGCCACTTACCCTACTATGCATGTTTTTGGACTGTGGAAAGAAACCAGAGGATCTGGAGGAAACCCACGCAAGCACAGGGAGAACATGCAAACTCCACACAGAAGCAACTCGGCTGGGAATTGAGCCCAGGCCTTCTTGCTGTGAGGCGGCTGTGCTAACCACTACACCACCGTTCCACTCTACACCCACACACGCGCGCACACACACGCGCACACACACGCACACACACACACACACACACACACACACACACACACACACACACACACACACACACACACACACACACACACACACACACACAGTATAGTTCACACCATTAACCTGATCCAGCCTTCCATCTGCTTCACACTACACTTCCCAGCCCACATCTCACCAATCCCTGTCAACTGACTTTTGATTTACACCTGTTCCTATTCATATTAATCACTCTCTAAACTAATTAAGGACTCTCTTTCATTTCTCTCTTTGCAAAATATTAATATTAATATTGTTGGCCCCTTTACCTGCCTGATACTGAGATTGCCTAACATTTGG
Organism: Plotosus lineatus; assembly: GCA_024760905.1. NCBI lineage: Eukaryota > Metazoa > Chordata > Actinopteri > Siluriformes > Plotosidae > Plotosus > Plotosus lineatus. Next base: position 58,915,558 of record CM045732.1, read on the forward strand.
ATTTGTTTTCTCTGGACTTTCTAATAATGTATGTAATATGCAACTACATCTCATTGTTCCCCAGTTTTTTAATTCCATCACACACACACACACACACACACACACACACACACACACACACACACACACACACACACACACACACACACACACACACACACATCAGTGGTAACGTTCAAACTGCATATATAATATTGTGCAGTTCTTTCTTATGACTTCTTGTGTGGAACATCAAGTCCCAATGCTGAAGGTGAGCGGTTGTGGATAGCACTAAGACTTGAACCAAGACACTAAAAAAATTTCAAGGTGGGGTCTCTACAGACCACACTGATTTGGCCAGCACATCCCAGAAATGCTGGGTTAGAATAACCTTCATAAAATTTTTGTAACAGTAGTTCTTTTGTGGTGTTTGGACAGACAGGCTACTCTCTACCCAGC
>CM045732.1:58923495-58933495 GCA_024760905.1 Plotosus lineatus
GCGATCAACATCCTGTCAAGCACTTGCCTCTGTCAACAAGCTTCTCTTTCTCCCTGTCTATCTCACTCTATCTGTCCTTCACTCTTCCTCTCTGTCTCTCCACTACTAAACCCCTCCCTTTACCCTCCTGTCTTTCTCGCCTCCTTTCTCAGACACTCCGTTTCCTTACCAAGTAAATATGGGAATGGTGTACTCTGAAACACGGGGTTTTTTTTTTGCCCATGTAGCCAGATTTCTGCCCTTGTCTCCTCTCATGACTTCGATCTTCAGAATTTAGCAGAATTAAATAGATCTTATTTCAAAAGGCTGGAGCACCCTTGACAGGTGAGCTGTCAATCTCGGATCTCGCTGAGCCGGCCTTTAGATTCCACATGCTTGCAGCTAACCCTATCATCTGACAGATAAAAATACCAACTACCACCAGAGAAAGGAACGTAATGTCCTATTCACCCCGTCACCATTCGAAAATTGCTCAATCTTTTTTTTTTTTTTTTTTTTTTTTTTTTTTTTCAGTGATATATTATTATATATTGTTTTCTTGGGGGGGGGAAAAAAAAGCATTGCTCTGTTATTTACATTAAAAATATGAATGCTTTTTGTGTGGGCGGGATGGGGCACATAACGAGACATTTAGGCAAGAAGGTTGAGAGGGGAATGATTGTAAGGATGTAATTATTTAAAATAGTCTGGTAATGTGTATTATCATGTCATTAGATGTAAATGAGATGGAGCTAAAAGGCCTGAAGTTGAAGACTTGTGACTTGCCTGAAAAGAGACAGAAAATTGGAGCAATGAAAAGATCGAGGGCTATTTCCATCGCCTTGAGGACTCACTTCCTGCCGTACAGCATATGCAGTGGTGTATACTAGCCTCTGAAAGTACAATTGTTTTCTTTGTTAATGTCACATCTCTACATCACTACAAACACTTTTTTTTTTTTTGGAATTACATCAAGGCATTGTAGAATTCAATATTAAATTACTTTGACTGAGTGAAAAGCCCAATGTGCTGATTTGCTGAAATACTCCGAGTTGCTCTCGTAGTATCTGATGGCTGAGCCTGATATGTGATGTTGCCTTGCAAAGAAAGCAGCTTGTGTATTCTAGCATTTGATCCCCAACATGAGTGAGCATCATTCCACTCCAGCAGCTTAATAAGGCTGTCTGGCCTGCCAGCTCTTTATGGCCCGAAGCCCTGTTATCAGAAACATTAGGCTGAATATTAATGTCCCACAGTGAGACGAATACCATTAAGCCTGACTGGTCATTTCTCTCTGTCCTCTCTCACCACTGTACAAGAATTAATGAAATGTGGGTAACACACGGGGGGGGGGAGAAAGCTCGTGGTCATGAGAGATCTTTAATGATTTTTTTTTTTTTAATTTAGCTTTAGCTTGAAGACCAAATATATGGTTTGTAGGTAAAATAAATAAATAAATAAATAAATAAAATAAAAATAGAGACATTGTGGTGATATATCGTGAGAACGAATACACTGCTGATTCTCATTTCTTATTCCATCAGATTTCCTAAATTAATTCTTTCCCATGAGACCTCTGTATGAGGTTAGCTGGAAGAAAAGTGCTAAAAATGACAGTTTGATTACGACCTTCCTTTTTTCCTCACTGCCTCAGAAGAGGTTTATATTTGAAGCAAGTCTTGAGCTGGAAAGCACTCATTACTCCCTAAGTGCTGTGGGGTTGCATCCTGGGCAAAGTGAACTGTTAAGGGATATAATTTGTGCCGAATAGCCAGAGGAGGGCTTTTGATATGCAGAGAAGTCGACCCCTGCACAGCTCCTTTAATTGGGTTTTTAATTTTCCAGGCCATCTGACAATATCAAACATGATCCCTGAGCTTTGCCACAGTGATTGCAGGCACAATGATAAGACAGCCTTTGTGTGTGTGTGTGTGTGTGTGTGTGTGTGTGAACCTCTCTGAGGCTTCTAAAGGAGATACAGAATTTCATGAAGAGAGCATACATTGAAAAAGCTCTGAATGGAAATTTGTACAAAATGGTCGTGAAGCCCTCCTGTGGTTGAACTCACTCCCTCTCTCTCTCTCTCTCTCTCTCTCTCTCTCTCTCTCTCTCTCTAGTTCTCGCTGCCTTTCTCTTGGGCATGGAGCCTGAGGAACCGTACCTCTGGAGTTTTTCTCTTCCCTGTTTGTCCAATCAGCAAGACCACACAAAGAGTTTCAGTCTCCTAATCTCTTAACCAAACAAGACAGCAATTACACTCCTTGATAAAGCAGGAACATTTCCATCCCGCCTGACAGTGGAGTGGGTGTGAGAGTGCCTCTATCTCATCGCCAGCCTTGGGTTTGTTTAGATGGGGTTTAGAAAAGGAGAAAGAGTTCTCTCTCTCTCTCTCTCTCTCTCTCACTCTCTCTCTGTTCCTTTACGCACACCCATTCTCCAGCACCTGCCAGTCAAACATGTTTTAGTACTGACACCTGGTCTTCTCATAATAACCAGCTTAGCTCAGCGTGCAGCGTGCAGAAACTGTGTCAATGAGTGGTAAATATGGCCGCAATGAGATAATACCACACTATCATAATGAGATTAACTGTTTTTGAACCATTAATATTTCACTAAGATGTATAAGAGAACAGATTTAAGGAAAACATCTTGTCCGCTAATTTGGAGACCCTGTGAAGCACCGTCTAGTACATCTAGCTCATTCTATCCTCGGAACGCACCAGCATTTCAGTGATAGCTCCGCGTATATAAACACCTTTGGTAAAATATTGTAGGACTACAATTACCATTACATACATGAATTTATTTCTGAATTGCGTCAACCTAAAGGGTTATAGAAAGGCTGGAGCCTATCTCAGCAGACTCTGCGTATAAGATACAAGCTGAGCAGCTCTCCAGACCATCACAGGGCAAAACAAACAGACTTCACACTCAACAATCTAATTGGCCTAAGGAGAAAGTTTGCGGCCTGTGCAAGAAATCCGCAGCACCAGGCAGAAACAAACAAACAAACAAACAAACAAACAAACAAACAAAAAAAAACCTTCACAAAGGAACACGGACCAACACGCCGGGTATATTGCTTGATCCCAAGATCTTTCCATGAGTTGGAAGACGTAACCATTATATGCCACAATGCCACCCATTACCGTTACAGTTATAAAGATAAACATGACTATATGTTAAACTACTGTATAGTGAACTTCCTGCTACATTAGCTGTATTTTTGTCTGATTTCACCCAAATGAAGAAAGAGTTTCCCGGATCTGGTTCCTCTCAAGGTTCCCCCCTCATGTTATCTCATGAAGTTTTTCCTTACCACCATCATGACATTTGTCATTGGGAATGAATAGGATTTAAAGTGAAATGTTTAAAGTCACGCGTTTGATGTTTAGGGGAAATTAGCTTCAAGCCACTTCGCAGCTACGTCAATTATAAAACACATCATACAAATAAAATTCCCAAATGTACTCTATATAGTAATAGGATCGTTTCTTAAATACACACTTTGTATATTTTATACTGTTCGTCCTGCTTTTTCTTTTCTTTTTTTTTCTTTTTGTCCACGCTATTCACACACATGCACATGGGCACACCCAGGACTCTCAGCAAAGAAACTGCTAATTGTAGCAGACAAATGCTAATGGTTTTAGCAACAAAAGCAACTGCATGTATGAAAAATTAGAATCCACCAAGTAATTATTACATCCAATATTAATTTAATTATACCATTTGTGTGATACAGTAATCTAGGAGGGTTTTTTTTTCTAATCACACATGCTCTTGTAATAAATTAGCAGCAGCGCGAGTGCAGGGATGTCACTGGGGGAAACAAGGGATTATCCACTTCCAGTGGAAAGAGGTGCGTTGCATTGAAATGAATTTTGTTTTCAGCTGACACAGAAAGGTAAAAGCATTAAAGGCTTTCAATGCCTTCGGAAGAAGTTTCTCAATACGTACCATTTTTAACCTTTGCTAGATTTTACTGTTGTGTTTGTGTATTTTTAACCAAGAAATACTGCACATGAATAATCCATCCAGGGTCTTAGTTACTGCATTTTCTTACAGGAGCACAGAGTAATTGCAGTGTTTGTGAAGATGTAGCAGAAAGCGGTGGACGAGAGAGAGCCTTTGTTTTAATCTATTGATTCCAAACTCAGCTCTCTCCCCTCTTCAGCAATGCAGGCCTTTTGATTGACAGGAGTACTTTTTGTCTTTCTTTAGTTTTTGCATGCATTGAAAGTGTTGTTATTGTCTTTTAACTCTAATTGCTTCGGAAGGTTGTCAGATGAATTGCTCTGCGTAAAAAATTCTTTGTGAATTTATTTTTCTTCTTGTGGTATGAGGAGGTATAATTTAAACCAACAAATGTAAGAACAAACTAGTTAAGTGCCGTATCCTTTCATGTGCAACTGCTGTGTTGCCTGAATTATTACACTTTTTTGCAGCCGTTTTTTTTTTTTTTTTTTTTTAATTTTTATGGAGCAGGAATAATGATACTTTCCATTGGAAGAGAACATCTCGTGATAGTGGGGACAGCTGTGCCTGTGGCCGAGGTGTAAATCAGCCTTGAAACATGTCAAGGAGTGAGATATCCGACCTAAAATTAGAGAAGGAACTGCATGTATGCATGGCAGGGATGGAGGCGAGGAAAGGAAGAGAAGGAGGGGGAAATGTGTGAGAGGCATGTCCACCCATCCCATTTACTGTAAATTAGACCTCTCTGTGACTCAGGCCCACTTCTCAGGAAACTGCTTCCTGGAGTCAAAAGTGCAGGGGTATTTATATGATAACACTGTTTCACCATGGCCCAGCCACCCACATGGTTCTCCACAACTCACCTCTATGTTCTTCCACTGTAATTAAAAAGCACAGTTGGAGAATATAGCCATATAAATCAGCAGAGGCTCACTCCTTTATTCAATACTGTACAGATCGCAGCTTCATCCTGAATTGTCTGGACAAGCACGAGGTTATTTATACTGTACATTACTTGCTTATTGCTTAGGGGAAAAAAACAACATGCAAATATTCTGTTCTCATTGGTTTTTTCATGCATACATTCTGTTTATGGGGCATGTGTTGTTTATTTAAGAGTAAGATTTGAGTAAAAATTTTATTATTACATTGGGATGTATTCAAAGGTGCTGACATACATACAAAATATTTCATATTCAGTCAATGCAGGTAGGCACCTTAGATCATATAATGGGCAGCCCATTCAGTTATCCTGGGTTATTAATTTAAATTACCTGGGTGTAGTTCATGGTTTAGCCTTTGCAAGAATTTTTAGAGAATGGGATTTTACCACTAGCATTGAACGTTAGCATTTACCTTGTAGCCCCTTAAAAATGAGGGATATCGTATCTGATGTGATAAGCGCTCAGGGCACTTAAAAAAACGGGGTGGGTGGGCACTTATTAAAATGTTACCGGCGGAGTGGAACGGTAAGTGCTTATTACCATCGAGGTGGAAAACATGAATAATAACAGAAAATGAGTTTTACTGGTAGTTGTGTTATTCATTTTGTGATATCAACCAAATTACTTACATGAAAGCTGAAAATAAACAGAAAATAGCATAATTAAAAAAAAGACCCTTTAATTTTCCCTCTTGTGCTGTTTCTTTCAATATTTTCCAAGATGTAAAATCGAGCCAATCAACATGAATGTCAACTTTAAGCACATGGCACTTTGAACCAATCAACACAAAGGTCAACTCTAGCACATAGCAAGTTGAAAAGCACATGGCCAGAAACTTCTTTAAATGTATGAAGTTAGTGAGCAGGAGAATCGGGTGAAAAATACTCATCATCACTTTCTGATAAGTCCATATCCGGCTCATCGCTCCATTCATTCAGAGCATCCCATAGTTTTGCTGTAGCAGTTTCTAATGGTTCATCTTGTTGGACATTTACCAAGACAACACAGCAAAATATTTTCCTGTTTTTTAAAGCACGACGGAACGATCAAATGTGTTGTTACTGATGAACATTATAGGCATTCCCCAGTGGCAGGGGGTCTTAAAATACCCTGTAAACTCATGTTTACAGGCAGTAAACACCTCATTTTACCGTTACAAAGACTCATCGAATAAAATTGGTAAGTTTGATCTACCATTTTGCTCCCAGTACACATGGGCGGTTATTAGATCAAAAACATTGAGGAGGAGGGGGGGGGGGTCCTTATTGGAGCAGGGCACTTATTATGTCATATACGGTAGATGATTCAGCCTTTCTTTTTTTCCAAGTCCAAAACATTTCAATTGTATTTAAACTCCATTGCAAACAATAATGAATTACATCGAGGTCAATATTGCATACATTAAATTTGAAAGAATTGTTTTTACCGTAGTCACATCTTTCAAAGGGCATTGGTTGCCTGGTGCTAAAGGGTGCTGGATCACTGATCCTAAGGTTGAGGGTTCAAATCCCACTATCAACGGGTTGTCACTGTCCTCCCCAGTGCAGCTAACTAGGTTATCAAAGGCCGGTCATGACTCTCACTGTATCTGGTGTGACGTATGTAAAAGAACCATTGCTGACGTTTGTCACGAGTAGCTGCATAGCCGTCAGCATGTTTCTGCCCTGCGATGGCATGGCGAGCCGTCCAGGGTGTACTCTGCCCTCGCCCAGAGTCATCTGAGATGGGCGCCAGCCTCCCAGTGGCCCTAATTAGGATTAAGCAGTTCAGAAAATGGATGAATTAATGACAGATTTCAAAATCGAATATTGCTTACATTTGTATATGGCAGAGGTCTTGGCTCCTGACTATAAAGGTTAACTTATAAATGCTGTACTTCTACAATACCCCTTACTCAGCAACTCATTTACACTCCTGAGGAAGTAAACCCATGCCTCTGAAAGTGTATAACAGATGAATATTACTGTGCTGATGTGATCATCATAATTTTGTGGAGACAACAAATAAATTTAGATTTCTTGGCTATTTGGCTTGAAGCTCTGTTTCTCCTGAGACAATCCTAGCACAGAAATAGGTCACCACAGGTGTTCAAGCTCTATTTATATGTATATATAAAGGAAAAGGAAGAAAAAGGAAAAGAGAGAAGTCTAAAAGTAGAGCTTTGCTTTGGGCACATATAGAGTAAATGTAACTGACATAGCTGGAATATTTATTGTTACAAAATCTATTGCATTCAGGTTTAAACATGTATGTATATCAGGGTACATCTCAAGGCATCATCACGGGTGCTGCACATCTGGTATTGAACAAATTACATCTTTCTTAGTGAACAAAGGTACAATCATTTATATTATTTCATCTTATCACAGTAAAAAAATAGGCGAGGTACAGTATTTTTAACCTTAATAGATATAAAACTGCATTTTTTACACCTTACTGCACAGATTCCTTGTTGAGAGAAAAGGATGCTACAGGCATTTAAAAAAGCAATCAAGGACACTTTTGAGAGTTTAATGCTTGCCTGGTTTGCTCACTGGGGGTAAAAGGGCGTGTGGGGAACATGGACTTCTGGGTCACTGACAGAGATTGGACAGGCTTAGTCGATTAGTCAGTCCTCGCTGCCAGTGTGTCTCTAACCCACACACCCAGCTTTTTGTTGTCCCATTATTCCACTCAATGATCGTGATAATAGCTCAAGCTTTCTTCCATCCACCTCCCCAACATTTTACTTTAAAAGTTCTCCACTCTACAGCATACCTCACACTATCTTACCGTTATTCGCTCATGAATCTTCCTGAGACAAGACACAGTCGTGTATATTTTCAGTGCAGCACCCCTGTTTTGGCTGACATTTCTGTTGACTTTATTTCAAGTCATTTTCGATAGTTGACATTTAAAATGAAAGCTGAAAATGTTTCTTTATTATTTTAAATGTTTTTTAAAGGTTTATTTTTCACAGGTGTTAATGGCTTTATGTTCTGTTAAAAATCCATACCCCTTGGAAATCTTGTTGACACCTCAGACTGTCCAAATGGCCTCTGTTTATCGTGTGACCTCAGTCCATCTGTACTTCTAGATAGGTGTGGACGGCTGTGACATCGTTTTGATGTAATATCAAGATGTCAGATTTATGGAGCTTTACAGCTGACTCTAATGGCCTCTGAGACTGCAGAGACAATCTAACAGGGCAAGAAGTCAATCCTATCAGTTTTTCACCATACCACAGTTAACACAGCCCGCTTGAGCTCTCTTCATATACACACCGAGACATGTTCTACAAATTTAGCTCTAGATACACTTGCTAGCTTGTTTTGCATATGAACTCTATATCTGCATAAGATTCACAGTTGTCTATCCATATATGGCACTGATATTCAATGTCAGACACTTTCACACCTCCTTGAACTATTCTGTTTGGTTTAGGCAAGGAGTGATGACTAGGGAAAGAAAACAGGAAGCAGGATATAATACACAAAGTATACTGTGGAGATCACAGTGTTTTATTTACAGCTTTTTTAAAACGGTGGACAAAGTTAGCAACCCATCTGGAATAAATGTTTTTGTGCTGTTGTTAGTGGTTAGAAGTACAGGGATCCCTCGCTACTTCCAGCTTCAATTCATGCACCTTTAGTGCATCACGGTTTTTAAAAAAAATATTCATCGGATTAAAAATAAGGAAATTAAACAACAAACAACTCTTTATTGTCAAAGTACATTACATACATTGAAATTTGCTTTGTGCGCTAGGCACCTGTCGCCACTGTGCAGCGCCAGTTATTGCGTTGTTCTATCCTTTTTGCTGCTGAGCGCCAAGCAGGAAGCAACAACTGCCAAATTTTAACGTCTTATGGTATGACGCGGCTGGATTCGAACTCCGACCTACCGGAGGATAAAGCGGACGCTCTACCAACTGAGCTAAATCCCCGGTAGGGGAAGAATAGGGGAAAATATTTAAGGAAAATGCCGCAAAACAAGGTCAATTATACAAAAAAAAAAAAAAAAAAAACCCCAAAACAAAAAACAACCCAAAACCTCCCATCAAAACTAGTTACATTTTTGTGAGGTGTGCATCTGAGTGTGTGCGTGCGCATCCACAAGTATATATATGTGCTTTCCACATATATATATATATATATATATATATATGGCGGCACGGTGGCGTAGTGGTTAGCACGTCCGCCTCACAGCAAGAAGGCCCGGGTTCGATTCGATTCTGTAGAGTTTGCATGTTCTCCCCGTGCTTGTGCGGGTTTCCTCCGGGTGCTCCGGTTTCCCCCGCAATCCAAAGAGGTGCACTGTAGGTTAATTGGCCGTTCTAAATTGACCGTAGTTTCTCTCCTGCAGCGGCACTGGAACCCAGTCGTATCGGCACTTGCCTTTCCATTGGATCCTTCCGGTGGCACCGAGACAGGGGGGGACTTGCTGCTTGGGTAACAGCCTGTCCCTCATTACTCCCTACCCAGGCTCTGTGCACTGGGGAGTATCACCAGTCGGGATACTGGCCAGAGCGCAGCCATAGTCCTTCGGGACTGACGGAGGCCTACGCTATATATATATATGTACGTATATGTCAGTTGGGGGGGGGTTGATCCTACTTTGCGGAATTCGGTGGTTGCAGGGGGGATAAGTGAGGGATCCCTATATTCCTATGTTTCTCTTCTTCCACTTCCAGCCAGACACATGATTGAAATTTCACCAACACACCCATTTCCGTAGTTTACAATTCAATATAAGATGATCAGACATCCCCGCTCTGTCAGGACGGTCTTCATATTTGCTAGCCTGTCCCACTACTCATCTGATCTTCTCTAAAATCGACTACGTAATGAGAGAACATCACACGACTACATCAAATACATTACTTACTGCAGCACTTAGAAATTGTTTGATCTGACCAGGTGATAGGTACCTGAACTGTAGGTATACGGTACAATTTATATGTATGAGGCTACCACCCAATCTGTAAATGAAACACTTTGTGAATATCAGATTTTATGTGCTTTCTGTGTTCAGGGCTAATGTGAACCACCACTGTAAATTGTTTTATAAGCTGTAGATGTGGAAAATCAGTGAGAAGTTTTTTTAGGGAGCGTGGAGAA
>CM045732.1:58938495-58960995 GCA_024760905.1 Plotosus lineatus
GGTGAGCTGTCCAGGAGGGATTCTTCCCTCGCTAAGAAAGAGAGCGTGTACATGCAAGGGCCAGTGATGCCAGAAGCTTGTCAACACACCAGTAACCAGTAATATACAAATATTGGCTGTGTTTACAATCACCGCGAACAGAAAAGCATCTGGACATCAGATTCCAGTCCTATTCGCCAATACCTATTTGATTCCCATTTAAGTGACTGGTGACAATTTCTTCCTGTTGCTTGTGTGTGGACTTTATGACTGTAGTATACCTTCGGAAATCTAAGTTTGCAAAAAGGCCCAGAACTACTTTACTTGTGTATCACCCTGTCTGCAAGGTTATTTTTCCAGTGAAACAAGTTCTGACTCATTTCAGAAGATAAACCCATGACTAAGTTTACTTATAAGAAAAGGAAATGAGTGCGCACAGGCATTCGAATGTTTAGACCCGAGAGAATGTGGTCTGAATAATACACAGGCTCAATCAGAATAAGAACAGATGAACTAGCAGCGCTGATGTACTTTGCTCAGGACTACGTACTTGGATCCCAGCTGATGGCTCTGTTCTTCGAATTCGAAGATAGTGAAGCGTTATTTCTCCTCGCCTGCTCGCCTGAACTGAGTATTTTTTGTATAGCGAGAGACAGTTCGCGCTGGCTGATCCCCGCTCTCTCGGCCTGGGTCCCTTCCATGGTGGATCAGCTGGCTGAGACGGCTGTGGTGGTTCCTATACTGACAGAAACAGGCTGACGGCTTTGCAGTTACTCTTTACGAAAGTCAGCAATGGTTCTTTTACATGCCTCTCACCATAGACGGTGAGAGACATGGCCCTGCCTTTGATAACCCAGTTAGCTGCACCGGGGGGGGCAGTGACAACTCTGTGGGGACTTGAACCCTCAACCTTAGGATCAGCGATCCTGCGTCCTAACCACTGGACCACCACTGCCCACTGGATCCCAGCTCAACATTGGGAAAAGGACTGAGGGCGTGAATGAGACAAAAAAAAGAGATCCAAGGGGAATCTGTGTGTGTGTGTGTGTGTGGGGTGGGGGGTGGGGGGTATTGTGTGTGTGGGGGGGTATTAATAAAGAATGGCGCAAAGCTCTGTGCTATCATGGCAAATTCCTATGCATTTGCTTTACAGATATTTATTCAATTTCTGGACACCAGGGACGGCATATGCTAATCCGTTAAATTTCTGTATATACCTTCACTGTAACACGCGACTTATTAAAATATGCAGATTAATTTGTGACCAGCGCTGCATGTGATTATAGTTGGTGGATTGGGTGCTCGAGATTCAGTTCATATTTGTAATCTTCTAAATTTAACAGCGGACTGAGAGCTTGTCAATTAAATGGAATGAAATGATGTGAGAATAAGACTCGTCTTCATCTTCTTGTTTTATGCTTGAGTGACTGCAGTTATCATTTACAAGGAGCCAAATAATTGGTTGGAAAGTTTTGTTGGAGAGCTTCAGATATGGAATGAATTTGTATTCTTCGCTGCGACAGCAGCTCAATGCGCTATGCCCAAGTGCGCCTGGGCTTTGTCAATTACACTGAGAACCAGAATATGAGATCTTGTCGTCTTAGATAAAGCAAGGTCTCATGAGAAGATTGCTATTGAGTAAGAAGTGAGTAGTAGTTAATGTTTCAAACTGTGCCTTAAACCTGGTGTTTAAGAGGATGGAACCTATCTGAAGCACATTCAATGTCACCTAAAGCTGTGCTAATCACCAAGTCCCAAGAAAATCAAAGGTGTTTCAGGTGCCTTAGTTTTAACCTCGCTACACAATTGGACCCGTGACCTGAACAGACAGGAATTACGTTTTCAGGTGCATGTAAAGTGCTGTCGTTGCGAGTCAGACATTTACTTCTCTATCCTCAATTGACAGTTCAGCTGAAACGTTGACTGAGCTGTACAGAATGAGCTCACAGAACAATGACCCATGAATGATTCATTCTCAGACCTCTTTGTCATCAGCTACAATGAGATGATTTAGGTTAATTAAATCCAGTACGATTGTCAAGGTCTGAATGACGTTTGAAAATTCCCCAACCCCCCCCCTTCACATTTTGCTAAAATTGAATTAATGTCTTTTGTCTGGCCATAATGGAGACTCGTGGTTGTGAGACTGTGTTCAACGTCTCTCAAACTGCACAGAAAGATACCCATACTGGTGAAATCTCTTCAGCACCATGGAAGCGTTCCTGTTGTAGTATTTTGTTGTTATTTTGGCGTATCAGTGTTACTGGCGGAAAGAGTGTCATCGTAAAGAATGAACCGGAGTCAGAGGCCTGGGCGCTGGCTCAGTGTCTGGTCTCTTCACTCTCGCAGTTCCCAGCGTCTACAGCAAGAGATTCGTGTACCAGTAATTATACCAGAAATGAATTCTGCCACTAGATGTAGCTCTATTTTGATTTATTTATTACAATAAAACTATAATAAGCCGACGAACAGAACGTGGTGACTTGTGCTGCAACAATAACTGTTTCCAAACAAAGTGAGTCTCGCTATGCAGTTCCATGTGTGAGGGTATGCGATATTGAAAGGAAAACAATACGATAGATAAAAAGCCACAAATGACTAGAGAGGGTGCCATGCCATGGCTCTTCAGTCCTTCAGTCACGTCCTCTTGCTTGACTGGGCTGCTTATACAGGCTGAAAGCTCAGCGGTTGTCATGTTGGAGTGTGCTAATTAGGCTCCAGCCTAATTTTCCAAGATGCTCCGCTGCCCTTTAAATGGCCATTTAAAATTCAAAGTGATGGTAATTGTACAAAGCCATGCTGATCTAGTAATCACCGCAGGGTTTGGGCCATGCATTTTTCTCCCTCTCGTCTGTTTTTATTGTCTGGACCTTTAGCATGTATGAGGAGGTCTTAAGTGGCCTCACAAACAATGCCCCCTGTGTTTGCATCGCTCTGTCTCTAATCCTGCCCTCGATGCGCACACACACACTGCAGGTCAGCCATCCAAGGGCTTCACAAGCGGCGGGGCCAAATTAGATGTCAAAATAAGTGTGTACTTCAAGAGTGAAAGCAGTGGGGGTATTGTTTAAAATAAGGGCCATCAAGTGCAGAGTGGATATGTGGAAAGAAAAAAGAGGCTAAATCAATCAAACGGGGCTACCAGCTTTAAAGTGTTGGCGCACTCTGACTATGGGAATACTGTCACATGGTGATATGTCTTTAAACACATTTTTTATTTGATTATATTTTTCCATGGCTTACAGGTTTCAAAACAAGAAAAGCTGACTAAAAAGAACACCATAGTGCTCTTGTCAGCAATCTTTGCAAATCATGGTTGATTTATGGATAATATCGTATGCACATTCAGATACAAAGACTAAAATCAACCCCCCCCCAAAAAAAAAAAAAAAAAAAAAAAAAAGATAAAAAAAATGTCCACAGCTTTAGATTTTCACCCGTACAGTGGATTTATTATTATTTTTTTATTATTCAAAGGGGGAATACCCACAGTGTTTGATGCTATTTACTTTTGCTGTGCCATAGCTTTGCTTTGTCAGCTGGGGTTTGACTTGTTCTTGAAAGGGATTCCTTGAAGTGACGGTAGTGTCAGGCTTGTGATGCTCGTCTTTCCAATTGTCTATGCACTTGAAGGAGACGTATGGGAGGGTGACTCTTCAACCGTCACAATATTGATACTGTAAGAAGGCTGTCTCTGTGCAGCCTTGCTGTCTAATCCGACCTGACAGTTAGCACAGAACTGCGCTCTGGAATATTCCCCTTAAAATTTAGAGAAATAACAAACAAACCAGAGAAAAAATGTCAGATTAAATTTTCCAAAAAAATGCACAGAAACTGGAGCCTTATGTACAGTATAGTCTGAATTATTTCTCTCTCCTCATCATCCATGGTCTCAATCTTTCACAAATAAAATGAAAAATATCATTATAAATTAAATGGGTTTTTATTAAGGATTTCCTTTATTAGATGCTGGTGCATGTAGGTCAGTATTCCGCCTGCAAAGCTGTCTGATTAATTTGATGCAATTCACTCAAAAAGTCAAAATCCTGTTCCCTAAGGGACCAGACCAGGTCCACATCATTAAATAAAGTGGAATACAGGATTTGTTCAGCAAAATTGTTTGATATGAGTCGAGCAATTTTACGCATTGAACTAAACAGCTGCTTGTCTTTTTTTCTCCCAGCTATCCTTCTACCATTTACCAGCAAAAACTCAAATCTACTTTCTCTCCTGTTATCTTCATTTATGGTTAATTAATCTTTAGAGTATTATGTGCTAATATCAGAACCTGATTAGTGCACTATCTTGGGATAATAGACATCGTTCACCTCGCAAGCTTTGATTATTGGTTAACTCAGGTCAATAGTCAAGCACTCACAGTTTGCCATGATCACTAATTCCAAAACTAGAGATTCAACAAAACGCAATCAGAAAAATATGAAGAAAATTACGCAGCTTAGTTTTCATGTTATTCAAAGTGAAATAAATAATTATTTTTAAAAATTCGAATGAGTTCCGAAAGATGCTGACCAATCCCATGCTTTATAAGATGTACAGTTTAAACAATTAAAACAATTTAGTTCGCATTTCGCACGTTGTCCGTAGTACATACTTACTAAAATAACTATTCAGGCTCAAGAATATCACCCAAGTAATGGCTTCAGTGATTTACATCTCACCTTTTGGTAAATAATTGTTAAGTACATTACTTAATATTATGAAATAAATATTTACGTTTCACTTTTGCATAATCAGATATCTGGGTATAGAGGAATTAAATGTAGAAAAGTCACATTGATTTTATATGTGTATAAACCAGTGCTTCTCTGGGCGGTCGGTATGATGTGGGGGTGGGGGTGGGGCGTATGACCCTGGGAAACATGCTTTTATGGAAAGTGTACGAGAATTTAGTGTAATTGCACATCCACTCCATTAGTTGGCAGTGGTTTCCCCATGCACGGGCAAACGATATGAAGTGCAGTAATCAACCCTCAAGAAACAACACGGAAAAATTTCTAACAGGACCGAAGAGAAAGGTGGAGCGAGATGGCGATATTAAGACGTAAATAAGGTGAATGGGTTCAAATAAGGATGTTTTTTTTTTTTTAATTTCAGACACATCAATGAACTGTAAACTGTAAATCTTTTGAATTACAGATTTTAAAACGATGTTAATGAAGTTTTTCTTAATTGTAAGTTTAACTAAATTTCTTTATTATAATTTTTTATGTTAATAAAGCTACAATGTTATGCAGAGGTGTACTAATAACAATTTTATAGGCAAATAATACTATTAATAGTCGCTCACGGGGCGGTGGGGGAGTGTGAAATGTTTTTTCATCCTAGAAGGGGCGTCACAGAAAATAATTGAGAAGAACTGATATAAACTAACATGGGTCAACTATATGCACCCACATGTATTGTTGAAATGAAATCAGTTCTATCCACTTCCCCCTTAATCTCAATTTTAAGTAAAAACTCAACCAGCTGTAAGTAAGGTAAGGTAAGGTTGGACTTTTTACACCTGAGCCGAGTGGCTCACCAGACCAGTGTTTATTCCCGGTTTGTTTAGCATGAAGCGACCTGGAGTTCGACTTCTCCTGGATGGGATGCGAGTCCATCCCTGGTTACCTGCACAGTGTTTTTACTGAATCGATTAATCCTAATTTGGGCTGCAGGGAGGCTGCACCCATCTCAGCCAACTCTGGGCAGAGTGCACTCTGGATAGCTCGCAAAGTCATCACAGGGCAGATGATGATGACAATTCCTGTAATAATAATAATAATAATCATAATAATAATAATAATAATAATAATAATGATGATGATGATGATGACATGATGACAACAACAACAACAACAACAACAACAACAACAACAGTAAAACAGCTCTTTTTCCTGGTGGGCCCCATTTGTTTTATTATTAACAGCCTGATATTTATCATCAAATATTTTGACTTGAATTCTTACTTTTTCCCCCTGGATGGGCTGCTAGTACGCCACAGTACATCAGGATTTGCTGCCCATTTAGTCATTAGTGAAGTAAAAATAAATAAACAATTTAATAGCCACCATTTTGAAAACATCCATTAGTAAAAAAAAAACCAAAACCTGTTGTATTACTAGCATTATCACCATTTGTTGATTGATGTGTCCGATTACTTAATGACCCTTTAATGAACTCTATATTGTAGATCATGAAAACAGAAGTTGGCACTCAAAATATTGCTGAGAGAAAAAAAACGTCAACTACATTATCCTGATCTGTCGTCTTGATTATCGAAATCAAATATTTTTAAAGAAATTGGTGTTTAAGTGCTATATGTTTTTGTCTACTGTACTTTTATGTTCTTCAGAATCAGAATCAGAATACTTACTTGATCCCGGAGGAAACTGCGTGCACAGAGTTGCTTTATACAAGCGGAGTGAGATAAAGATAAAGTCTCGATAAAGAAAATGAACGAACATGTGTTTTACACCCATCAATGCCAGGTAAAAACATTAGAGGCATTCTGTGTGTCTAGTTGTGAATTTGCAAACATATTTGATATACATGAACATGTTGGTGCCATAAATTTAGACAATCCTGACACGTGAACTCGGGATGGATGTACAATACTTGCTTGATATTAGATTAAAAGATTTTCAGTTGCTTACACATCAAAAACGGAGTCTTCTTGACAAATCCGTATGTAACTGTAACTGATATATTTTCATTTCCAGCCATGGAGGGCAGAGGGGGTAAAGTTTAATGGCGTCACACAATAAATAAGACCCAGGGCTTAACCAATGAGTTAAACAAGACCTTTCAGAAGAGAACTTATCAAATTATTCTGACCTGTGGTCTTCCACATTTGAAATTGTGCATCATGTTGTAAATTTTTTACCCGTTTAATAAGTTACTATTGAACTGGTTGAAGTTGTCGTTTTCCCATAAATAATGTGTGGTATACAGTACATACCTGAATATCTTGGTCATGTGAGGTGTGTTAGATTAAATTCAGTTCAGTTAATTTTCTGTAACCGCTTAATCAAATTTAGGGTCACGGGGAGGCTGGCGCCCATCCCAGCCGACTCCGGGCGAGGGCAGAGTACACCCTGGACAGCTCGACAGGCCATCGCAGGGTGGAAACACGCTGATGGCTAGGCAGCTATTCTTGACGAAAGTCAGCAATGGTTCTTTTACATGAACTTCACACCATTGACCAGTGGTCCCCAAACTATGGCCCGTGGGCCGGATACGGCCCACCTCCACATTTGGCCCGGCCCCCTGAACAATACTAGAGATGGATTATGATTATTATTTTTTTTAGTTCGGCCATGCGATCAAAACTAATACACACCTAGAACATGACACCCTATTCCACCCTTCTGGCATCTGTGCCCGCCCCAACAAAAATCCTAGACTCTCCCCTGTCAAATAGAACGGAATAATGGTGCAGAGGTTATGAAAGAGAAAATTTGATTCAGAATGCACGGTATTTTACCTGCAGTGGACAAACAATTATTTTTTTGTTCAATGCAAAGAAAAGGTTGTTTGTATCATCTGTCAAGAGGCAGTGGTGAGATTCAAGGAATACAACCTGCACTGACACTCTGAATCCCGTCAGAAAGACGAGTATGATCGCTTTCAAGGCCAAATGCGAGTAGACAAACACTCAAAGCTAAAAAGTGGACCGTTAGCTCAGGAGAATACATTTGTACGCCAGGCTCAGCTGAACCATTCGTCTGTTCGGGCAGCTTTCAGGTTGCTCAACTGATAGCAAGTGGCGTTTCTTTTATTATTTATTTTCTGACTTTTTTCTGTGAAGGTCCTGGAAAGGGTTACTAATATTTGGTTATGCGTGGCTTACTGGAAAACGATAAATGTTAATGTTTAGGCAGCCCTGTGAACATCATACTTTTTCTGTTACAAACAGCCCTCGGCCCCCCCCATCAGAGAAGGGAAACGTTATGTGGCCCTCGCAGGAAAAGGTTTGGGGACCCTTGCCATAGACAGTGAGAGACATGGCCGGCCTTTGATAACGTGGTTAACTGCACTGGGGGGGGGGGACACACTGACAACCAGTGGTGAGTGGGGCTTGAACCCCCAACCTTAGGATCAGTGATCCAGCGCCACCTGGCCACCACTGAAATTACTTGCATATTTTCCATAATTGTCATAATATTTTTTATATTATGATAGTAAACATCACAGTATTGGAAATTTGTGATTTAAAAAGAAGTTGAGTGTCAATCAGGCATGTAAATGTAATAAAGCACCAAAGAAGAAAACTAAATAAATAAACCGAAAGGGCTGCACCTCAGTTTGGTGTAGAATGAAGCATTGATTAAAATAAAAGAATGATTCTTTCTGCTCTAATGTCGATAATTAAAAGAAACCTGCAGGTTGGAGGACCTCAGATATTAACATGTTAATGTAAAGCAAGCCAAAAATTGGTGGCGATATTAGCACTGCTTAGACTTTTGCACATATTTCACTATTAATGTTGTGAATTTTAGCCCTCAATTATCGCTCAGCAGCATCTTTCACACTCCATTTATTGAGTCTTTAGAAATGTGTTTGTTTGTTTCTAGAGATAAACACTGGGTGGCTCTTTGAGAGCAAGCTGTCAAGCAGTGATTTGACAATAAGAGGCTTGTTTGGTCACATTGTTCATTGCAAGGCTAATAGTACGCGGGCTGAGCGAGTGAGTGAATGCGTTAGTGACAAGGTGAGAATGAGTATCCATTCTCCATCTGGGAATATGCACTAGATTTATCTTTTTAGATAAATCTGATACTTTTCTCCACATCTTGAAGGACAGCATTTTTGTTTTTAATATCTGTACAGGTCATTGGGTGCTTTCTTATGACCAGAAAAAATATGACTGGTCCAACTTAAATAGTCAGAAGCCTCTAATATTCTAGGGAGGGCTCCAGAAAATTGCTGTTTTAAATAAAGCACAGATATTTTGGGGCGTGTTTGTGTATGCACTGTATGTACAACATTACGATATGTGCGTACAGTGTATACATAAAGTATATTAGTATGTGGTCTAGTGGTATAGGGCGCTGGATCGCTGATCCAAATGTTCGGGGTTCGAGTCCCACTCTCCACAAGGTTGTCACTGTAACCCCCCCAGTGCAGCTAACTGGGTTATCAAAGGCGGGCCATGTCTCTCACTGTCTATGGTGAGAGGTTCATGTAAAAGAACCATTGCTGACTTTCGTAAAGAGTAGCTGCAAAGTCGTCAGCGTGTTTATGTCCCTTGCTAAAAAGGGTTGTGACAGGAAGGGCATCCGACGTAAAAACCTCTGCCAAATCAAACGTGCAAATCAGATGATTCGTTGTGGCGACTCCCGAGTAAAAGGGAAAAAGCCGAAAGGAAGACAGACAGTATGTATATTTATATACACACAGGGATCCCTCAATTTCCACGATTAATGGGGACTGGTACCCCCCGAGACTGGCGATTTCCGTGAAGTAGGATCGACACCCCCCTCGAATGACGTATACGTACATGTATACTGTATGTGTATATAATATCAATAAATACATATTGAACGCTATAAATGCTTATTATCACAATTAAACATTCAAAAATAATGAATAAAATGAAAATAAAATATAAATACACACACATGCAGATGCACGCGTACAATCAGATGTGCACCTCACATAAAAATGTAAGTAGTTTTGTTGGGGGGTTTTGGGTTGTTTTTTTTTTTTTTGCTTTGCATAATTGGCCTTGTTTTGTGCCATTTTCCTTAACTTTTCTGCCTATTTTTCTTTAATTTCCTTATTTTTAAATTTTTTCGATGAAAATTTTTGAAAAACTCGTGATGCACTGAAGTCACAGAAATTTGAAGCACGAAGTAGCGAAGGATTACTGTATACATATACAGTGCTGTGCAAAAGTACTGATTTTATACTTTTTGCCCCTTTGTCACACTTAACTTTTTTAAATCATCAAACAAATGGAAACATTACACAAAGATAACCCAAGTATTCAAAAAATGCAGCATTCCTGTTGTGATTTTATTTGTTAAGAGAAATACCCTATCTCAACCTACATGAACCTCTGGGGAAAAAGTAATTGCCTCCTTGTTAAAAGGTGACGTAATTGTGATTAATCCTATGATTGGGGAAAACTGACTTCAATTTCATGGCCACACCCAGGTCTGATTGCTGCCAGACATTTCCAATCAGGAGATCCCTAACATAAAACCTGTCTGACAAGGTGAGATAGGCCATACTGAACACACATCATCATGCCGTGATCCAGTGAGCTTCAAGAGCAAACAAGAAAGATTATAGAGATGGCTCAGTCTGGGAAAGGATACAAAGTCATTGGTAAATCTTTGGGACTCCAGTGGACCACTGTCAGAGCCATTATCCAAAAATGGAGAAGGCCTGGCACAGTGGTGACCCTTCCCAGTAGCGGCTGACCTACCAAAAGCACAGCGCAGATTAACTGGAGAAATCCCAAAGTATCCAAAAACCACTTCCACACAACTAAAGCCTCACTTGCCTCAGTTAATATCAATGTTCATTCCACCATCAGAAAGACACGAAGCAAAAATGGCATCCATGGAAGAGTTCCGAGGCGAAAGCCACTGTTGACAAAAAAGAATATCAAGGCACAACTCACTTTTTCAAATAATCATCTTGATCATCCCCAAAGCTTTTGGGAAAATGTCTTCTGGACATGAAACTAAAGTTGAACTTTTTGTGAGAAATACATCCCGTTACATCTGGCGCAAAAGCAACATCTGCATTTGATAAAAAGAACATTGTGCCAACAGTGAAACGTGGTGGTGGAAGCGTGAGATCTTATCTTGGCCTGCTTTATTGCTTCAGGCGACTTGTCACGATTGATGGAACCATGAATTCTGTTTGCCATCAAGAAATCCTGGCAAAGAATGTTCATCTATCAGTTCGAGACCACACCTGGGTTCTGCAGGAAGACAATGATCCGGAGCACACCAGCAAGTCCACTTCTGAATGGCTGAAAAACGACAAAATGAGGGTTTTGGAGCAGCCTAGTCAAAGTCCCGATGTGAACCCTATTGATGCTGTGGCATCACCTTAAGAAGGCTGTTCATGCCTGAAAACCATACAACCTGGTTGATCTTAAATGATTCTGCAGAGAAGAGTGGACCAAAATCCCATCACAGTGATGTGAAAGACTGCAGTTATTGCTGCAAAAGGTGGTTCAACCAGCTATTCGGTCTAGGGGGGGCAATTACTTATTCACACGGGCCCTTGTAGGTTCAGATGTTTTTTTCCCCCCTTAATAAATGCAGTTGGCTCTGAAAACTGCATTTTGTGTTCACTTATGTTTTATCGTTGTATAATATTTAGGTTTGCTAGATCTGAAATGGATGACCGTGACAAACGTGCAAAAAATGTTAGATATTGGAACTGTATATTTATGTGTGTGTGTGTGTGTGTGTGTGTGTGTGAGAGAGAGGTTGTGTGTGTGTGTGTGTGTGTGTGTGTGTGTGTGCATATCTATTAGAAGTTCAAGCTGTAATAGTAGCTCTGTTAGCATGGTTTATTCTGAAACGGAGTGTTAAAACCTTTCTATCCTGATGGATGTGGTCTCTTCCAGGACGAGACCTGATTAGTACAAAAATGTTGTAAATCATATGTTATATAGCCTTGAAAGTCAGCAGATCTCAAACATTTAAACAGCTAGGGGAGATGTGAGATTAAAATCGTTCCACTAGTAAAGTTTCTGAGACATGTAGAATCTCTGCCAAGACCCGCTGATGATGTTCTGGCTGCTTGTTAAGGCCCAACACATTACCAAGACAATTTATCCTGTCGGATCCATTAAACTATCAGCCATTTGCATAGAGTGCATTGTAGAATGAGGTTTTCTCAAGTTTATTGTCTTTCCCCCATTTGTTCTATTGATACGATTATATGAATCTGCAATAGTAATTAATGCTTAATTGGACTCGGTTCAAGTTGAGTATGCATCTTTAGAAGGACAAAATGTGAACCAACTTCCTGCCATTAACAGCTGGCTCAAAGCCTGAGCTTTTTTTTGCCAACATTTTTCATCCTCATTTTTTTTCTGCTTCCAGTTCAAGGTTTCCTTCTTTCCCATTTCTTTGCCACAGGGAAAAAAAAAAAAAGAAGACTTTTCAGTTTGTTCGTTTACTGAGAGGAAAATTTGAAAGCCAGGACATTCTTTTCCTCTGTCAGATTTGCAAAGATTACCTCTATCTTGATCCTATTAGCTAAAAAGAAAATGTGACTACTTAAAATGGATTTATGGAAAATGGCTCTCCTAAAGAACGCCATTTGGACAATTTTAAGCTCTCGACAGACGTTTTTTCCCGTCATTTATTCATTTCAAGAGGTCTGGGTTTGTCTGCACGTCTGAAAGTCATAATGCCACAGGAATTCTCAAGTTCCCAACATGCAAGTTGTTGAGACTCATTTGATTTCTTTGGGGATTACTTCATCAAGGACTTGCAGGTTCCCAGAAAACTAATCAGTCTAGACTTTAAGAGTGTAAAACTACAAGTTGATAAATTAAAACCTTCACAAAGTCATTCGGTGTCCATGGCTATGTTGTGCGGGTTGTGGCCCTGATCGTGGCTCAAGGCTGGCACCATATGTGATGAGTTCTAGGATTGGTCAGGCATGGCACAAAGCTCAGGTAGGTTCCCAGTGGCGTATGTGCATTCTCAGAGGAGAGGAGGTGTTAAAACCTGAAGGGCTCAGCCTGGCTCTCAGCCCCTGAGCACACTACCATCTGCTGCCCTTCCCATCCCCAGCTGGGCTCTCTTTCATCCCTTGCCCAGGCTGCCCAAACAGGCCTGATGACTGAGCTTTCCCAGTCTTCCAAACACATCATGCCACACTACAGCACGACCTCTGGAAGATACCCTGCCTGAGCAAAAGAGATGCCATTGGTCTTCTTGCCGAAGTAATATCGCACAAAGTGAAAAAGAATAGCTTTTTAGGTATAAACAACCTTGAAAAGCCATTTTAGAGTACACACTTAGCATTAAACATTGCGGATTATTGACAATACGATGCATTTGTGGCCTACAGCCTTGATGTAATGTGCATTGCCATTAGAAAAATACATTAAATGGCGTTAATCTAAAAAGGCACGTGAGGTCAAATACAATAAATCAAAGCTGAATGAAATATAGAGATATGAGACAACCAGTGGGCTCGCGCCAAATGTTTCACATTCTCAGAGATTAAAAAAGGATTTAAGTTAAATGACTGACTCACCTATGAATGAACCGGCAAGAACATGTTCAGCTATTTTTCTCCTCTACACAGCGGCAAATTGATTTCCTGGAAAATATCATGTGAATAATTAAAAGCATTGATTAAGCACTGAGATAATATTTAATTAAGGTGCCTCATTAAAATTCTTCATACACAGTCATTAATGGGTCGTTAAGGCAAGTAATTAATTAACCAGTCTCTGCATACAAAAAAGAAATCCAGTCTATAATGAGTAAATAGTTTGAGGAAGTTAATTAGATAATCCTTTCTTGCAATCATAAGCAAATTATAGGTCTGTGGCTTAGGACCAATATGTTCATAATATTACTAATGTGTTGCCCTGCTCATTAGGCATTTTGATATTGTTTATGAATTGAATGGTTCAGGCTTTCTTCTGATATTTAATCTGTGTAAATGTGATGTTTAAAGAATGATAGCTTCTATACATCTTAACTGAATCATTTAAGTATTTAGACCCACTTTTTTCTTATTAGCCTTCAGAGAGAGAGAGAGAGAGAGAGCTAGAGAGAGAGAGAGAGAGAGAGAGAGAAGAAAAGGGGGGAAGATAAAGCTATGTCTGTGAGATCAGGGATGCATCCCTCCCAATGGGATTCTTTGCCCCTGTAGCGTGAACAATCCCCACCCGTGATCCAGAGACTAACCAACGTGCATAAATAATATTAGTTATCTCCTATGGCTGTGCCTGACGGTTTGCTCTGTGTATGTTTAATCATGCGGGTGCTGACAGGATGGAGCCATTTTTCTGCTGGAATAATCGGAGACGTTGTTGCCCTGGTCATATGTATTAATCCTGCTTTCCTATGGCTGAGTCTTATCAGCACCAAAGCCTCCCTCTCATGGGATCTGCTCAGTGTTCTCACCGCTGCCTAATCTGCTCTGAGAAATGGTTAACAGGATGTAAATGGTTACAGAGTTTAAATATGGTGCCATGTAGGACATATGTGTTATTGTTAAGCTTTGCATGCAAGTTATAGATTACAGAGGCAGTGTGTTGATGCCATTGATTGATGGAATAACAAATACGCATATCACTTTAGATGCAAATGATCAGAGGTTTTGTATCAAAGAATATTCTCAAGCTGCTGCCTCTGGTGCTGGTGAATGATTGAAGAAAGCCTGTTTGATCATGATCTTGTCCTATCACTCCCCCCAATGTTTCCTGTCTCTTTTTCTGAACCAGATCTTAGTTTGCTCAGCTGAAGTCTGTCGAAGTGTGCCATTGAATTAGATACTCATGAATTTCATTCTCAGCTGGAATGTGGAAAACCTGAACATTGAATTTCTGACCAAAGAGGAAGGAACTACTTGGGGGTGGGTTGGTTTTTTTTTTTTTTTTTTTTTTGGGGGGTATTTATTTATTTATTTATTTATTTATTGGCAAACCTCTCTGATTAAACAATATTGTAATTTCAATTTAAATTGAGTAAGTCTACTCATAATGACTTTCCATTAAATTCAAATCATGCATATTTTGCGTCTTTTTGTCAGGCAAATTTGAGAGCAACTTTAATCTGTCACTTGTTTTCGCTCTCTATTCCCATCTCTACACTACAGACGACTATTTAAATATTCATGACACGTTCAGTATATTTACATTAACAAATCAAGGTGCATCATCAAGCTGCTTCCAAGGAGAGCTGTGTTTATTTTCCTCTTTTGTTGTAGGTTTTCACTATTATCTGTCAGATTCCAGGCATGTGTTCACGTGTCACCTCCTGACGGAATGGTTTAGTAGTGGCCATCAGTTTCCATAGACAGGAAGTGTAAGGATTCAGCAGTTTCGAGCCATAATTAGAGCTTTTTTCTTTTTATCCTGTATATCAGATGCAAAGGAGCTCCACCAAGAAGCGCTGTGTGATTAAAGTACACTTGTTATTTCAGACATGTCTCTGTGTGATGTCAAGACACAGCACAATCAGACAGAGTTGCACATGGGAATCAGTGAAAACGTGATTGGTGCTGAGCTTTAAAGACACTATATTCTCCATGGTACTGACATATAGATTATTAAATCCTTTTTTCCTCCATTTTCATCCATAAACAGTGTTCTCAATGAATTACAGTATGTCTAATCATTTTTTTAAATACAGTGGTACCTCACGTTATGATAGTCCTAGCAAATGAAAAATCCGGTTATGAAAAACATTTTCCAAATTTTTTTGTCTTTGTATGTGAAACAAGTTCTCCTTACGAAACGCGCCATTCAAACATTCAAACGTGCCATTCAAATATTAAAATGCGCCATTCAAGCATTCAAACAATGCACGAGCTGCTCTCCCCTTGGCTATCTTCCAACATCCCGCCCCGCTGGCCTCCCATTGGCTAGGAGGGATGATGCAGCTCCCTCCCATTGGCTATCTCCCAACATCCCGCCCCACTGGCCTACCATTGGCTAGGAGGAATGACACAGCTCCCTCCCTTGGCTATTATGGCGCTGCATCTCCCATAATGCTTTTCGTGTAAAGGACAGAGTTGCTGTTGTTTCATGAGTTTTTTGAGTGTGCTCATTGCAGCTAGATTTTTTGAGTTAGGCTTTTAACCTTCCATAAACATTTGTAAGATTATAACGCTGCTAAGAAGACATGGTCAACACACGCACACGCACACATACACACACATACACACGCGTGCATGTGATTTCCTGTGCGAGTGAGAAGAAGAAGCAGGCTCATGGCATGCGGTTGAGTGATATCGCAAAGGAATATGGCCAAACCCGTCTACCATCCGTACGATAGTGAAGCAGAAGGAAGTCCTAAAAGGTATGCTTTTATAATTTTTAAATGGTTTAGGGGGTAGTATTGGGAGCCTTGGAACGAATCACACGTTTTACAAGTAAAATGCGGTTCAATTCACGAAAAATCCAGGTTGAGAAAAAGGCTCTGGAATGGATTAATTTCGTAAGGTGAGGTACCACTGTAGTTATATATTGTATAGAGATTAAAGGAGATGCAGAGTTATGGATCTCACTTGATGCTCAGTATGTATCGAAAGTTTGTGCAGAAATTGCATTCAACTATTTTGAATATGGTTCCCTTGACTGAAAATTAGATGCAGAGCACATCTGCATTGTGGCCATTTTTTAAAGAACTGTAACAAACCAAGACTTTACATGAGGCCTCATTTTCGAGCTCACTCAGCAGAGATGCTCGGTGTGAGCGCGCCAAAGCTGGTGAAGCGCTCCAGCTGTGGGTTGATTAGGCTGAGGATGGGGCGCGGCTGGAGGACGGACATCGCTGTGCTTCCTGGGAGAATAAATTTGCACCTGTCTCATACTGAACAATGGCACAGAGCAATGCACATAATTAAAAAACATAGTTAATTTGCACGCTTCTCTCCTGCTCTAAATTGGAATCCAGTTCACCACTGAGCGTGTTAATTTGAGCAGGAAACAGCCGGCTGAGAGGGGACAGCACGGTGTCAGTCTGACAGGCGCTGGACAGTCATGTCTGAGAGGAATGGGAGATCAGATACTTATTTTTGCATAATGTAAAGCTTTTTTTAAATGGACTTACATGGAATAAGGCATAGGCAAGCAGAGAAGTAATGAAAGCCTCAGTATTGGATAATCTGCCTACCATAAGCACAGAGATTTACAGAGGTTTACGGATTTGATTGATGAGGCTTGTGTCATGTGTATATCTGAACCACGGATGAATTATGACAGTTTTCATATTAAACGGACTTATCTGTAGCAAAAGAGCATTACGTGCGCTGAGTACATTGATAGCATCACAAATTGATATGCCAGTCAATCAGTCTGCCCTGGATTCAGACGTGCAGATAAGGTACTGAAGGTCGTTTAAATCTGACATCTCTCTGGGTTCTCTCTCAGTTATTGGTAGTGTGTTATCCTCTGAATCGGATCTTCTGCTACATGAGAAAAGATCATTCGGGCTCGAGCTATTTACGAAAGATTTGCCACATAGAAGATCACGCCGTCTACATTTTATAGACGTTCTCAAACACCGAGCCTAAAAACTTCCATTTTAAAATGTAAAAAGTAATTTGCTGGTGAAAGACAGAATATTTCGAGGGTTTAGAGGTAATCTCACTGATATTTGTCCTCTTAATGAATACAATGTCTTCACTGAGCCTTTATTAGTCAAGCAAAGAAATTCGAGGATCTCCAAAGATTCAAATTGAAGTAAAATTGGCATGAGGCAATTCAAATAATCCCTGCTGGGCATTAAAGTGGGCAGATTCTAAGTAATGGTATTAGATTAAGTGACGTAAGGCTTTATATTAGGGAAAGCTTACTGATTGTGATTTGAATAGAAGCCCTTGTGATATAGATGCAAAGCTTAGATTACTTTAATGACAACTTTGTGGAACAGAAATCATTACAAGCCTGAATTTGGAGTACAATGCTCTTACTTCTCCCAGGAATGGACTGACTTGTGCAAGTCAAGTGGCCTAGAATCTCAGGCGTGGAAGAGAAGTAAAGAGTGGTACATTTGGGTAAGATCAATCCTCACATTAGTCCAAGCTGTTGTACCTGTGTGCAGGGTGTTGACAGGCGGTTTGTTTGGAGAGGAGGTCAGGCAAGGCTCAGAGGAAGTGCAGGAATGCTGGGTACTCTCCATGTCATTGGCAATAGGACCCAGCAGTGCCAGAGGTGACATCATGATTTATTGACCCATCAAGGGTCATCTGGGCCAGAGCTCAGGGTCGAAGTATTGGCTCATACAAGCCATTTCTCTGGCATTCCATAATGAAATGTATTTGTAGGGTGAGAGCAAGTGTGTGTGTGTGTGTGTGTGTGTGTGTGTGTGTGTGTGTGTGTGTGTGTGTGTGTTGATTGAGTGCCTTAGACAGACTAGAAATATGGAAAAAAGAGGAAATTGGCATGTCAGTGTAAGGAATCAGTTTAGATAAATGTACTCCAGATCAGACCCCAGAGCGCTCGCAGTTGCTATCAGCGTGGGCTTTTCTGTGGCACTTCACCACCATTTTCAAGAAGAATTTGCACACTTGCCTGCACACATTAGCATGCTCAGAAAAAGGTGTTGCTGTATAAACTAGTTTCAATACTGTTTTTACATTAAACTCCATTTATCGAGCCGTAACTGAACAATAAATCTGCAAATACACATCTTGATGTACATTCTATCCGCACTGTTTAAACCAATTATTCTCTATGTTCTAACTATTGTTATTTCACCGACCTGAAATGATGAAACATGCAGCTGAAAGAGTATCTTTCAAACATGGTGCCTGACCTATTTGTTCTTTTTGTTTGGCACTGTTCATCATTTCTTCTGCTTTCAGCACCTCTGTAATGATGGCATTCAGGTACACATAGCACTAATGAGAAAGCACACAAATACACCTCCTAACCATCAGTTCATTTTAAGCCGGCACACACACCACCAGCCAATCACAAAGCCTGTTTGTTGCTTTGGTCCCGTGCGGCCAGCTGTTGTGTTTGTTTGGTGTTGGTATTACTGGTGGGGGGATGTTGACACTGTTGCTGCTGTGTTTCCTGCCCTGGTTGCCAGCTGCCAGATCTCTATTCTTCCATTCTCTTCTTTTCTGTGCGTCCCTGCTGACAGACGGCGCCTTCATGCCAGCCCAACGTTACAGTATCACCCTGTTTTAACTGCAACAAAGAGGAGTCCACAATGGGGCTTCAACTCTCAAAGCTGCTGTTTATCAACACAGTGAGCACTGCATGGTCAGAGTCCTCTCTGTGTGTTTACACACACACACACACACACACACACACACACACACACACACACACACACAGTCGACTGTAGCAGCGTGCCAGGTGATGCGCTCGGTAGCAGTAGGTGTGTACATGGGATGCATGTATGTAAAAGACAGAAGACTTCTCTAATTTTATTTTCTTATTATAAAATTAATTGGTGAAGCGGTTTATGTGTCTCCATGCTGTACTATACCGAACATACGCTTGATAGAATAATATTATTTCACAAGCATGATTTTTTTTTTTTTTTTTTTTTTTTACTGAGCCAGGTGGGTAAAGTTTCTTTACTCTTAGTTTTGGGTGAAATGTTTGCTCTGAGTAACACATTGGTGATTTTCATTTGATTATTTCATCAGAATGTTCATCTTTTCATTTAGTGTTCATTCCCACATGTCATTATGAAATAATAAAAAAAAGGAATAAAATACTATGGGGTATGCTTTAATGTGGCTGAAGCAAATTTGTTTATCACAAACAAAAAAACAATGATTTAAAATAAAAAAGATTGCTATTTTTAAAATTGTGTTTATTTATTTATTTTGCTATTGCTGACACTCCTTAAAGGGTGGCATGGTCATGTAATGCTTGCCTCACAGCAAGAAAGTCCTGGGTTTTGAATCTCGGGCCTGGCATTTGTGTGTGGAGTAGACATACCATATTTACATGATAAGTGCCCAGGGCGCTTAAAAAAATCGAAGTGGGTGGGCGCTTATTAAAATATTACCAACGGAGTGTAACGATAAGTGCTTATTACCATCGAGGTGGAAAACATGAATAATAACGGAATAATAAAAGAGTTTTACTGGCATTTGTGTTATTCATTTTGTGGTGTTAACCAAATTACTGTACTTACAAGCGGAAAATAAACAGAAAACAGCATAAATAAAATTAAAAAAAAGACATTTCTTTGCCTTACTTTTCCCTCCCGGTGTTTTTCCTTTAAACATTTCCATTCAACATTTTCCCAAGTAAAATTGGGCCAATCAACACAAATGTCAACTTTAGCACATGGCAAGTTGAACCAATTAACACGAACATAAACAAAAGCACATGGCCTGGAACCTCTTTAAATTTTGATGTGATAAGCGCTCAGGGCACTTAAAAAAACGGGGTGGGTGGGCACTTATTAAAATGTTACCGGCGGAGTGGAACGGTAAGTGCTTATTACCATCGAGGTGGAAAACATGAATAATAACAGAAAATGAGTTTTACTGGTAGTTGTGTTATTCATTTTGTGATATCAACCAAATTACTTACATGAAAGCTGAAAATAAACAGAAAATAGCATAATTAAAAAAAGACCCTTTAATTTTCCCTCTTGTGCTGTTTCTTTCAATATTTTCCAAGATGTAAAATCGAGTCAATCAACATGAATGTCAACTTTAAGCACATGGCACTTTGAACCAATCAACACAAAGGTCAACTCTAGCACATAGCAAGTTGAAAAGCACATGGCCAGAAACTTCTTTAAATGTATGAAGTTAGTGAGCAGGAGAATCGGGTGAAAAATACTCGCCATCACTTTCTGATAAGTCCAAATCTGGCTCATCGCTCCATTCATTCAGAGCATCCTATAGTTTTGCTGTAGCAGTTTCTAATGGTTCATCGGTTGTTGGACATTTACCAAGAGAACACAGCAAAATATTTTCCTGTTTTTTAAAGCACAGCGGAACGATCAAACGTGTTGGTGTTACTCATGAAACTTTGTGTCTTTCTGATTGAATAAAATTGGTAAGTTTGATCTACGATTTTGTTCCCAGTACACATGGGCGGTTATTAGACGTAAGGGAAAAAAAAAAAAAAAAAAAATTCACAGGCAGGTGGGGCACTTATTGGAGCAGGACGCTTATTAGGTCGCTGTGGTATTCTTTCTGATTTCTCTGTACTATGGTTTTCTCCCACAGTCCATTAAACTAACTGGCTGTTCCAAATTGCCTCGAGGTGTTAGTGTGAATGGGTGAGTGTGTGTTTTGTCCCTGTGATGGACTGGTGAGCTGTTCAGGGTGTACTCCGCCTTTGACCAGAGTCAGCTGAGATAGACTCTAAGCTTCCCTAGAACCCTAGTGGAATTAAGTGGTTCAGTGAATTAATGAATGAATTTCCTTTTTTTTTTTTTTATCCCGGTACATTTTGTTTATAAGTATATTTGGTCTTGTTGGATTAACAGCTTTTTCCCTTTTTTTTTTTTTAATAAATTAAGAATAAAAACATTCCTTATAAATAACCTCCACCTTGTCAACTGCAACCAATTTCTATTTAAATTGACTATTTTTCTTCAAAGATACAGTGTGTACACCATCAGCTACCATATGTCCTTCCTACAGCAGCTGTATTCATCAATGAAAAGGGATCTTTGTGTGAATTCTATTTAGAGAGCTTGCAATTACAGTGTAAATGTCAATGCAAAAGTCTGCTGCTGTGCTGTTGTAATTGTTGGTCTTTTTATATGTGGGGTGCCAAAGGAGGAGCGAGATGTCACCTGGAAACACAAAGACGTTGGTGATCGCTGGATGAGGAAATTATAGTGGAGATTAAAGGTGAGAAAATATGTCTAAAGAGATCTCTGATCATCGGAGATCATTGATGTGTTACAAACACCAATGAAATCATAAAATGTTGTGTCAAAAACAGACCCAAAAGAATACTGTATACATAAAATTAAAACCAGAATAGTAATACAGGAAGCACAATCCGATTGATCCAATATCTTGGGATGAAAAATCATTGTACCAAATGTATAATTCTTGAATCAAAACAGCGGAAACTCATAGATCGTCACGGTCAACTGGAGCAGACGATTATCATTATCACACTTTAAAATGGAGCAATAAGCCATAAAAATCTTGTTTTATTTAGTCTTTCAGTATTTTACCCATAATACCAAAATACCATTTCAGAGCACCATTTATTTTTGTTTCAATGCTTTACTTAAATTTTTTGAATGAGTCGGCTGAACAGACACCATTAGCCACACAGCTTTGCTCAACACACCTGATCTGTCTTTATCACTGATAAAATATATAACCGGGGCAGTGGTGATCTAGTGGTATAGGGCAGTGGATCGCTGATCCAAAGGTTGGGGGTTCGAGTCCCACTCTCCACAAGGTTGTCACTGTCCTCCCCAGTGCAGCTAACTGGGTTATCAAAGGCGGGCCATGTCTCTCACTGTCTATGGTGTGAGGCATGTAAAAGAACCATTGCTGACTTTCGGCAAGAGTAGGCTGCAAAGCCGTCGGCGTGTTTCCACCCTGCGATGGCCTGGCGAGCTGTCCAGGGTGTACTCTGCCCTCGCCCGAAGTTGGCTGGGATGGGCACCAGCCTCCCCGCGACCCTAATTAGGATTAAGCGGTTACAGAAAATGATGATGATGAAAATATATAACCTATAAAAATCTTATTTTTAATTTGCTTACTTATTATTATGTGGGGTAGTGGTGGCCTGGTGGTATAGTTGCTGGATCACTGATCCTAAGGTTGGGGCCCCACTCTCCACGGGTTGTCACTGCCCCCCCCCAGTGCAGCTAACTGGGTTATCAAAGGCCGGCC
>CM045732.1:58963495-58975995 GCA_024760905.1 Plotosus lineatus
ATGTATCGTTGGTTTTTCAACAATATTCATCAAAAAATAAAGAAATTAAGGAAAAATAGGGGAAAAGTTAAGGAAAATGCCGCAAAACAAGGCCAATTATGCACCAAACAAACAAATATAAACAAAAACAACCCAAAACCCCCCATCTAAATTACTTACATTTTTTTCTGAGTGTGTGTGTGTGCATGTGTATGTGTGTGTATTTATATCTTATGCATTATTTTTGAACGTTTAATTGTCATTATAAGAATTTATAGCATTGAATATGTATTTATTAATATTATGTACACATATACATGTATGTATATGTCAGTCAGGGCGGTCGATCCTACTTCGTGGAAATCGGTGGTCGCGGTCTCAGTCCCCATTAACCGCAGAAAGTGAGGCATCCCTGTATATGCTAACACTCTGAGTAAGTTCAAAAGATGCTGTTAGGTACATGGAGCTCACCTGACCTACCTCTGTCAGGGTTAAAATATTCATTCATCATTCATTCATTTTATGAACCTATTTATATCAATTGGGCTTGCGGGAGAGGCTGGCACCCACCCATCTCAGTCAACTCTGGGCGATGGCAGAATACACCCTGGACAGCTCACCAAGCCATCGCAGGGCGGGAACACATTGACAGCTCGCCAATGGTCTACTTTTGACATACCACAGCCATGGTTCTTTTACATGTCTCACACCACAGACAGTGAGAAAAATGGCTGGCCGTTCATAACACAGTTAGCTGCACTGCAGATACAGCAGTGACAACTCAATGATGGTGGTGCTTGAGCCCTCAACCTTTGGATCAATAAGCCAGCCCCCTACCACCGGGCCACCACTGCCCCTATTATTCAAATATGTAAAAATAATTAAATTAATTAATTCTGTCTAGTATTTACTGAAATGCTGAATAAAATTAAAGGACACTGTTACCAGCACCATGCCTATGCTTTGCTTGCAGAATGTGCAGAGCTCACCTGCACTGCCTCTGTCATATTTAAAATACAGTGGTAGCTCACCTTATGATAGTCCCAGCAAAACGAAAAATCCAAGTTATGAAAAACATTTTCCAAATTTTTTTGTCTCTGTACACGAAACAAGTTCTCCTTATGAAATGTGCCATTTAAACATAAAAACGCATCATTCAAGCAATGCATGAGCTGCTCTCCCATTGACTATCTTCCAACATCCCGCCCCGCTGGCCTCCCATTGGCTAGGAGGGATGACGCAGCTCCCTCCCATTGGCTATCTCCCAACATCCCGCGCCGCTGGCCTCCCATTAGATAGGAGGGATGACACAGCTCCCTTGAGCAGCAGCTTGTTTCATGAGTTTTTCGATTGTGTTCATTGCAACTTTATTTTTTGGCTCAGGCTTTTAACCTTGCGTAAACATTTGTAAGATTATAACTCTGGCTAAGAAGACATGGTCAATTAAAAAAAATTCAAACAATGCACGAATTGCTCTCTCATTGACTAGTTCCCAACACCCCGCCCCGCTGGCCTCCCATTGGCTAGGAGGGATGATGCAGCTCCCTCCCATTGGCTATCTCCCACCATCCCGCCCTGCTGGCCTCCCATTGGCTAGGAGGAATGACGCAGCTCCCTTGAGCAGCAGCTTGTTCATGAGTTTTTCGAGTGTGCTTATTGCAACTATTTTTTGGCTCAGGCTTTTAACCTTGCGTAAACATTTGTAAGATTATAACTCCGCTAAGAAGACATGGTCAACACGAAGTAAGTACCTTAAAAGGTATGCTTTTATCATTTTTAAAGGGTTGTATTGGGGGCCTTGGAACGAGTCACGCGTTTTACATGTAAAATGCAGCTCTACTTACGAAAAATCCAGGTTACGAAAAAGGCTCTGGAACGGATTAATTTCGTAAAGTGAGGTACCACTGTATACTATAAGAAGCTTGATTTAGTCTGCTTCACTTGCTCCTGTGTACTAAATTCTCAAACTGAGGTTATTCGCCTCAGACTTGATAGACGTTCCCAAACTAAATCGTCCCCACTTTTGATGACTATTCAGCAACATCTATCTTGCCTGTGGCGAATAATCATAAGTGTAGTTATTGAGGTGCCACAACAAAAGTTAAATCTAGGTTAACGGATTCAAAATAAGAGTGCAAAAAATTACCAGCAAAATATTACTGTATATAATAATATATATAATACTGTAAAAAAACAACTTGTAATTATCATTTTGTAGGACAAAGCTATGAACTAATTTTAATTTATACATACAAAATTGATTTTTGTTGTTATTGTTAAGACAATTATACCTTAATTAAACCCTTTTGTATTTCATTTCTGTAAATGCTTAACCTAATTAGGGTGGCGGGGAGGCTGGTGCTCATCCCAGCTGACTCTGAGCGAGGGCAGAGCCCACCCTGGACAGCCCGCCAGGCCATCGCAGGGCAGAAACACGCTGACGGATTTGCAGCTACTCTTGTCGAAAGTCAGCAATGGTTCTTTTACACCTCACACCATAGACAGTGAGCGACATGGCCAGCCTTTGATAACGCAGTTATCTGCACTGGGGGACCCTTTTTTAAATGTATTTACATGGAATTGTTTCCACCAATGTTAATAAATTATCCATAATTTTAACGATAATAAACTAACTGTAGATTTAGAATACTGAATAAAACTTTTATTTTTGACCACCTGGACCAAATTCTCCCTTTAGTTTACTCAAAAATAAAGTTAAATACTGCTTCTACAAATATAATACACCACTTAAGTTCAATTTGAAAAAAAATATATACATAATATATAAGTTAGAAGAATATTTCATTTAATTCGTATGGGAAAAAAGCCGAAAGAAAGAATAAAATTCATTTAATTAGTATAAACATTTTAAAAATAGTTGCTGCCACAGATAAAAATCCAGATGTGCTGGAACGGTGGTGTAGTAGTTAGCGTGTCCACTTCACAGCAAGAAGGCCATGGATTCAAGTCCCGGCTGAGGAAGTGTCTGTTTGAAGTTGGCATGTTCACTCTCTGTTTGTGTGGGTTTTCTCCTGGTACTCAGGTTTGTGCCCACAGTCCAAAGGCTTGCACATTAGGCTAATTGATGTTTCAAAATTGCCCCTAAATGGAGATGTGAGTGTAAATGGTTGTGTGTGCATGTGTTATACCCTGCAGTGGTCTGGCGAGAAGTTTAGGGTGTATCCTGTCTTCACCTAGGGTTGGTTGGGAGAGGTGCCAGCCTCCCCATGACTCTAATAGAATTAATCATTAATCAGTCTGGAAAATGAATGAATGAATGATTTGAAAATGATGTATCTTTAAAAACCTTGGGAATAGTATAGGATCAACAGTTTCAGGAAATACTCCCTGAGATTATATGGGAAATTTTCTACTCCTTTTTACCGTCACACAGATCAGGAATTAAATCTACATGCACATCTCATCTGCTCACAGCTGTCATATTGCAATGATATAAATATACATTATGTTCAGAATCAGAATTCTGCAACCCTGTTCTTTATGAATATCACTTAATTAAAATATTTAATTATTACAGTCCATTAAGTCTTCGTACTGCTGGTTGTGAGTGTTGTTCGGTTTTAAATTGCTAATTTATTCTGCTTTGTTTCATTTAAAAATACGTTTGATATTTTAATATTAGAAATAGTCAGGCACACATTCTGAAACTCCGATTGCAAAAGGCGTGCATCCATAAGCAGCTGTGTATTCAATAAATTCACTTCATGCGCATCATATTGCATTTGTTAATTGGAACTGTTATATGATGTATCAGCTCATTTCCAATGAAAATTAGACTAAAAAGCAAGCGCCGGATTTTATGGTGACACTTCATTTTGATATCATGCAGTTCAGGACAGGAAAAAGTGAATATAAGATTGTTTATATGCCATAAAAACACTTTAATTGGACCTCATTATGCACACTCATGCATGCACATGAAAATCAGGCACCTCCGAAAGCATCCTTAGCAATTTATATGCTTCATGGATTTGTCAAAGAGGTATGTCTCAAACACAGCACAGTCGCCGTCATCTCCGGGAAAACATGCTTCTCTGGTTTCCATAATCCACCCTTTTGAATATTATCAAAACGTGATAATTGACATGTTGGGCCTGTGGAAAACGCATAGGTTAGTGTTTGTTCTGCAGTGCATCACATACAAGCCACACGTTGGGTCAAACACACACACACACACACACACACACACACACACACACACACACACACACACACACAGACACACACACACACCCTCTGACAAACTCTAGCCCTTTCTCTGAGCCCCAGGTCAGTATCTTCTGTCTTCTAGCTGTCATTCCTCTATATGCGTTTTTATTGAGTTCAGGAATACATTATCCTTTTATGCAATGCAAATTCAGATAAGGGTGTGGACATCACTCTAGCCATCCGCTCCATTGTGCTTTATTCTGTCTTCTAGTGTATCACCATCCCAAGGCGAATTGCAATATCAAAGAGCACTGCCTGTGATTGCCTTTACAGAGGCCAGTGTCTGGGAAATCTCCTTGAAATGTATGGAGGATTATTTCTGGAAAGTGAATGCGATCAAAATGAGAGGAGGTCTCATTGCGAGGAGCGGGCTAAAAGCTTTATGCAAAGCATGATATCTCTCCGCCTTTCCATTAGCCTGCCACTCTGAATTAATGTGTTATAGACATTTTGCCATGAAGTAATTAAAGGATTACTCTAATACAAATCACATTGACTGTTTGCTGTTGCGCAGCACTGTCTGGCAGGTTCAAAGCCCAGGCTGGGACCAGCATGTGAATTACACACTCTTTGCCCTGTGCCCACAGACATTGACAGAGGAGATATGCCAGAACACACACCACGTACCTGATGGTACACCCATTCCCTCCCTGTCATATTGAACAGACGGCAAATTTGCTTCAAGAGAGCCAATGGATTGTAAACCTTCCAGTCAGAGTGACAACACCGTAGTGCAGCAAACAACTTAATTTGATCAGCTTTATGTAAAACAGCTGTTTCTCCGGTGGGCCAGATTAATTGTAAATGTTTACAATGGATTTTAGGATGTGTGTTAAACACGATAATCCAACCGACTACGCAGGGGGAGGCCAACAAATTAATAGCCAAGGATGTGTCTGCTTAGCACAGGCTAGTGTCTGTTCACGGTGAGTGTAGTGCATGTATGAACACGTGTGTGACAGTGATGGAGACTCGGTGCAATGCAGCAAAAACTTTAGGGCTTCTTCTTCTTCTTCTTCTTCTTCTTCTTCTTCTTCAACACTCTCTCACTGAATGCTTGCACTGAACTTATCCATTTGTTTCTTTGTTTTCTTCAAATTTATTTCCCAGACAGGGTCAGTGTCATTAATTGGCTGAGCCTTACACCCAAGCAATTTCTTTAACACATGACACACAATTATACCAAGGAAGAGTCAGACAAAGGGAGAGGGCTTTCACACATTCCCCCACTCGCCTTGGATGTTAATGATGAGAGCGGAGGAGTAGCTCACCACATCGTAATCAGTTCTGCCTTCAATCAGGAGGACTTAATTAGCTCCTGTTATGAAGGTAAACGCAGCTCAGCAAAGCGTTCAACAAACAATCAACTGGCTCACTCACCCAATCTGCCACTGTAAACAACACACCAACCATCAGCGTTCTATCGCTTATCAGTCTTTTAGCATATTTACCTGACAAGCTGCATCAGACATAACTTTATTTATATGGATTTACATATAAACAAAAACATATGGAATTTTATGTTCGGTGGATAGAAATGTTCTGACATGTGAATAGAGAATATGAATAATTGAAAAGATTTGGTACTGTCTGTTCTGTGCGCGATATAATGCGTTTAATCTATCTTGTAAATGTTCAAATTTACCGATCTTCCTTTCCTTCACTCCTTCAGCCTGGAAACCTGGCTGATGTTCACTCAGCTGAGCTATTGCTTAATAAAGGTTTCTAGTATTTCATTCCATTTTTGCTCTTTGAGGTATCAGTAGGACTTGTAGTAACATTTACATGCATAAAATAACGTAAAAATCCACAGTACTACGCATACTTTTCATTTTAAGTGTACAACTTTCTCATATGCTTATTCACAGTTGCAAAAGGCACCAATAGTGGTATACAGTGGTACCTCACTTTACGATAGTCCCAGAAAACGAAAAATCAGGGTTACGAAAAACATTTTCCAAAATTTTTTGTCTCTGTATACGAAATAAGTTCTCCTTACGAAATGTGCCAAACGCGACATTCAAACATTAAAACGCGCCATTCAAACAATGCACGAGCTGCTCTCCCATAACTATCTTCCAACATCCCGCCCCGCTGGCTTCCCATTTCTAGGAAGGGTGACGCAGCTCCCTCCCATTGGTTATCTCCCAACATCCCGCCCTGCTAGCCTCCCATTGGCTAGGAGGAATGACGCAGCCCCCTCCCATTAGCTATCTCCCAACATCCCGCCCCGCTGGCCTCCCATTGGCTAGAATGGATGACGCCGCTCCCTCCCATTGGCTATTATGGAGCTGCATGTCCCATAATGCTTTTCGTGTAAAGGACAGAGTTACTGTTGTTTCATGAGATTTTTGAGTGTGCTCATTGCTTTTAACCTGTCATAAACATTTGTAAGATTATAACTCTGCTAAGAAGTCATGGTCAACACATGTGCGCGCACACACACACCCACACACACACACACACACACACACACACACACACACACGCACGCGCGCGCGTGCGTGTGATTTCCGGTAAGAGTGAAAAGAAGAAGCGGGCTCGTGGCATGCGGTTGAGTGATAGCGCAAAGGAATATGGCCAAACTCGTCTACTATTGGTATAATATTGAAGCAGAAGGAGGACGTAAAAGGTATGCATTTATCATTTTTAAAGGGTTTATGGGGTGGTATTGGGGGCCTTGGGACGAATCACATGTTTTACATGTAAAATGCTGTTCAATTTACGAAAAATCCAGATTAAGAAAACGGCTCTGGAACGGATTAATATTGTAAGGTGAGGTACCACTGTATATAAAATATATGTATATATATGAAAGTAAAAGTAAGAAATGAAAAGTTGAAAGCCAAAATGCATTACTATGGGTTTTTCTCAAATGGAACCTGTGGAAAACTGGAGTGAGGTCACGTATTATAGTAGGAAAATGAGTAGTCAGCAGAAACCCTGTGGAGCAGCACGAGCCTGGCCTGAATGTGCAGAATGAATGCGGAGAGCTTCTGATTTATTGCGCCCAAGCACAGCAGCAGTGCACTGGCCCGCTGAGCCCTGACAGAGCCAGCCTTTATGTAAAACAAACCCTGGCTTTTTAATCTACTATCTCGCTCCTACACTATTGACTAGATTTCCCCAAGTGCACTGAATGACAAGGGTTGCACTTAATTGAGGGCAGTATGAATATGAGAAGATGAGCCCAGGTAGGTTATTACAGAATGAAGACTGTCCGTTGGTGCCATGCGGGAGATAATGAAGACTCAGTGCTCATATCGAGTGAACCCTGGGAAGAGCCGTGTTGATGGAATAGAGGGCAGTGAATG
The DNA here is from genome assembly GCA_024760905.1 of Plotosus lineatus. Lineage (NCBI taxonomy): Eukaryota > Metazoa > Chordata > Actinopteri > Siluriformes > Plotosidae > Plotosus > Plotosus lineatus. Next base: position 58,971,019 of record CM045732.1, read on the forward strand.
TGTGATCTTTTATGGCTGTGATAGAACATCAACTACATGCAGGTATGTTCACTGTCTCATGAGATATGTATGTAATTTCACCTCAAGGCTTACATTAGAGTGTGAGTGGACAGACTTCTAGACCTGGTGGAGAGAATTCCTCCTTCCTGGTGTAATAAACAATCATGATGTGTTTTAATCCAACTTTTAATTTACGCCAATATGATATGTATAATGATAAACAAATCTATGGCACGTAATACAGTACTCAATACTGCAGATTTCAACTGGGACTAATGTTGTCTTTTATTGTCGTCGCTTTTGCATGTCCTCGCTCAGCTCGACGCTGTCTGGTAGCTTGACAGGTGAGCAAGATGAAAGTGTTCGGTCAACAAGCCTTGTGCCATCTATTATTATTGTGTGAACTTTGTGTCCACAGGCTGGTAAACACATCTTCATTAAACCAAAAAAAAAGGGGGGGGGGGGATCTCTCTTCATTTCAAGAATCTCTCTCAAAAGTTAAAAGCAAACAATATGGGGGGGGTTTCCTGTTGAAAGAACAGGTATGGAGCTCTAGTGGAAGGGTAAATAATGATGTGAGCTAACTGGGTCATTCATAAGAAATCAAACTGATGTTTGCTGAGATAAGATGTAAGACTCATGTCTCCCAATTCCGCCAATGATCAGGCTTGTTGATGTGGTTTTATTCCTCTTAATGTCACTGCAGGTCTACTCTGTAAAAGCAACACAGAGTGAACACTAATAAACACAACACGTTCAATTGGATTCCACGAGGCTGGAAGGCATTTTCTGGTCTGTCTTAAAGTTGTTAACCCCCCTTTTATCGCTTGATGTTTTTATTCATTCATAAACGGTTTGGACTTATTGAAATGCATGTTATTTGCTGTTTGTTCTGTATATTATATAAGAATACAGTCATACTGTCATACAAAAAAAAGACATGATGTTATGCGGTCCACTGTAAAGTAGAAACTTGTTGACTGTTGGGACAGTCACTTCTTTAAAAAGAATAGCTTTAAAGGAACTTTTTTTATGTAAACAAATAGAATAAATAGTGGATTATGTGGTACAGATTGGTGGGTTAAAATGAATAAATGTCAGCTGTATTGTTCATGTATCCATTATCTGTACCGCTTATTTATCCAGGTCATGGGTAAGCTGGAACCAAGCCCTGCTGTCATCAGGTGAGATATGGGGTACACAGTCACACTCACATTCACGCCCACGTGCAATTTAGAGTAGCAAGTCGACGCAAAGGAAGCCCAGGGAGTCATGGGGAAAGCATGCAAGCACACAGAAAGGCTCTTGTTGGCTGGCAGGTGTGTACCCTGAACTTTTGTGCTGCCAGGCAGCTGTGCTAATCACTGCACCACTGCGCTGCCTGTGTTGATTACTTGTTTAAGCAAAACAAACTATATATATATATATATATATATATATATATATATATATATATATATGTATATGTATCTGTATATATATATATATATATATATATGTATATATATGTATATATATATATGTATATGTGTCTGTGTATATGTGTATATATATATATATATATATATATATATATATACTAGTCTATATATACACACACACACACACACACAGGGATCCCTCGCTACGTCGGGCTTCAATTCATGCGGCTTTAGTGCATCGCGTTTTTTTTTTTTTTTCTTAAATATTCATCAAATTAAAAAATAAGGAAATTAAGGAAGGGAAATTAAGGAATAATAGGGAAAAAGTTAAGAAAAATGCTGCAAAAACAAAGGCCAATTATGAAAAAAAAAAAAAAAAATCCCCTAAACAAACAAAAACAAAAAACAACCCAAAAACTCCTATCAAAACTACTTACATTGTAGTGAGGTGTGCATCTGAGTGTATTTTTCAATGTTTAATTGCTGTTATAAGCATTTATAGCATTAAATATATATTTGTTGATATTATATACACATATACATGGATGTATACATCCGTCGGGGGGGAATTCCTACTTCGTGGAATTCGGTGGTTGCGGGGGATCTTGGTCCGAATTAACCGTGGAAAGTGAGGGATCCATATAATATATATATATATATATATATATATATATATATATATATATATATATGTGTGTGTGTCTGTCTTCCTTTCGGCTTTTTCCCTTTCACTCGGGAGTCACCACAGCGAATCATCTGATTCACACGTTTGATTTGGCAGAGGTTTTTACGTCGGATGCCCTTCCTGTCACAACCCTTTTTAGCAAGGGACAGAAACACGCTGACGACTTTGCAGCTACTCTTTACGAATGTCAGCAATGGTTCTTTTACATGCCTCTCACCATAGACAGTGAGAGACATGGCCCGCCTTTGATAACCCAGTTAGCCGCACTGGGGGGGACAGTGACAACCTTGTGGAGAGTGGGACTTGAACCCCCAACCTTTGGATCAGCGATCCAGCGCCCTATACCACTAGACCACCACTGCCCCTATGTGTGTGTGTGTGTGTATGTATATATATATGTATATATGTGTATATATATATATATATGTATATATGTATATAAGTGTGTGTGTGTGTGTGTGTGTATATATGTATATATATAATGTATGTATGTATGTATATATGTATATATGTGTGTGGTGTGTGCGTTTGTTTGTTTTTTAGAGCAGTAACCTAGGATATTGACACAGATTACTTACACACCCTGGCAACAAGTAGTGTCTTGCCTATCCCTTAGAAAGGTCCCCTGTGTCAATCAAATTAGCAACTCATTACATGTGCACACAACCCCAGCCACAGGGCATTCGGGAACACACAGAACATATCACCTTCTGAAAATGAATTATTTGTTACCTGACATATACATATCCACAACTTTATCCGGTCATGTAATTCTGAGCAAAAGCTAAAGTACAACAGTAGTAGACAACCCAGTAGGCAAGCTCATGATACTACCTACAATAGAGCAACACGAGCTTCTGCTCATAATAGAACTGCCATCAGAATCACCGCATGTGAGGCCTGCTTAACCTGCAATTTCATTTGACCCCACTGCATCTGTATTCTATTACATGGGATTTCAACCATTGCTAACAACGGCATCCATAATGCAGCGTGGTGGCATAGTGGTTAGCATGTCTAGCTAACGACAACAAGGTCCTATGTTTGAGTCTCGAACTTGAGTGTTTCTGTGCATAGTGTGCACGTTCTCCTCATGTCTGTATGGGTTTCCGCTGCTTTCCTCCCACAGTCCAAAACATGCACATTAGGTTAAATGCCTGATCCAGATTGCCTCTAGGTGTGAGTGTGAATCTGAATAATTGTATGTTTTGGTCCTGTGATGGTTGGGCAGAGCTGTTCATAGTGTACCCTACCTTAGCTACGTGTTGGCTGAGATAGGCTCCCGTCTCCCCGCAATCCTAAAAAGATTAAGCAGTTTGGAAAAAAGGTGACTGATTGAATGGGTGATATCCAATGGATCAATACGGTAAATCAGTGGACTCAATAACTTGAATAAATTTGAGCTAGATAAAAGCTGAGCTGATAAATAGGACAGTGAAGTTGGTTGTATAATGTCTAAATTGCAGCTCTGAGTGAATTGGGAGGTTTTGGCTTCCCAGCAGGGGCAGGATCATTCTCTCATTCATAATGATACATAAGCACTACACTGTCACCCCAAACCTGCAGGATCCATTCACTCAGCTTTCTGACATGCCCATTACATTGGAGATAATGTCAGGAAGCCACTCACATCCACTGCTTTTTTATTCTTTTGTTTTACAGAATCTTCGAAGTCTGCTCTCTCACTCTCTCACTCTGTCTGTCTGTCTGTCTGTCTGTCTGTCTGTCTGTCTGTCTGTTTCTGTCTCTCTGATTTCTATCCTGTAACGGGTGGTACAAACATGCACAGCAGGTAATTCACACTATATTAAAAACTGTTGGTACAACAAAGGAGTCTAATCACCAGAGCAAATTATCATCTGTAAATTAAAACCTGATGCAGAGCCACATGGTAATAATGTTCCAGGCCTCTCCTCTTACAGCGTAATCACTGTCTGGCTGACTTTAATATGCTCCTTCAATCTTTATGACTAATGCATTTGTTTTGAGAAACTCAAGTATAAAACATAGGAATAAGGTATCAGTGTGAATGAGTGGGAGAGCGCTTCTGAAATCTTCTGCTTTACAAAGCTGGAAACACAGGTGCCATTCAGATAATGCCCCAGAGCATACCAAGATAAGGCTTAAGTGTATCTCACTATTCTGTCCTATTGTATACTTTATTTAATACCACTTTTGCTGCATCAAAATACCATTACGGTGTGTCATTTTGAATCACTGTAAAAGATTTGAAATCAGCCCTTTGCTCTTCCATCTGTTGATTTATGTTTGAGGTATCCCCTGCAATTTCATAACACTTTCAGCAAAGCCTTGAAATTATGATGCCTATCGTGGAGCTCTTATGGTTGTCGACTTTCATCCTCCAACATCACTGCCTAATGCAATAGCATTAGGCTTATTTCATGTCTAAACTTGTGTTATCACGAACACACAGAACCTGAGCATTTGCATAAGCATCTGCTAACTCCTTAAGTGGCACATCGCACTGTGGCAAGTATCATATTATACCTCATAACCTCTCCACTAGCTCGCATCTGAATAGTGTGTGTGTGTATGTGTGTGTGTGTGTGTGTGTGTGTGTGTGTATTCGCGGTGTGTGTGTGTGTGTGTGTGTGTGTGTATGTGCTTGGGTGGTAGTGTTCGGTGATGGTAAACCCTTAAATTGGCCCATGGTCTTTCATAGCATTAAAGGGCTGGCCAAGGATGTGGGTGAGGAGGGGACTGAGCATTTTTATGCACCATAGGCCATGCTAGTGCTGTACCTTTCATTCACAGCAGCCTCTTGAATGCAAGCCGATTATGGATAACAACCACATTACAGCACGATACATCAAAGAACTAGCTTACAGCACAGTAGGGAGCCACTCTGTC
>CM045732.1:58980995-58983495 GCA_024760905.1 Plotosus lineatus
CTCATCTCCACTCACTCTCCTCATCCCATGCAGCTCATTACAGTGCTATAATTACAGGTAGGCATCCTACATAGTACATTATCAAACAGCTTAATTAATGAGGTTAGCGGGGTTCACCAAGCTAAATAGCCCAAAATAAACCTTGGCCAACACAGGAATAAATAACAGTTATTGTTAATAAAGCTGGTGCTTCATACTGCAAAGGTCAGTCCTGCTGGAATATTGCTTCTTATGAAAAGGAGTGGAATGCTCTTTTTATACACGAAATGTATATTATACACCAGGGATCACCAACGTGGTGCCCGCGGGCACCAGGTAGCCCGCAAGGACAATATAAGTTGCCCGCGGACCTGTTCACTGCTATTTTTAGGACAGGCCCATGGCTCCATAGCGCCACTCTTCATTGAGCTGCATCTTATTTTTTTCTATATATTTTTAAATCCAAGCAATATCTTCACATAGATGAATCTCATTAATTATTAATAATAACATATAATTAAAGGTAAACTGAGCAAATTTGTAATTTCAGAAGTGTATATCGACCTGGTATCCCTTCGCATTAATTGGTACCCAAGAAGTAGCTCTCAGTTTCAAAAAGGTTGGTGACCCCTGTTATACACAAAGTTAGTGTTTTTTTTTGTTTTTTTTTTTCAGAGCAAAATTATTTGTAAATTAACAAGGACATCCCTGCTGAATTTTCTGCTGAATTAAATATTTATAGCGCACAGCAGTTATTTATTATGTATCTATTCATCTCTTTTGGACCAGATACCATAGTGTGCATGCAGGGAATATGGTTTATATGGTTTAATACTGCAGTATTCCTCTGCACCTCTCCTTGTAGTCATGGAAGCTTTTCATGAATATGCTTCCTGCAGCTCATGTACAACTCTCTGGCATACACACTACCCCCCACCCCTTTACTCGGTATGTGTGTCTGTGTGTCTCTCCATCCCACACTCTTTTCTTCCTAGGTTTCTTTAAACCCCGCTTACTATTAGGAGTTGGTTTGCTTCCAGGGGCCCATGTTAGCAGCATGCTTTAGAGGACCTGTTTTCTTTGTGTATACCCTGTGGACAGACCCAGGCAAATAAACGCAGGCTTATAGAGGCTCGTGTAGAGAGATGAAGCTGTTGCTTGCACTTGTCTGAGGGGTTAAACATGCTACTAATCTGCTTTTATATTCATTTTTTCTTCACTCATCCCCAGGCAGCTGATGTGTGCTAACTGGCGGTACATTGTGCACGATTGCTCTTACTTTACATCGTATAACCTGCTTGTGAACCATCAAATTTCTCATGCATTTGATCCCTGCTTTTTTAAACATTTTAGGTCTTTTAAAACCCCTTAAAGCTACTTAGTAACAGTCGGCTGATCAAAGCCACACAGCCTTCAAGTCTCCCCTGAATTAGTGCACAAGTTTTGGATTGCCCTAAAGGAGACTTGGACACAATAAAATGGTATTGTTTGTTTCTGGCTGAACTCAATAAAGCAACCAATTTAATCTTAAACTGAAGCAAAGAACATTAAATGCAGTACGGAGCTCTTCAGCTCCTTGAACTATTGTATTTTTTTTTTTTTTTTTTAGCATTTCAAAGGCATGGTTCAGATTTAAGCTGCTTTGTGTAATTTGCTGCTACTGGCCACAGTAGGAAAAGGAGTGCACTCGGTGTGACCTCAGTCTTGCTCCAAAACTCAGACTTCCTGACAACTTCTCAACCACCTGTCTATAAAGTTTTCCCACAAACTTTTCTCACTCTCCTAACACTGTGCTTTATGCACATTTTAATTTAAGGCAAAGCTAGTATTATTATTATTATTATTATTATTATTATTATTACAAATACATATCTTTTATAGAAGCACATCTGGTATTACGTGTTTTTGTGTTTAAAAAAATTGACTTTATTAACACAATCCTTGTTGGCTGTGAAGTTAGATTTAAGGTTCTGTGTGTGTGTGTGTGTGTGTGTGTGTGTGTGTGTGTGTGTGTGTAGGCATGAGATGTGTAGTATATGTATGCGCTTGTGTATGATGGGGAATCTGGGAGAGGGGAGGGTAAGGTATCAAAGATTGCAAAAAAGTCTGTGACAGCTGACAATTGCAAGCTTTTGATTAGGATTTGTTGATATGACCAGTGCTGGGGTCTATCCAAACTCACTCTGGGGATTCTGGACCAGCTTCCTGTGCTCGCGACAGAACAACCCATCAGTTGACAGAATTGTGAGACACCAGGCGTGTTTGCCCCAATGTTTTTTTTTTTTTTTTTTTTTTTTTCTTTTTCTCCTCCTACCTCCCTGCTGAAAACCTAGCAATTAGAGTCGCTAGGCAGCATGCAGAAACAGCATCCACAGTGTGTTCCTTGTGTCATGGATGGCTCCAATTATGCAGCCATTTTGCCTGAGAATACTCTTTCCTCAACTCTTATTAGAAATTACAGTCACTCATTCTCATTCAAGCTTGCTCTTGAACATGCTCATTAATACTGGTTAATTAAAAA
>CM045732.1:58988495-59008495 GCA_024760905.1 Plotosus lineatus
TTATCAAAAGTCAATTATGTTATTTGGAGGAATATATTTCCAGTTGTCAGTGTTGAATCAAGGGAGGCAGTTTCAGAAAACATTTCTGAATCCCCATTGGAAAAAAAAGTGCACAGTGCATAGCTGATCCAGATGTACTGTGCTGCTGCGTACACATTCTCCTCAAAACAAAAGCTGCCCTCTGTCTTCACATCTCTGAGCTCTGAGCCCACAAACACAGCTCTGTCAAAGCATGTAACAGAGCCACATTAAGAGTGATGAGATGCAATTAGCCAAGAAATTACTCTGATCTTGGTGACATTTCAGAAAAATTGTAGCACAGTATAGGCAGAGGCTGTGTGATTGACAGCCTAATCCACATTTGATGGGCTCCGGTCCACATTGCATGAACAGAGCGGGTTTCAGGCAGATAACGAGTACAGCTGCACACCCCTGATATGTCGGCCACGATGTGTCACCGGGCAAATTTCTCTGCTTTAAACGATGATGAAAGTATCGACCATTAATGACAGGATCATCTCCCTGCATGAAATAAATGCTCTAATCCCTTTTTCCAGGTCTATGAATTCCTAATACGAGTTATATAAACTGTGCTAATAAATCTATGTTAGCTCAGTCAGTTGTGTTTGGGAAATTGTAAGGCACTCTTACTCTTTTTCCTACTTTAGATGCAGAAGGGCACAGGACATCTTCTTTTAAGCCTGAGCTTCTGCTGATTTATTGCTTTAGATAGGTTTGCCTTGAAAATGAAATTTTAATATGAGTAGAAATGGCAATTGACAAAGAATTAGGACTGCATTTCAATCATTTGCAATGTAGATGGAAGCATAGGCTGAACTAATATTAATTATTGGCTTCTCTGAAGAAAAGATAAAGGTGTCCGTTGTAGATATATCCATATTTAAAGATAATGCAATTTATTCATAACCTTTTTTTTTCTTCTTTCATCTATCTGAATATCAGTGCATCTGACAGTGAAAAATTAAGTTATTTTGCTTCTTTTCTGGATGCTACAGTCATACCATTAGTACAAATCTACAGTTAGCCTTGTGCACAAGGGTGAACATTTCCTAATTCCCCTTATACTGTATCCCTTATTCACAATCATTTTTAATTAAACTGATATAATTTGTCACACTGATAAATCTGTGCATATTACTGCGTTAATCATGTCTAAACATCAGTGAAGCTCCAGCACGGCGCTTTGTGAGGCGCCATTGATAGGCGAAAAAGAATGTTAGCATTGACATGCCTTTGAAGCGTCGAGACATTAATTTTCCTTATGTAACTGTACTCACGAAGCCAAAACAATATGGCTTTGAACTACTGTCTCCTCGTGAATGAATGTGCCAAAGTTTTTCTGCAATATCTCCTTCCTGAGTTATGAAGTTGTTTTATAGAACATATAGCGTACATCTGTCTGTCAATCCATCCTTCTGGCTTAGGTGTACACATGGGAACCCTGTATTATTCTTTGAAAATTTTTATATCTCGAAAATGAAAAAAACATAAGAAAATTTTTCTGGGGGAGAGAGAGAGAACAAGAGACGTATAATACTCAGTTCACTTGATGTGATGTCATCATTAATGAACATGCTAATGATATTCTTCTTTGATTGACATGTTCCCTAAACCTATACTTTGTAAACTGTGTACTGACATGTCAAGACTGGGCAGTGGTGGCCTGGTGGGAAAGATGCTGGTTCACTGATCCCGAGGTCCGGGTTCAAGCCTCACTCAACGGCTTGTCACTGCCCACCCAGTGCAGCTAACTGGGTTATCAAAGGCCGGCCATGTCTCTCACTGTCTATGGTGTGAGGTTCATGTAAAAGAACCATTGCTGACTTTCAGCAAGAGTAGCTGTGCATCGCCATCAGCGTGTTTCCGCAATGTGATGGCCTGGTGAGCTATCCAGGGTGAACTCTGCCCTTGCCCAGAGTCGGCTGAGATGGGCACCAGCCTCCCTGTGACCCCAATTAGGATTAAGCAGTTCAGCAAAATGAATGAATGAACATGTCGAGACTAAGATTGCATGTTTGGTTACCTCATTTTTATTCCCTTCCATAATCAAGTTATTAAAATGAATTTATATTGATAAATTTATAGATGACGTGTATGGGGTTTACGAGTTCTCAGAAACAACTTGTCAGGTAAGGGAGATCATACGGGTGCTCTGCTTTTAGGCGATGCCTAAATCTATATAATTACTCTAACCTTAGCATTTGAATATCTTGACACCCTGAGAAATCTTAAAGAGGTGGAGAAAGAGATGTCAGAATGAATTTTTGTTTGCAAGATATGAGAACATCACACATTGGGTAGAAGACCTTTGATGGTTGATTGTGGTTTTTCTATTAGAAGAAAAATAGTCCACCTACAGGAGGCCAACTACATAAAGAAAGGACATATCTTGTAATTCTCCTCCCCTCAGCGAGATGATTGTAGCTTTTTGAGGGGTGGAGGGGTTTCTAAAAGTGATGATTAGGGCAGGAGAAAGCAAAAGTGAATGCTTTATGAATATTTCATGTAAATGTAAGCCCCACTTACTGGACACAGGGCCTGATTGATGGGAAAGTGGCTCTAAATGCCTCGAGTTTGAAGGGTTTCAGACTCCCCCCCTCTTCAGTGTCTACTTCAAGCACCACAGTTAATAGCAGAATAAAGATGTATTTAGGTGGAGAGCTCTTCATTAACGTTAAACTAAAGTCGTGGTATAAGATTTGTGTCAGTGGAGTAAAATGAAAAGAAGAAAGAGAGAGAAAAATAGAGGTAAAATTTAAGAAAAGATGTCTGGTGCTGCTAAAAACTGCATTTCCCACTCAATCTGCCATTTTCTTTCTCTGGCTATTATAAGACTCCCATTTTATTTTCAAGCTTCAGCAGCAAGCCTACAGGAGGTTGGTCATGTGATTGGGAAGAGAGTAGTCCATGGGTGGGAGAATCCAAAACAGTTGGTATTCTAAAGGTTAGGATATTTGCTGCAAGTATGTTACTAATAATTAAAAAAATTCCAACTTAAATACCCATTTAAAAAATACCCACTTTGCTGTGTTGGGTCACATGTGACTATAGATTATTAAGCATGCTGGTAGCTCAGGTAGTTAAGAGACATACTGGTGAATGAAACCCTTAACATGCAGGATAGGGTTCAAAACCTGCTGCACTCGTTTTAACTGTCCAAGAGTCTATAAATAAGAATTGGATTCAAAGTCTGGACATATTTGTAGAAGTGAACCAGGAGTTAAAAATGTCAAAAACGAGACAGCGGCAACAGTAGGGCTGGCCAGACGCACTGAATCTGAGCCTAAGTGGAAAACCAGCTGACGTTAGTCTGCTGTAGATGGATCATATAGACAGCCACCTGCATGGATCATGTAGACAACCACCTGCATGGCTGTCATTCATCTTTGTTCTTTCACACACAAACACAAATGCATATCAAAGTGACGAAAAAGATACTGGGCTTTAGTTATTTATTCTTGTATAATATTTGCTTGAACTGTGTATAATTTCACCAAACTGAGATCCGGGATCCCTCGCTACTTCGCGCTTCAATTTATGCGGCTTTAGTGCATCATGGTTTAAAAAAAAAAAAAAAAATTAATCAAAATATAAAAAATAACAAAATTAAGGAAGAAAAAGGGAAAAGTTAAGGAAAAATGCAGCAAAAACAAGGCCAATTATGCAAAAAAAAAAAAAAAACCCAAAACAAACAAAAACAAAAAACAACCCAAAACCCCCCAACAAAACTATGTACATTTTTGTGAGGTGCATGTCAGTATGTGTGTATTTATATTTTATTGACATCTTACACATTATTTTTGAATGTTTAATTGTTATTCTAAGCATTTATAGCATTGAATATGTATTTATTGATATTATATACACATATACATGTACGTATACGTCAGTCGGGGGGTTGGGGTGTTGAACCTACTTCGCGGATTTCAGTTATGGCGGGGGGATCTCGGTCCCAGTTAACAGCGGAAAGTGAGGGATCCTTGTATTAGCATTGTGTTATCCCTAAATTCTGTTTTATTTTGTTATTAAATAAATAAAATGATAATTACTGCACATTTCCAAAAAATGATGATGATGATGATGATAATGATGATGATGACAATGATGGTAATTCCTGTACATTTTTAAAAGGAATACACAAAAAATGTCCATGTTACCATTAACATCATACTGATTTCTTTTCTTGTTCCTTATATGCATTTTTCTAATCATGACAAGCCCATTTACGGGCAATCATCCATTTCACATCTGCCCCCTTTTTATGAACGTATTGTATATAATGAATTGAGCTAATTCCTTTGAGAAATCGAGGAGTTCATATTACATAATTCACCCCACCCCTCTTTTTTTTTTTTCTTTCCGACAGATATCCCCTGATGGGCCTTCAGAAACATATAGATAGCAGCAGTCATTACGATGAGTTAGGTTGGTTCGGTTATCTTACATTTCTTCAAGTGAAAAACACATTTTTATTTTTTTCATGAGTTAACTGTAACGTGCCAATCCTTTATGTCTCTCCACATAGAGAGTTTATTCATTTTTGTCTCAGACAGCATATCTTAAAATCTATTCTTCATATCAAATATAACACCTACAGGGGAATCTCTTTAAATGAGTTTCAGACTTTTTCTGGTACTGTATCTCCTATCCATTGTTATCATGCTCTGCTTTTAGATGGACACGATGTATGCCTTTGAATAAAATGAAATAGGAATGGCTTTTTAATGTTGTTATATATCCAGTGAAAGCTGGGACGAGTCCAAGGAAAGTGTAGCACAACACAGATTTTCATTTGCTCAATTCGGTTCGGAATCATAAATCAAACAAAATGTGTTACTGCATTTCCTTAAACACAATACATGGGAATAAAATGTCTTTTTTTCAGGTATACTGTATAGAGTATACTGTAGTAGAACTGTACGTATTACTACATTGAGTTCAATGGATTTTCTTAGCCTTCTACAATGGGCATTTCTAAAAGAATATGAAGATGAGAATTCACAGTAAATCATAATCATCATTGCATATTTTTGTCAACAGTTTTTACAGACAGTATGCAGTGTTCTGAATAAATTCTCATCTACAGTATTTTGTTTATTCTCAGTTATATTTCACCAGGGATTCATATTGTTGTTGATGTTACATTGCCATCTCAACATATCTGGTGCATGACGGAGACAAAAAAAAAAAAATAATTCTGTGGAATAGGAACTTACTCTGTTAGATGGCCACACTGCTTCCCTGTGATTTCACCTTCACCTTAGTTTCTATGGAGGTTGGGTTCACTTCCTTTTCTGATTTACCTTATCTCCCACCCTTCTCTCTCTCTCTCTCTCTCTCTCTCGCTCTTGCTCTCTGTGTGCATGCAAGTCTGCTGACACTCCGTTCCTGAGACTGAGCTTCCTCGTGTATGCACCTAACCACAGAACAAGAACCAATTTGATGCGCTTCATTGGTGTGTGAAGTCAGAGCACAAGGCAGAACCTCCCTTTATTTCTATAATGGTTTCTATTCCTCTTGCCACCAGTTATGCTTGCCCATGTAAATATGCACTTTTTTTTTTTTTTTTTTTTTTTTTTTACTTGAACCTAAAAAAAGTGCAAACCTTCTATTTTGGAAAACACATTAGTCCTGGCACGCTGGTGTGACTTGGCAGGTTATTGTTATTGCTCTTTAATTCAAACTGGTTCAAGGAACACAAGGATGCTTTCTGATAATGCTAAAGGCATCTATATCTGCCTATCAGACCACAAACAAATACCATGAGAGTGGTCCATTTGCAATCACAGTGCCTGAGTGAGGCTTTTCATGGCGTCTTGTCAGAGAGGATGCTGGTCCAGGTCAGCAGGGTGCTATTTTTCCAACACAGCTTCCAAAGTGAACCATGCTTTTAGAAACACTTTTTCCTGCATCTCCCTCTTTGAAATAAATGAGCGTGACATAAAGCAGAAAGGTGTGTTTGATCCAGAGAAATGTAAATTGTCTCTAGTCAGGTTTGTTTGTGCATTTAGATGTAGTACAGCATATGATCCAACACACAATAAAAACTCTGAGCAGAAAGTAACATGGCAACATCCTGATTGAAATCGAAGACAGAACACCTTTTTATTCTGGAAGGATAAATTTTGCCAATATATTTAAAGCTGAAATAAGCCTCTGGGATTTCACAGCAAGGAGAGGAACTGTAGTTAGAAACTGAGTGACCCCTTGTGCCTTGATCAGTCTGTAATTACCTGCCTTTAGCCCTCAAATCAAATGCATGTCATGATCCACAGGCTGTAGGATGCATTTTTTTGGCACATTTTGATGTTAGAGATTTACTCTAAAGCAGTGATTATCAAATAGTGGGGTGCGCCCTCTTGGGGTGGGGTGGTATGATGACGGCGGGGGGGCACAGTGTGATGACGGGGCATTCTTTCTGTATAACATGCTTTTCTGGAATAGTGTACAAGAATTAAGTGTAATTGCACCTCCACTCCAGTAGTTGACATTGTTATCTCATTGTTGCGCTATGGTGTAGCGGTTTTTTTGCACAAGCAAATGATATGAAGTGAAGTAAACAACCCCTCAATAAACAGCACAGAAAATTTTCTAACAGGAACAAAGGGAAAGGTGGAGAAAGTCGGAGATATTAAGACATAAATAAGTTGAATGAGTTTAAATAAGGATGTATTTGTTTATTATTTCACGCACATTGGTGCACTTTAAATCTTTTCTGTTACAGATTAAAAAACAATGTTAATGAAGTTTTTCTTTATTGTAAGTTGAACTATATTTCTTTCTTTTTTTGTTTTTAATGTTAATAATGATACAATGTTATGCAGAGGTGTACGAATGACAATTTTATAGACAAATAATACGATTTATCGTCGCTCGCCGGGGGCGATGAAATGTTTTTTTTTTGTTCCTGAAGGGGGCGTCACAAAAACTAATCTAGGAGCACTTCTCTAGAGTAAATATCATAAATATTACTTCATATGGAGGAAGTACAATGGAAAATAATTTTACTTTGATTTACTTAACGAGTAATGTTAATTGTCGCCCTTACAGATTAATTTTATGCATATGTAATATATTTAATGATACAGATAATACAAAAAGCACAAAACTGGTAATTTTTACTCCTTGAATTACTAGCATTGTGCGGAACCCTCAAAAAGCTTTCTATGATTGAAGAGTAACTTGGAAGATGATGTTGAAATATAGATAATATTAATACAGATATAATAATATAGACTTCACAGTGTGATTAGTTATACAGTATACTTATTCAGATTATACTTAGGTTTACAAACTTGGGTTTATCTTTATATAGTCAATATTAAATAAGAAATGAAGTGTGAAAACATTTTAATCTGGCATTTATACATGTAATACATTTTTAAATCAGTTCTGGTGTAAATAACTGCATTCACTTGCATGGAATTCTATCTGTAGCAAAAAATGTCCATCATACAGAAAACAAAAAATGTGCTTCCTGTGTAAATTCACCTTGAGTGTATAATTTACAAGTTTATCTTAACCACCAATATATTCATAATATATATATTTTTTTTTTTTTTGGGGGGGGGGGCGCAAATGAAGACAACAACACAAAAGGTAAGCATATTTTTAATGTCAGATTTATGTATGCAAATTTCTTTAACATCATTCATATTGCTTCCATGTGAGTTTGGTAAATACGTGAATTTTAATTTTGAAAGTAAATGTACAATAAACACTTCAGTAGTTTAATAGACACCAACAATAGACACCAACATTCAGGATTATATATGAATACTTTGTGGACATCTTTAATATTTCATTAAGGTACAGTTAGTATAGTCAGAATAATACACTAAAAGGTAATGTTTTTTTAAGTAGTATCTTTTCTCTATTTCTTGTAATGACAAAGTGATGTACTTCATAAAAACTTCATGGGATTTAACATAAGCCTGACATAAATCCAAGCGCACTGCTTTATAAAAGATTTATTCAGTGGTGATGAATGTCTTATATGAAAGGCCAATGTAGATACCAATTCAAATGATATGTTACCAAATATTGCACATACACATGAGCAAGATGGTGCAACGTAGTATTGACATAGTGGAATGGTATGGTACTTTATATAATACTGAACACTATTATACATTTATGAGAATTGCATGTAAGGAGATGCTGTTGAATCTTATTTTTAGAAGGAAGAAACAAAATTAGGATGTTTCTTTAAGCGCGGGTTTGTTAAAAGCAGATTCGGAATCTTAGGCATGTTCCCATTCATCTGATTAATGATCGGTTTGACTACAAAGTAAAATGAAACGTGAGTTGAAAAGAGTTCATCTGTGTACCTGAACCACTCCAGGAGTATTATAATCATCTGTTCACTAATCTATTACCACCGTCTTTTCCTAATAGTTTTTTTCCCACATTTTATATTGCTACATAAACATCGTGTTATAAACGGTATAAACAAATAGTGTTAGTCACTGCTAAATTCTGATTGGTCTTTCATAAAAGCAGGTTGATCAGTAGTTCTAGCTAAAGATATAAGGGTAAATATGAATTTATATGAACTGAACTATGAAGAGTTCAGAGGCAAAACCCTGTAAATGTCAAATTCTTGAAAAATGAAAACTTGCTCATGAGCTGATGAAGAAATGCATTTTTCTGCAAAACCCTGGTAAGGATTAGAGTAAATCCAAGCCGATGAGTAGTTTGTTTGCAGAAGCTCGTAAACACCTTCCATATTTGCATGTAAAACCACATAGTGTGCAGTGCGTCAATCATAGACATGCCTTAGGTCACAAGATATACGTATACACCCATATTTGCTATGTTAGCATGCCGAAATCAAAGATTAGCCTAAGTTAATCTATTTAATTAATCAAGTTAATTTGTTTAGTGTGCATGGCTGCATTTTTTTTTTTTTTTTTTTGTAAAATGTAAATCGGTGTTCACTCGTAGACTTTATTTATATTGATTCAGCAATATTTTTTTAATAAAGCCTAGATTTTAGAGGTAGACTTACTGAATTTTGCAAAGAAATGAAAGGTGGACTTATTGTGTTTTGTACACAAAGCAAACTAAATTTGCTCGGAACTGAGTTTTTGAATGGAGGTTTATTTTTAACAATTTGATATTCTGTTCAGTGTCCCTTAACTACGTATACCATAATGAAAAAGGAGAAAAGAGGAATACTTACCACCAGGTTAATCGGTTGTGAATTTATATTTATATATAAATCATTCATTCATCCATTCATTTTCTGAACAGCTTAATCCTAATTAGGGTCATGGGGAGGCTGGCACCCATTTCAGCCAACTCTGGGTGAGGGCACAGTGCACCCTGGACGGTGTGTGTGTGTGTGTGTGTGTGTGTGTGTGTGTGTGTGTGTGTGTGTGTGTGTGTGTGTGTGTGTGTGTGTATACAGTATACTGTATATATATATATATATATATATATATATATATATATATATATATATATATATATATATATATATAATTTGGTAACAACGACCACACAGTAAAATACTTGGGATGTGAAGTTTTCTATGAAGAAACATTTATTTAGTAGTTTTGAAAAGAGAGTACAAGGTCAACCGTTTGTCAAAATAAGTTTTCTGACAGTGGAAGGTTTACGGGATACTGTATCTTTGTGACTTTGTGACTTTCAGTTTCTGATTATGTGTCAAGCTGCAGCTTATTGTCTTGTCAACTTCAAAATAGCAATGAATAACAGTAGCGAAAATATTAGTGAACTTGTCTTGGCAGATGTGTAATGTAACTATTAGTGGTTAAAAGGAATGATATAAATGTTAATTCATATATGAAAAACATTGCATTCATTGCCAAATGATTGTTGTTGAAGAGGAAGAAAACACTTGCTATTTTAAAAACAAAAATATTCACACCACCAACGTTGATTCTTTTATTTTGAATGCATACCTGTCATTTTTCACTCTTTATATTTTTTGTGCAATTATTTATTTTTATATTGCAGGAACAGGAACAATCCTCTCCAAACCTCTGAAAATATACTAAACTTTTGAGCAAAATCAGCATTGATTATCAGTAACACAGCTGTTTTCCTTGCTGTATTATTATTATTATTATTATTATTATTATTATTATTATTATTATTATTATTGTCAAAATTCTACATTCAGCATTCAAAAATCTCAACGTTTCTTGTTTCTTATGCACCCTGATTGAATGGCTCAGCACTTTGTTTTGCTATACTGCACCAATCAGACCACTGATTCCATAACTAGAGTTAGCAGTTCAATCCCAGACCATGCGGTTTTCTTCTCACGGGATTTAGTGAGCACAAAAAGTCCTGGGCAGCCACGGAAAATGGAGACCCCCTTGCACTGCCTCTTGATGCAACTGTCCTCTTAATGCGAGTGGCATGGTGTGTCCATGAGTAAATGATTTGCATGACAATCTCCCATATTGTCCTTCTTTCAATATGCTTCTTATCCTCCACTCCCTGACCCATGCAGAATTGAGCTTCCCATTTTTGCTCCCCATATGTCCAGGAATTTCATTTTTCAGTTCCTTCAAACATCTTAAAATCCGAAATCCGATTTGGCAATGAACCTCTCAATAGTCTTGTCTTTTGGCTTTTCCTCTTTTTGTAGAATACTATATAACTTTAGTAGTAGTAGTAGATTTATTTTGCGCTTTATCCATACTGTAATATTATGCTCAAAGTACTCTGGGGATTGTTCAGAAGAAGGCTTGGCGAAAGTGATGAGTTTTAACTGAGGTTTTGAACGTAGGATAACTTTCAGATTGACGGACATCAAGCGGAAGATTGTTCCAAACTTTAAATAAAATTAGTTAAATCATTACTCAAAATTGAATAAAAATAAACTTTGGAGTGAAAAAGGGGGATCTGAAATACTTACTATAAAAGTAAACCACCGAAGAAATGTTCAAACAAAGAAGTACAGCAGACAGTAACAGCTTACCCGTACCAAATAATAACCAGGCAGGCTAAAATGCCAAATTTTAATATATTTATAAAGGATTATCAATTTCATTTCAAAAACTTGAGTTTCAACAGACATGTTTACACCCCACTGTCAAAGTATATGTTATTTACACCCTTATTAGGCTGACTTGCATATTAAAGAAATGAATGTTAAATAATAAATGACAAAACTTCGGGTGAACTGATAAACCAGACTCATATTTGGACAGTTAACATCAGCAGCTCAGTCATCATAACTTTGTTAGTAAAACATTTTATATTTTTATTTGGAATCAATTTTAATTCTTTATTTTAATTAATTTGTCAAATACAGGGAGTCCTCGGTTTACACCGGTTCCGACTTACACCCTTTCGTGGTTACAAGTGCGCCCCCATAAAAATATAAAAAATAATATTTCTCGGTTACGTAAACAAACTCGAACTAGTTTCGGCGCACGAGGTGGAAGAATACGCTGTGTTGTCGTTGTGGGCCAAGGAAGACGGCGTCGCGTCCCTTCGCTCAGTCTCGGTACTGTAAATTACGCGTCATTACGTCTTACGCGGTTACGTAAACAAACACGAACTAGTTTCGGGCGCGCGAGATGCAGCAAGCGTTGGCAACTTTTGAGGCTCAGGATCCCAACTTGGAAAGGTTCACTAGGGTTTCCAGAGGCATCATGGATTTGATGCAATGCTACAAGGAGATCTTGGATGAGAAGAGGTTGCTCTCTGTCCAGTCGAACCTGGAGCAGTATTTTAAGAAGGTAGAGAGAGGCCTGCAACAGATCCTGTACCCTCTACCTCAGCTGCATCTACTACTCCAGGCTCACCTGCCCCAGCTTCTCCAGCACAATAAGCCTGGGTCTCCCTCCCGCACTGTATTTCATTCTTGTGGTAAGGAATTGTTTTCTCTATTTTTAATACTTTTTTATGTCATTAACTGTTACATTTTATTATAGCACTGTACGTAACGTACTTTTCAGTATATTTTATGTTATGCTCCGACTTACACTGAAATTTGGGTTACATCGCGTCTTAAAAATGGATCAGTGTCGTAAACTGAGGACTCCCTGTAGTTGCTTGCAATATGCAACTGAGGGCATTGGTGGCCTCGTGGTAAAGGGCGCTGGATCACTGATCCTAATTTGGGGGTTCGAATCCCACTCTTCCACAAGGTTGTCACTGTCCTGCCCAGTGTAGCTAACTGGGTGATCAAAGGCCAGCCATGTCTCTCACTGTCTATGGTGTGAGGTTCATGTAAAAGAACCATTGCTGACTTTCAACAAGAGTAGCTGCAAAGCCGTCAGCGTGTTTCCGCCCTGCGATGGCCTGGCGAGCTGTCCAGGGTGTACTCTGCCCTCGCCCGGAGCCAGCTGGGATGGGCGCCAGCCTCCCCGCAACCCTAATTAGGATTAAGCGTTTACAGGAGATGGTGAATGAACTGAATATGTAACTGTTTAGAAATATTTCTTTATGCAAAATGTGTCAAAGCATGACATGTAATCCTTTTTATCCAATAATACAACAGGTAATGCAAGTGCAAAAAGCAATGACACTGGATACTCCTTCCAAAAATGTTAAAGGGTTGTTCTTTCACAGTATCAACAACTGCAAGTTTTTAAGGATTGTTCATGTGACGTGGTCCAGAATACACTTGGTTTTAAACTGTGTTTTGGGTGATCAGATCACAAATCTACAGCTGTATAGAATGTCTGTTTACACATCTGTACATCATACATCTTCAAGGTGTGTTGCTGCCTTTTACTCAAGTCGGATGAGATAGGCTCCAGCCTCTCTTCTCTGCAATTTCAATACTGCCTATGTATTGTTTCCGATTGCATGCATTTCAGAACAACAAGTAGTCTACTTCGTGGTGTTTGTTTAGATTTGTTGTTAGTGCATCCCTCTCCTTGTGAGGTGTGACTGTAATGAGATAATTAATGCTATTCCCTTCTCCTGTCACTGGTATTAATACTATTATTGTTTTATCTGATCAGGATCTGTTCATCTCAAACTTCGATTGTCTACACAGCTTGTAGCACACTGCAGAAAGTGTGGAGCTCACCTGACCTGCCTTTCTAATGGTTAAAATGTGTAAAAAATAAATGAAAAAAAGATCACATTTTATTTCGTTTATTTTTTCCTTTATGCTTCCACCTGAGATTAAGGGAGGAAGGGACGAGAAACATACACTGGCCAACCCTGGCTGGCCCATCGCTGTTACTCATGCCACTATTCTAGCTCACGTGACATTCTGGGATACATTCAAGTGAAAATTTACATTCTGAAGATGGCCGACATTGGCTCTCACTATCATTCTAAATAGTGTCTGTGCATAGAAGATGCAGCTTTGCCTCTGCACACTTTTATTTCTTAACAATGGAACCAGTATGAAAATAATTTTGTTCTGTAACAGTGTATTAAACATAACCCAGACTTTCACTGGATTAAACAGCTATGAATATGGAGTATGGCCATTTATTTATAATTGATAGGAAAAACTGGCCGGGTTTCATTACATTCTGATGATAAGAAGAGTGGTTTTAACATCAAGAATAACTACTGGGTTTGCTTTTGAATTTCCTTTTGATTATAAATTCCATGGCTATGACAGTACCTACATAACACAATGGACACAATAGCCACCTTTCAGTACTTAATTTTTTTTATACTTTCTCAAGAGACGCTACAACAACGCCTTAAGATTACCCAGAGCAGCCATATTTCTGGAGAGTTGCATTTACAAAATCAGCTTTAATACCATGGCGAAAAAGTTTTATCTTTGACCTATCACTAACTGCTCATGAGTCAAAATAGTAAACAGCATTTTATCAACACTTTATTATTTCACATAGTAGTCTAATAAATAAATCAGTTTTTGGTGTATGCCCAATAAGTGCATCTATTTAGTTCTGCTATTTCTCTTTCACACGCAAAACCTGACTAGAAAGCACTAAATCATGAGTCACCGCCATGTGGCTACTTGTTTGAATGTGAAGCATGCCTAATGTGGTTGTAATCTTAGAAATTTTTAACACAAAGCAGAATTCACGCTAAAATTAACTGACGAAATGAACACAGACAAATTGCACAAGTTCAAGTACGCTGAATTTTCCAGTGAATATATTCCTGAGTGCTGCACAGAATGAACTGACAACAAATGAAACAAAATGAAAAAGAAGTCCGAATGAGATGAAAATGATTTCATAATATCTCTAACAAATTAGAGCAGAAGTTAAGTAGATGTTCACTAGTTAACTAATGTTTTAATGAATGGCTAACAAACTGTGCGCACACTCACGATGATGTCCATGAATTTAAACCAACCGTGTAATGTTTGTATGCAGGTATAAAACATTCATGCATTGACTCTTGATTTCTCCATCACAGTAGCATTCCACGAATTGACATCTAAAGATGCCAAAGTTCAAGGGTGGGCACATGAAGAAGATACCCGAGAAGAAGCATATGAAGCAGCCATCCCCCTGGCAACGATGCAAAGCTGCATCTACAACTCCAGCACAACTACCTACACCTTTACTTTCAGTTCTCAAAAAGTGAAGCGAATGGATCTGAGTGACTTTGACAGGGGGCAATTTATCATAGATAGAGGGCTGAGACTGTTCATTTCCAAAATTACATTCTTGGGTGCTCCTGCTTTGTAGTGGTTACTACCTACAAATGAGGAAAAAGCCCAGAAAAAAAAATCACAGAAGCCTAGGGCTTACTGAAACAAACAGGGACACACATAGGGTAAAATATTTTTAAATAGAACTCACGTGGATCTTCCTGGGCAGGGCTAAAATAATGCAAAGATAGAAAAAAACCCTTCATCATTAAAAATCCAGGCTGGGTGTTGCAAAAGACCATAAAAATTGGACAGCAGAAGGCTGGAATAATGACATTTTCTCTAATGAGTCCAATTTTCAGCTTTTTCCATCAACCGGTCATGTATTAATCCAGTCCAATTCTTTTGTTCTTTAGCAAACTTCTGCTGGCCATTCTTTACCTCTCACAAATGTGGACCTTTCTTTTAACTTTGCATCATCTTGACCCTGTAAGAGGAACATGTTTCAGACATGAATTCAGTCACAGACACATACACACACACACACACACACACACACACATACATATACATATATATATATATATATATATATATATATATATATATATATATATATATATCCATCAAGTGGTACCTCGTCTAACAAGTGTTGTTTTTCCATGGTATGAGCTTTGAACCCACCAAAAATCTGCTTCATCCAACGAGAGAAAAATCAATTTATGAGCTCTCCTCAAAATGGTTTTTCTGGGCTGATTAGCCTCATATTCTTCCGCGAGGATTCCTCTATGCTCCGAGAACGCCTTGTCACAGTGCTTCTCAATTATTTTCTGTGACGGTTTAAAAAAAAAAAAGCACCCCCTCTCCAGCACATGACAACAAATAGTATTTACTGCACTTCATATAGTTTGCTCGGTGTTTTTGCCCTACACCATAGCATGACAATGAGAGCACCACAGCCAACTACTGTAGTGGATGTGCAATTACACTTAATTCTAGTACAGTATGGCAAAAAAAGCATCTTCCCCAGGGACATACGTGCCCCCCTGGCTTCACACCGTGCCCCCCAAGGGGGGCACAGTACACTATTTGAGAAGCTCTGGCCTTGTGCAAACTCACCACGAGTCTTTCCCCGCTGGCATTTGTAGGTTGCACGAGCACAAAATTGTCCTCCTCTTCCTCCTCCTCCTCTTCCTCCTCCTCCTCTTCTAGTAGCACCATCTCATACCTGCCCATGTGACATCTTTGCCCAGTCAATGATCGGAATTATCTTTAATATATTTGCTCAAATATGCATGTTTGTATCATGTGATATGGCTTTTGGAGGGGGTGAAACAAATTAATTGGTTTTCTGTTATTTCTTATGGGAATAATTGTTTCATCTAACAATTTTTTTTGGCTTACATGCTTGCCCTCAGAATGAATTAAATTTGTTAGGTAAGGTATCACTGTGTGTGTGTGTGTGTGTGTGTGTGTGTGTGTGTGTGTGTGTGTGTGTGTGTGTGTGTGTGTACACACACACAGTTGTGTTCAAATAATAACAGTGAGACATCACTAACCTGAACAATCAGTGTTTTTGGTAGAAATTATATTTATACATCGCAAATAATCTACTAGCAGGTTTATTAGAGTAATAGAATCCAACAGACCCAACAGTTATGACATGTATGCTACTGATTCAGTGTAATTGAATCACTAATTGAAAGAGGTGTGTTCAAAATAATAGCAATGTTGAGTTCAATTAGTGACGTCATTCATGCATGAAAAATAGGTTCCAATTTTTGCCCGTATTTAAGGAAGGAAATCAGCAAATGTTGTACAGGATGGTTATAGAGCCTTTCTCTCTGAAATTCTGAGGAAAATGGGTCATTCCAGACATTGTTCAGACAAACAGCATACCTTGATTTTAAAGGTCATTGGGGAAAACATATTAAAAAGTGCAGGCAATGATGGGCTGTTCAGCTAAATGATCACAAATGCTTTATAATGGCAACTGAAACCTGAAAGATGTAGAAGAAGTGAAAAACTACTATTCAAATGGATTGAAGAATCATAAAAATTTCAAGGAAAACTATTCATTTATTCATTCATTTTCTGAATCGCTTAATCTTAATTAGGGTCATGGTATACCCTGGACAGCTTCAGCCAACTATCAGCTCTAGAAAGATTAAAGAAGGTGTAAAGTTATCTGTTAGTTCTGTTACAATTAGAAGATGCCTATGTGAAGCAGTGAAGCCCGCAATGTCTCACTGTATAAAAAAAAAAAGAATGCGCTGAAGAGGTTACAATTCGCCGAAGAGCACATTGACTGACCTAAAGAGAAATGCCGCAACATTTTGTGGGCGGATGTATGATTGTTCTTTTTGGGTCTAGTGGCTGGAGACAGTTTGTCAGACGATCCCCAAAGACTGAATTGAAGCCACAGTACACTGAGAAGACAGTGAAGTCTGGTGGCACAACCAGCATGCTATGGGGATGTTTCTCATACTATGGTGTCGGGCTTATACCGGAGATCATGGATCAGTTTGAAAACATTACAGTACATGAGTAAACGGGCAACATCTTGGTTCCAGACCAATGAGATTGACGTTATGGAGCGGCAGCCCAATCCCGGACCTTAATCCAATAGAAAACTTGTGGGGTACCATTAAAAATGCAGTGTCTGAGGCAAACCCAAGAAATATAGAAGAACTGTAGAATGTAGTCGAATCATTCTGGCTAGAAAACCTGCTCACAGGTGCCAGACGTTGGTTGATTCCATGCAACAAAGACAACAGCAGTTCCCAGAAACAATGGTTATACAACTAAATATTAGTTCAGCGATTCAAAGAAAAACAAAATTTTACAACATTTTTCAGTTTATACGGTGAATGAGTTTGTAAAGAAGAAAGCAGACACTGCTATTTTTTCAACAGTCTGATATTTACTTTTATTCTCTTTCTTTAAAGGAACAATACAAATTTAAGATATTTTTCTTTATTTTTTCATTTGGAATATAATGTGTAGTGTTCCAATTTGTGTATATGGAAATAAAAGCCTAAAAGCCATAATAAGGATTTTGAGCTTTATTCACTTTTTTAAACACACTTCTGTGTGTTTCTGAAAAAGTAATGTCCAATCTAGGTTTTTTTTTTCTTTTCTTTTGATGATCAGTGATTGGTGGAAACAGGTGGAAGGTGTGGCTATTGTTTGGTTGAAGTGAAAACCTGCACCCACACCGGCCCTTTGCCGTGTGAGTAAACGTGAGTGTGCCGTGTGAGTAAATAAGCGCCTTGTGGTGCACCCGTCGGCCACCGTAAAGTACAACATTATTTTGTAAAGCCATGGAGCCGCACCAGAAAGGTGAAAGAGCCGCATGCGGCTCCGGAGCCGCGGGTTGCCGACCCCTGGTATAGATCTACATGTAAATTTGATCTGTAACTTAGAAGTTATAGCATGCAAAACATGCACATCATATTATATCATCTTTATGTGATATTCAACTGTCATATAGTTGTGTGTAGTTTGGCCGTAAGCTGTGCGAGGGCGCTGTGTTGCGAAGACGTAAATAGTGCAGTTTTGCTACAGCCATACAAATCAAGCAAGTGGAATTTGTTGAAAGCATGAGGATGATGGAGAATGATTCATACAGGATTAATCAGGGATCAAAGTTGCCATTATTGTGAACTTTTAAAGCGTATTTGCTACTGACATTGCATACATATTTGTAAGAAGATGATTTTGAATAAAGGATTTATATACTGTATCGCCAAAAAGTTCACCTTGACAACTTTTTTGTAGCCAGACAAAGATATTTTCCGTGATTGGGCCGGCAATCTGGTAAAGGTGGTTTTCTATAGATTAGAGGGCGGGCCCTGGTAGGCGATCTCTGTTAACAATCGCAACTGTTTATAATTTACCTTGTGTTAGTTGTGTAGGTTGTATTTTAGGTCTCTTTCTGAAAAAGTCCTAGATATTTCCTCGCCGCATACAGTTGTTTATAAATAATCTTATTTTGAATCCGACATTTGTTGAAACTAAGAAATGCAAAGAAATGCAAATCGAGCCTCAAAAACAAAACCGTGTCACCCATGCGTACCAAGTACACAAGTGCTGAGCAGCCATGTACGTTGTTCTCTGTCTAAAACCACAATTATAATCCCTTATCTCAAGTTACATGTTATATGAAGATGAATGAAACCGTACAATCCTAAAAAAAAAAAATCTTTCAAATTTATTTTTTAAAAAACGTTTCAGAGTAGACGGCAGCAGGGCTATTCTAGGCGGCAAAATCGGCAGCTAATGAGTGTGCTGATATATATATATATATATATATATATACACACACACACGCTGATGGCTTTGCAGCTTCTCTTTACGAAAGTTAGCAATGGTTCTTTTACATGCCTCTCACCATAGACAGTGAGAGACATGGCCCGCCTTTGATAACCCAGTTAGCCGCACTGGGGAGGACAGTGGCAACCATGTGGAGAGTGGGACTCGAACCCCCAACCTTTGGATCAGCAATCCAGCACCCTATACCACTAGACCACCACTGCCCACATATATATATATATCTATATATATATTATTATTATTATTTTATTTTTATTTTTTTAAACAAGCATTCAGACACACATAGGGGAAATTTGGAACAGCCAATTAACCTAATTTGCACGTGCTCGACTCATAAAAACTGGAGCAGTTGGAGAAAATCCATGCACGCGATCATATGAACGCCACACAAAATCACCCTCATTGAGTCCAGGATTCAAACCCAGGACCTTTCTGTGAAATAAATGAGGTTAACATTACACACAGAATTATATTTACATACCAGACATTTACACCTCTTTGTATACAAAATAACTTACCCGATATATTAAAATGATTTTGTGTCTGTCATGACATCATGTAAATTGAACCTCATGTTGCGTTTTAGTGTAGCCTCCCCACTACATGATTATATGGCTAAAAGTTCTCTGTTTCTGGAAAGACATCAAAGGCACCACATCTGTTCATGAGCAAGTTATGAGTAGTGAAATAGTGCAGACAGGTAGCAGAATCATCATTAAGGAAATGAAAACTTCGAAATGTGTGGTAAAATGTGTTATTATAAGCATTTATAGCATTTGTAGCATTTGGTATGTATTTATTGATATTATATACACATATACATGTATGTATACGTAATTCAGGGGTGGGGGGGTGATCCTAATTCGCGGATTTCGATGGTTGCGTGGGGATCTCGGTTCCAATTAACCGTAGAAAGTGAGGGATCCCTATATACAGAATATATATATATATATGTATATGTATGTATATATGTATGTATATGTATATGTATGTATATATGTATATATATATATATGTATATGTATATATATATATATATGTATATATATATATATATGTATATATATATATATATGTATATATATATATATATATATATATATATATATATATATAT
>CM045732.1:59013495-59020995 GCA_024760905.1 Plotosus lineatus
CAGTCACATCACATTCATTCCTTATCTGCTCTCATTCCTACACTGCTCCACAACAGTAATTAGTATTCCCTTCCTTCTCTTCCCTGGAACTCAGGAAGGCTGGCAGAGTGACCACCAGAAAGGCCACTTCTCCAAGGAGGAAATAGGACCAAAGTCTGAGTGCAGGAAAAAGATTATAACAGAGGAAAGTGTTTGGGTTGTGTTGCGTGCACAGCCAGATTATGGCATTTGTTAATTAAACGTGCATATCATTGAGTGAATTTTGGGTAGTGGTGATTTTAAAGGGCGCTGGATCGCTGATCCTAAGTTTGAGCGTTCGAGTCCCACTCTTCATAAGGTTGTCACTGTCTGTCTCTTCTCCCCCCCCTCTGCAGCTACCTGGGTTATCAAAGGCCAGCCATGTCTCTCACTGTCTATGGTGAGAAGTTCATGTAAAAGAACCATTGCTGATTTCCGTAAAGAGTAGCTGCAAAGCCGTCAGCGTGTTTCTGTCCCTTGCTAAAGGGTTGTGTCAGGAAGGGCATCCGACATAAAAGCCGATGCCAAATCAAACGTGCGAATCAGATGATTCGCTGTGGTGACCCCTGAAAAAAGGGAATAGCCAAAAGAAAAAGAAGATCATTGAGTGAATTTATATTGCGTAATAAGAAAACAGGAGAGTCCACTGACATACTGCAAATGTTGAAAGATAACTTCAGTAAACTATAAGCAGCACATACATAATTTTTAAATCCATTTTCAAACATTTAAGGACTTCATATTATATCCGGAGTTTGTAATAGAGTTGGTATTAAAACAGAATTCCCACAACAAAATATTTCCAATTTTTTGCTTGTGCTATGGCAGACACAACTTCATTTTATGTTCATTTTTTGTAACCGCTTAATCCTAATTAGGGTAGCGGGGAGGCTGGTACCCATCCCGGCTGACTCCGGGCGAGGGCAGAGTACACCCTGGAAAGCTTGCCAGGCCACCACAAGGCGGAAACACGCTGACGGTTTTGCAGCTACTCTTGTCAAAAGTCAGCAATGGTTCTTTTACATGAACCTCACACCATAGACAGTGAGAGACATGGCCGGCCTTTGATAACCCAGTTAGCTGGACTGGTTGAACAGTGACAACCTTGTAGAAAATGGGACTCAAACCCCCAACCTTTGGATTTTTTTCTGACGTAATGATGCAATGACGCTGCATCCATTGTTTACAAATGACAGACTGAACATGCCCAGTTCTTCCCAGTTCAGTGCGTGTTACCCTTGTATTAAGACGTCGTCTTTGTGATCTTTGTGTTTACACTGTTTTGTGGACTTATGTAACCCTAAGCAAATATGCTTGGTCAGGAGCGTAAGCCTACAAGCATGGGTGCAAGTTTTCCAGCATATGCCAGAATTTCTGGTTTTCCCAAGACTGAATTAACTGTCTTCTCCGATCGGCGCAATCTACCATGCATGCTCAGTTAAGCAAAGAGAGTTGTAAAATTAATGAAAACCCAAATCCAGAAGAGAAAGAGAACTCTCCGCTCTGCTGGTGATTCACATCAGTGCAGGCTGAGTACTAAACGAGTATTCAACGGCACCCTTGCTCACTTGAAAGACCGGAAGTCCGGATAATCCACGCTTTGTCTCAAGCACAAGCAAGTGAACTACTTTCAGAAAAATCGGACAATTCCTGAGCTCCTGGAGTGCGAGGCATGTTACATAACCTTAGCACAACTTCTTGAACATTTATACAGTAATCTGACTCGTATTCATTTAAGGTGAGGGTAAAGTCTGTTGGGCTTTTTACACCCATGCCTAGTGGCTCATCAGGTCGGTGCTTATTCCCAGTTTCCATAGCATGAAGCGACTAGGAGTCCAACTCCTCCTGGATGGGATGCCAGTCCATCGCAGGTTACCCTCCCAGGATATTTGTACTGGTACCCATTTATACTGCTGGGTGAACAGAGGCACACTTGTGGTTAAGATTTTGCCCAGGGGTCTTAGCACAGTGGGAGTCTAACTGGGATTTGAATTCACAACTTCCCAATCATGACCCAGCACCCTAACCACTACACCACCAGCTCCACCAATTCATTAAAGGTAAATGATTAAATTTACTGAAGGCTTCAGTTTTAAGGATGTCTATTTACTTGAATCTGGTCTCTGTACAATTACTTCACTGTTTCTTAGGCCTATAATTACCGCCTATCTTTAAGTGACCTTATCCCCTTTTCTCTCTCTCACACACACACACACACACACACACACACACACACACACACACACACACACAATTACTTAAAAATACTGTAAAATTCTTCAGGAAAACATGCTGCCCTTTGAAAGTTATCAATAGGAAGAAGATTCACCTTCCAACATGACAGTGACCCAAAGTTTACCACAAAGCAGCTGACAGAGAAAAAGGTGAGTGTCCTTGCACGGTCTAGTCAGAGCCTAATCCTAATTCCTATTGAAAATCTGTGGAATGATTTAAAGATTTCAGTCCACCAATAATCATCACCCAATCTGACAGCTGTAAAGCGGGGAGGGCAAACACTGCAGTCTAAACTTTTTATGATTGGTAGACAAATATCCTGACAATTTGTAATCAAAGCAAAAGGTGGCTCTGCAAAGTATTTATGTACATCTATTAATCACCTCAGTGATTCTGGGTTTTTTTTTTCTGAATTTTTGCTGTTATATCTTTTACTTGATAATTATAAGTAGTTGAGTCATGTCATAAGAGCCTGTAGTAGATGTGCTTTCCTGTCAGTGTCTCACAGTAGTAGTATTATGGTGTAAAGTAAGCCCATGAGGTTGTGTAATTCCAGAGGTATGAAGGCTTATTTTTAACATATGTGACAATGTGATAGGAATCGGGGATTTTTTTTTTCCATGCTGTATCTCAACAACCAATGAAGCCAGTGTTATGAACTTGGGAATGTGAAAATATGAAACAATATTTGTACATTCTTGACAAAATATATTTTTGTGGGTCTGGAAAAGTCACATTAAAAAATCACATATTAGTCACAGAATGTTAAAGAAGTTCACAAAACTATACCTTATTCTACTTGTTTATATCCCAAGCTATGCGGTAACCCATGTTCAGCATGCTGAAGAACTTAAACCAAAATATATTCTTCTTCTTCTTTTCCTTTCGGCTGTTCCCTTCAGGAGTCGCCACAGCAAATGATCTGCCTCAATCTCTCCCTATCCTCTGCATCTTCTACTCTTACTCCAACTACCTTCATGTCTGCCTTCACCACATCCATAAATCTTCTCTTTGGTCTTCCTCTGGGCCTTCTGCCTGGTAGTTCCAACCTCAGCATCCTACTACCAATATACTCACTATCCCTCCTCTGTACATGTCCAAACCATCTCAATCTAGCCTCTCTGACTTTGTCTCCAAAACATCTAACATGTGCTGTCCCTCTGATGTACTCATTCCTGATCCTATCCATCCTCGTTACTCCCAAAGAGAACCTCAACATTTTCATCTCTGCTACCTCCAGCTCTGCCTCCTGTCTTTTCCCCAGGGCCACTGTCTCTAAACCATACAACATCGCTGGCCTCAACACCGTCTTGTACACTTTTCCTTTCATTCTTGCCGATACCTTCCTATCACACATCACACCAGACACTTTTCTCCATCCATTCCAACCTGCCTGCACGCGCTTCTTCACCTCTTTTCCACACTCTCCATTGCTCTGGATTGTTGAGCCTAAGTACTTAAAATCCTCCACCTTCCTTATCTCTGCCCCCTGTAACCTCACCGTTCCTCTTGGGTCCTTGTCGTTCACACACATGTATTCTGTCTTACTGAGACTAACCTTCATTCGTCCTTTCCAGGGCATACCTCCACCTCTCTAGATTTTCCTCCACTTGTTCTCTGCTCTCACTACAGATCACGATGTCATCTGCAAACATCATAGTCCATGGAGCCAAAATTAGACCAAAATATATTATTTGTTAAAATTCAATGTTCAAAATACAAAATGTTCACAATTCAAAAAATGGTGCAAATTTTCAAGGCTTTGTAATTTTCAACTGAAAAAAACCCCAGTAATATTACTGAGCATACAGAATAAATTTTTTCACAAATTATTAAACTACATTAGAAGTAGTAGGGCAGTGGTGGCCGAGTGGTATAGGTGATGGATCACTGATCCTAAAGTTGGGGGTTCAAGCCCCACTCACCCCAAGTTGTCACCCACCACCATCACCACCACCACCCCAGTGCAGCTAAATCAGTTATCAAAGGCCGGCCATGTCTCTCACTGTCTATGGTGTGAGGTTCATGTAAAACAACCATTGCTGACTTTCGACAGCAGTAGCTGTAAAGCCGTCCGCGTGTTTCTGCCCTGCAATGGCCTGGTGAGCTGTCCAGGGTGTACTCTGCCCTCACCCGGAGTCAGCTGGGATGGGTGCCAGCCTCCCCACGACCCTAATTAGGATTAAGCGGTTACAGAAAACAATGAAATGATGAAATCCTTCAACATGCTGAAAATGGATTACAGTACTTCATAACCTTTGATATAAATGAGCTGTGAATATGTTGTGGTTTAATGCACCTTTTTAAAAAAATGTTGTGACTTGTATGTATTCCGACTCTTTCCCATGACTGGTTTTGATCAAAAAGTTACATTTTTTCAGACTTCCAAAAAATACAAAATATGCATATATTTTATTGAGGGGTGTTTTTTTGCATTCACATGTGCCAAAAAATAAGTGTGTCAAAAATGATGTCTCTGGCATTATTTTTATTTGTTCCAAAGAATCCATTGTAAACTCTTAAACCTCTATTGCCTTGCCAAATATAATAATAATGTAAATGTCCATAAGTCTTTATAATATACTACTACTGTGCAAAAAAAATTAACAAAATTTAAGATAAATTGCAAACAACTTTCTGAATATACATCTATTTTACCAACTTTTATTAATAAAATATACAGCTGGAAATACAATTGGAATGTTTTGTCTGTGCACCTTCATTTCAGGCTGCAAAACAACACAATGGCAATAATTGAAAGGGGGGAGACTCTTTTCTATACCACTGTACAGATGATATTTTGTAATATACTGTATATTTGTTTGAAATGCACTGTCATTTCTGCTTGTAGTCATTCTTTCCTGATTTTTATCTTGGTGGAAGTATCCATCCTAGTCCTGCCTGCAAATTAGGGCTAGTTTTGTGAGTGTGTATGAGTGTGTGTGTGAGTGTGTGTGTGTGTGTGTGTGTGTGTGTGTGTGCCCTGACTTGTCTAAAAACTGCCAAGTGAGAACATTGTGACACTCTGACAGTCAAGGCAAGCATCCTCTAGCAGGACCCATGGGCATTTTAATTGGCCTACTTCCGATCTGTTGTTTTTTGTTTTTTTTTAATTGCTTTGCGAAGCTGGGCGCTCCTAAAAAAAAAAATCAATGCAGATGTAATAATATCTGTAATTGTCTGCCACACTCTGGGGACACCATAAAAGCCTCAGATCAATGGAGGAGAGCAGGGAATCTGTTAGGGTTAATTTTTCCTTTTCTCTCAGTAATGACAGGGAGACGAACACTGCTGCTGCTTCACCAGCCCAACTTCTACATTTTCTATTGTCTTTGTGCGTCTTAATTGAGTCAAATGCAGTTACTTCTGTACTGGAAGCAGCAGAGCCTATGATTAATGAGGCAGCCAGTCATGGCACTGTGATAAAAACCAGACAGAGATTTAAAAATATATCAATCTGTTTTGCCTTTCTTTGTCCTCGCTTTCTATCTCTTTAAACTTAAAGTGGTTTCCAAGGAAATAAGCATTTGGCTGACTGTTGTAGCCTTGAGCTGTAGTATTACTAACAGGCCACTGCAGAACAGTGGGTGTTATCAAATGCCAGGAGGGTGACTATCCAATGAACGCTACCTGTGATCAGGATGTCACACTTGCATGTAAAGGTTGTGACAGTTGGTGGCTCAGCCCTCGGGTGTGTGCAGGAAGCGTCCCTTCCTCCACCATCTCTGGAGATGTGTCTGGAATCGAGGGTAAAAAGTTCACAGGTATTGGAACCCTAAGGTCAGTCTAGCCTTTTGACTAATTATCTCATTAAGTCTCACTCCAATACACCCTGCCTGTATGCCAGGACTTTGGCCTATTGAATTGTGTGACTGTGGGGGGGGTGCTCAGAATGGCCATGTAAGGCAGCACTGGATACTGAGCATGAAGGTCAGTCTTAAAATGGCTAAACAACATATGGGTTTGATTTTAGTTCCCCACACTGTTTGAAGTAGTCAGTAAAATAGTTATTAGCGACATTTAATGAATAGTACTGTAATTGTAAATCATTTCAGTTTGCTCTGCCTAGAGTACAATGTAATAAGTACGATATTGTATGTTTTGAAGATAATACAACATAATTCATAAATATTTAGGATGGACAAAATACAAGTTTGAAATGGAGGTGGGTGGGAATGTATGGAAATTAAGATTGGGAAAGTATGGAAAATGTAAATAAAAAGAGAAGGCAATGATTCGTGAATTCTAACTTTGAAGGCTTCAGATGCAAAACCCTGAAAGTTCAGCTGCAAAGTTTTGGTGTAAAATGAACAATTTTTAATTGGTCTGTTTAACCACATTTATTTCATTCACTTTCATTGCAATGAAAAGCCTACTAGTCACCAAATGATATGTGTTACTTTTTCAAAATGTAACTTTTAAACTTATTTAGAGCTTTTTTCATTCAAAATATGTCAGGTAGACCTAAGGGATTTTTCATGTGAAGTCTTCTTTTACTTTTTTCATTTCATTTGTTAATATACATCAATTTCTGTATGTCATAAATGCAAGCTATTCAAAAACTATTAGGACTAGGGCAAGCAATGAGATTTAAAAATGTGATTTGAAATAGGTAATTGTGAATAGGTATTGCAGCAGTAAGGTTGGGTTTTTACACCCGAGCCTAGAGGCTTAGCCTCGTTTCCGTAGTGTGAAGCGACCAGGAGTTCAACTCCCCCCGGATGGGACGCTATTCCATCGCAGGTTACCTTCCCAGTATATTTTACTGGTACCCATTAATACTGCTGGGTGAACAGAGGCACACTTGTGGTTGAGACCTTGCCCAGGGGTCTTAGCACAGTGAGGGTCTCAGTGGGATTCAAACTCACAACCTCCTGATCATGAGCGCAGCACCCTAACCACTATGCCACCGGCCCCAAACTGCAGCAGTATTCAAGTGTAATTTTATAGCACAAAGGAACGCTAGAATGTTTACAAACAAAGTTCTTAAAATAAAGATAGGAAGATATTTGATTAATCCAAATTCTGCAGTGCATGACATCTTAAAAATAATATCAAGGCATCTTGGAGGAATTTTGTGATGGTAAAAGGCAAGGGCACAAGCCTAAGCTACAAAACCTGTGGTCTTCAATTCCTTTAGATTAAACTGCACAATGAACTTTCATGCAAAAGTTCCATTCAAATTTCAGGGCAAACTCATGTTCTGCACACACTACAAAGGTATGGCTGGAGATGAAAAGGATGTGG
>CM045732.1:59025995-59065995 GCA_024760905.1 Plotosus lineatus
TCATTAGCATCATACCCCTGGGATTTCAGTATATACCAAACTCTAAATTGTTGCTGGGAAAATGTGAAGTGAAGTTATAGTTCTGTAGTCAGTCATATAAGTTCCGTATAACTCCAAAAGAACTCTTTAAAAAATACTTGGTATTTATTTGAATGTTCACATAAATAGAGAGAACATTCATATTCAGTTTATTTTCAGTTGAAATGCTCTAGATGACAGATATGCCTTTGTGAGAAAAGTTGGTGATACACAAGCTGACACAATTTGATCTGCATTTCCAACCACCTACAGCAGGTGTGAATTCACATGGCAGGAAAGTTGTTGAAATTACGTTGTTTAAAGTGTCATGACTATGCCACGTTTTTTGGCTTTTCTCCTGCTAATTCCACACACAAATACATTGTGTGCAACTTCATTCTGCTCCACAAAGCAGGGTAGGTGAAGCCGAGATGAGAGTTATTTGAAAAGTAAAGCAGGCATATTGAGACCGTTGAATACATAAGCCCCCTCTGGTCCACTTTAGAGCTTTACAGAGAGAAGCAGGGGAGATGGAAGTGCCAAGTGTAGCTTTATGGGGACAATTTAACATAATGGTCAAATAAATGCTGGTGTTAAAAAACACCTGTGAGCAGCTGCCGCTACACTAAGACCATTACCATTTTTTTTTTTTTTTGAGTGACATTTTTGCAATGTGCTATAGATTTTGCTGCGTTTCTTTTAAATGCATGTACAAGTTCCTTCATCCGCCATAAATTGTGTATTTTGTATTCATATTCATTAAAACTGTACACATTCGTTTACACTAACCTTCCACATTGCACGCCATTCTGAGTAACTGAGACATATATCCTGAGGGTTAAAGTCACCGAAATGCATACAGTACCTCAATGTGTCATTCGCCTCAACAAGGACCTCTGTGCGTAACTATATCCTAAATAAGCACTTGCAGTGGCATGTAATTCAGTTTTTCATTCTCCATTCCACACTACCTGTGATATTTAGCAAGGTAAAGCTATGTATATAAGGATGTTGCTCTGCCTTAAGTACATAAAGAGGTGTTTTGTTCCTGCACAGAATAAACTTAAGAAAGAAAGGTGACTCCTGGTGCACTTCAAAAGTGTCCTTTATTTAAAAAAAAAAAAAAAAAAAAAAAAAAAAAAAGAAAGAAAGAAAAGGCACTGACTAACGCTTTGATAAATGTGGGTAAATAAATTTGTTTCAGGTAACCACATACAAAACTTTGTTTTGCTCTCAGCACAAATTCCATTCGGGTCAAAAGCCGGAAGGTGTTTGCTGAAGGATTGGTGCGCTTGCTTTTTTTTTGGCCCTTGGGCATTCTGTCAGAGGTTTGTCCTCAGGGTCAGGAGGATGTCTTGTTGTTCGCAAGCTGTCACGCTGCTCTGCCAAGACTTTAAAACAGGTGCCACTGATCATGCAGTCATACCGACAACCAATTTATTAATTAGACAGGTAAAATAGTAAGGTTCACCTTTCTCTTTTAAATGAGCCTTTTTGACAGGTGTAATAATTTCCAAATTCAAATAAGTCTATGAAATGAATAATTTTCCGATGTTCTTCCACAGTTGTTATGAGGAAACGTTCTTTTTAGGGTGGGGATGTTAATTAGTGTTGCGGAGACGCTGCTGCCCATCCCAATCAACTCTGGGTGAGGGTAAAGTACACTCTGGACAGCCCACCAGGCCATCACAGGGCACAAACACGCTGATGGCAATGCACCCAACTTTTTACCAAAGTTCAGTTCAGTTCATTTTCTGTAACCGCTTCATCCTAATTAGGGTCGCGGGGAGGCTGGTGCCCATCCCAGCCAACTCAGGGCGAGGGCAGAGTACACCCTGGACAGCTCGCCAGGCCATCGCAGGGTGGAAACACGCTGATGGCTTTGCAGCGTACTCTTGTCGAAAGTCAGCAATGGTTCTTTTACATGCCTCACACCATAGACAGTGAGAGACATGGCCGGCCTTTGATAACCCAGTTAGCTGCACTGGGGGGGGACAGTGACAACCCTGTGGAGAGTGGGACTCAAACCCCCAACCTTTGGATCAGCGATCCGGCACCTTATACCACTAGACCACCACTGCCCCTTTTTTTTACCAAAGTCAGAGATCTTTTTTTTTATTATTATTACAAGCCTCTCACCACAGACAGTGAGAGACATGGTCAGCCTTTGATAATATAGATCGCTGTACTGGTGTGGGGTGCAAATTTCCGCAAAATTACTGCAATCCGCACCTTATTTCAACTACTTTTAAATTACAATTCAGTCTTTATTACCGGTAATTAGTTTCCTCAAGTCAATGTATTCCTAATTAGGCACAATGTGTTTCGTTTCCATTGTTGTTAAACTTTTAATACTACTATTTTTATTTTGAGTAATATAATACTTTTATTTCTAGAACTGTTTAGAATTAGAACTCATTTATGCATCTGTAATTTTTTTTTTCTTACCCTAAAGTGACCTGTTCACTGAATACTCTTTTGAGAGTTGGTTGTTTGCAAACCTCTCCTGCCATGTTTGTCCCCCTTTGGATGCATGTCTCCTGCTTCTACACTGCTTCAAGTCTTTGGTCAGCATGCTTCACTGGAGGCATTGTATACATTGTATATAGAGTTGCGAGGTTATCTAGATGCTTCCACCACCACCCCCCACCACCCCCACCCCCTCCGCTATTTCCCCAAGTTGGAAGCAATGGGTATTTTTAAAATTTTGTCCAAGGGTCCAATATGGAGGATTCAACCAACTGAATATCCTTTCCAATCATGCATTAGAATGCATAATTCACAACTCAGGTTGGGTTTGGATAGTCCACTGCCTTAGATATACAACTAGGTGATCAAGTGATCTTACTTTGTGGAATTCAGAGTGTACATCAGAATTTGAATTTGATCATGGAGTAAAACTACACCATGGACAGAAGACCCTCATTGTGCACAGTGTGCACATGAACACACACCAATAGGCAATCTAGCACAGCTATTTCACATATCAACATGCTTGGGTAGTTAGCTGGAAATTAGACAGAACCCAGAGCTAACCCACATGAACTCCGTGATGTGGCAACAGAATATGCCGTGCCACCATGTTAACCCATCGTCACATTCTAAACACTATGTCAAATATGTATAGCTGACAGTGTTTCTTCGATAATAGCCCTCCGAAAGACACAAGCTTTGTTCTAGCTTCACTTGAAACATTGACATGTAAGCAGCATTGATAATTGATGGATAAATATTTCTTAGATTAAATGTATTACCGCCCTATAGGCAATTTTAATTCCTGCCAATATTCCCTCCACCAAACGTTTCTTCCCTATCACAATATATCAAGGAAGGCTATTAAAGGCTCCCTTCAAGGAAGACCTGGCCTTTTTTGAACTGCTGTTCATGCAACATTATATTTGAGCTCACAGAGGCTCATGATTAGCAAGTGTTGCTGTAATTGACAAGCGGGAAATGCAGTGTATGCTCAATAATGCCACAAATACACAAATGATTTTCACTTTCTCCTAATTTAAATGATTTAGTGTTACAATGGCCCCCAGTGCAGCTAACTGGGTTATCAAAGGCAGGCCATGTCTCTCACTGTCTATGGTGTGAGGCATGTAAAAGAACCATTGCTGACTTTCGACAAGAGTAGGCTGCAAAGCCGTCAGCGTGTTTCCGCCCTGCGATGGCCTGGCGAGCTGTCCAGGGTGTACTCTGCCCTCGCCCTGAGTTGGCTGGGATGGGCACCAGCCTCCCCGCGACCCTAATTAGGATGAAGCGGTTACAGAAAATGATGATGATGATGGTGTTACAATGGTTTAGCTTCACACCTACTATCAACTTTTTCATTCCGCCATAATTCCATAACAATGATATAGAAATTTTTAGAAGTTGCTTGCTTCAGTAGCAAAATTGATTATGGATTTAGGTGTTCATTCATTCATTAACTAAGCCACTTAATCCTATGTAGGGTTGCGGGAGGCTGGTGACCATCTCAGCTGACTCTGGGAAAGGGTGTGGTACACCATTGACATCTCGCCAGGCTTTTGCATGGCCAATGATCACACTTCGGGGTGATTTGGAACAGCCAAATATCCTGCTCTGCATGTTTCTGGACTGTTGGAGGAAACCAGAGTACCCAGAGGAAACCCACACAAGCAAAGGGAGAACATGAAAAGTCTACACAGAAACACCCAAGCTGCGAATCAAACCCAGAGTTTCTTATTGTGAGGCGGACATGCTAACCACTAAGTCACCGTGCCACCCAGATTCAGGTATGCTGGATTCAAATATGACAATTCGGGGTTTTTTTTTACATTTGATTTCTACGTAATTATAATAATAATTATTATTATTTTTATTATTATATCAAACATGAAGCTACATGTATATAGTATCTACAGTTGATTTAGAACAATCTGTTTAGTAAAGTGAAGGAATTTAAGTTAACAGAGTTTATTTTTGCACAATTCATGACTTCTGGGGACAATATGATGCAATTCAAATCATTAATGATGCAAGACCACCTTCAGATCGCATCATTTATTGTTTTACCTAAAACGAGACAATAAAAACCAATTTTCAAACCCAGTCACTGATTATAATTATCATATTTGTATAATATATCAACAAATAGTTGTGTCAAATAAAACACAGTGAGTTTAGGTGGAAAACTGCGTGCATGTCAAACTCCCACCATGTCTTGGCTTTGAACCCATGACCAACTGCACCTGAAGCAAGCATTCCTACATTGCACCTATTTAGCTCAAGTTAATTTTCTAGATTCAGTCAAAGATATTTACTGAATTCTAATTTAAATTCAGATCCCTTTCCTCTATCTTGCCCATCATTAAGCATTCCTAAGTTAGGGTGGAATATGCTCACGCAGGACCATATCAGCACAAAAGAGCCAATCAACACATTTAAACATCAGTTTCATTCCCAGCATTCCATAATTAGGGAAGTTTGACATTTTGGCTGTGGACCAATGTAATCAGGTATGGAAATTGTATATGTTATACTACATAAATACAGGAATCCCTCGCTACATCGCGCTTCAATTCATGCGGCTTCAGTGCATCACATATTCATCGAATTAAAAAATAAGGAAATTAAGTAAGAATAGGGGAAAAAGTTAAGGAAAATGCAACAAAAACAAGGCCAATTATGCAAAAAAACCCAAAAAACCCCTAAACCAACACAAAACAAAAAACAACCCAAAACCTCCCATAAAAACTCGTTACATTCTTGTGAGGTGCGCATCTGAATGCGTGCCCGCTTATCTGCGTGCGTGTGCACGCACACACGACTGTGTGTATTTATATTTTATTTACACTAATGCATTATTTTTAAATATTTAATTGTTCTTATAAGCATTTATAGCATTGAATATGTATTTATTGATATTATATACACATATACATGTACGTATACGTCAGTCGCAGGGGGTTGGGGGGGCTGATCCTATTTCGCGGATTTCGGTGTAGTCACGGCGGGATCTCGGTCCCAATTAACCGCGGAAAGTGAGGGATCCTTGTACTACAGAAAATCTCTTATTCTTGCAAATTCTGATGAAGTGATATCAGGGCAGTTTGAGGGAAATCTCCAAACATTTCTGCTAATACTACTGACTTTAGTAGTAAAAGTACCGTCGTTTAAAAAAAAAAGGAAAGGAGTCCAAAGGGCTTACTGTAATTTACTGGATTTTCCATGCTTTTTGAACCGTAATGTATTCTTCCCAGAGCCTCATCTCAGAAAATCCGCAATCACTTTTACTGAATATGCCTAATCGTTCATTAGGTCCAAAAACATTGTGAATACCTCCTGCAGGAAGCATTTAAATGACGTGGTACTGTAACAGCTTAGAGACAGGGTGTTCAGGTGTGCATATTGGACTGTTTTGGTTTGTAATGAAAAAAAAAAAAAAAAGACATCAGAGAGTCCAACCATGCTTCAAATTCACCCAACACCCCCTTTTCCCCTTTCAGTTCTACCTCTTTTTCTAACTGTGGGAGTGCATGGCTAATTTACGAGCACGAATGATGCCAACTTGCTCTCAGAGGAGGGCAGATTTTAACACCTCCAAATGCTTTAATGCATCCCAGCTGACCTTAATTATAAAAGTATGGCACCCGCGAACCCTTGAGAGGAGATGGGGTGTAAGCCTGGCTACCTGCCGCAAGCTTCTAAGGAACACAGCTCAATGTTAATAGTTGCATCCTGAGAAGAAATCAATAAATCTATAAAAGGTGATATCACAGTGTCTAGAAGCCCTCTGCCCTACTCTCTCTCTCTCTCTCTCTCTCTCTCTCTCTCTCTCTCTCTCAAATGTATTCCCATTTCTCTTTCCCTGGAGGAAGGTGTTCTATAAAAGAACCTGTAAGGTGTTTTTTTTTTTTTTATTATCATTATCGTAGATGCTTCGTTTGCTGAAAGGGTCATTCTGAAGATAGCACCAGCTCAGGTCTTCAATCCAATATTATACAATTGAGAGTACATTAAGTGATTGTTGAAGACGCTCAAGTTTAACTGGAAAAAGCCACAAAAAAAGTTACAAGGATCTTCAAGACTAGATGTACCTGGAGAAGGCATGTAATATACTCTACCTACTGACGATGTATGTAAAACTGACATCTCTGCCCCAGTTGCAAATTGGCCCATAACGTTGAATTATGAGTGAGCACGAGGCCCATGCATGGCAAGAAACATCGAGACATCGTTGTGCTGATAAACTGCCGAGACAATAGATAACTTTTTATGTACCTCCTCATGCAGAGCACAAATATTATGACTTCTAGTACATGAATTAACTCTCTAGCCTGGGGGCTTCCTCTCAGCTGAGGTTAAGAGCTTCTTTAATTAAAGATCAATACTGTTTTGCCATATATTTTGCCTGTGCTGAAGGAGACGGGAGTGCTCATCTTCTCAGGCAGGCGAGCAGGCAGGCATGACTGATAGACTGGGACTGGCATAGAGGAAGTGCTGTGATGGTCTGCTGCAGACTCATACTTGGAAGACAATTTCTTGGACTGAAAGTAATGTAGCTAGAATAAAACAGCTGAACTTGGTTTTGCTGACTGCACCGGTTTCAACGAGATGCTTAGCTGAAGAAAAGTCCAACATCTGTTGGACTTTTGTTGCTTGATCTAAATGACAGTATTTTGCGTAATAACAGAACTGACACCAGATTCAGCTAAGGACAGGAGTTTGTTGGGCAGTTCCTTATGTTAAGTTGTGCTTCACCAAGTACAGCTGTTCCGAAGTCTCTGCCTTATGGCATCCCTTCTTCCTGAACAGACATATTGGGTATCTGTGCACTAGGGAAAGCCAGGTGGAGCATCATGGCTTGATCAAAGAACCCAGGCCACTCTGTGGAAACACACCTTGGGCCCTTGTTTTCAGTACAGGAGAGAGAAGGCACAAAACACAACTTCAGACTCCAGGCTGCTAAATTCCCCTTAGATCTCACTAATCCACTCAAATTGTGTTTGACAGGACAGGGATCCTCCTTCTGTTTCCAAGGCTTTGTCTATTCTAGAGCATGGCTAACAAAGGGTGTTTGTATCTTTCGCCTTCGTGCTACGTAGCTTTCCAAATTGGACAACTCATTTGGCCTGGATGTTAACCGTGTTTAGTAAAATTTGACCGCTCAGTCATGGAAGGAAGAATCACGACGACTGCAACCGCAGAATGAAACGATAAAATGAGCACTTGTGTATATCATAGCCCTAATAAACTTACATATTGTGTGTTTGCTTGATTTTAGTAGCTTGCAAAAAGAAATCGGCACTTTCAATGCAATATTAAAATATAACACACAGGTCTCAAGGGTGAAGCAATGTTTATAGACACTCACAAACAGAGAGTTGTGAGGTGGGATTGCAGCAACGTTAATCTGAGGGCCCTGGCGGCTGGCTCTTATTGACACCGGGCCGACTCTGGTTTAGCCTGGCTGGTTCTCCTAGGGCCCATTAACCAGGACCCTCCCCCCTCCCCCCACCATACAAGAATAAGCCAGGTTAAACAGTTAAACGCGAGCAAATCCTGCACTGCCCTGTGGGAAATTTGCCTCTAATCCCAAAGTTATAGGCACACAGTCAAAGCCAAAAAAGCCCGAGCAACAAATCTCATCTTTCCCCTCCGCACAATCTGTGGCCTCCTGGGAGAGCAGGGAGAGCACGGCGGACAAGGCTGAGATGGATAAATACCTAAATGATGAGACAGTCTGGGGACGTGGGAGCAGTGTCTGGCTATGGCCGTTCACCTCCAATTTGGCAGGCACACGAAGAAAGGCAATTGGACGGCAGCCCCCACACAGCAGCCAGTCCTTATTATTATAAGTTGAAGTGCAGCTTCAGGAATGATTAATGACAGTGTCAGGGCAAAAACAAAGCGTGGCGCAAGATATCTCGCATCCACCTGCTCCAGCCGGCCGATTGGATGGGAATGGAAAAGAACCTGTGTGCAAGCCTTGATAATGGAACTGAGAGAGGTAGAAAGAATAGGGAAGGATAGGACAGTAGGGACTGATCAGGGAGGAAATAAATGCAAATGTGAATCTCAACCACCATGAATAGTAACTTATTTATATATTTGTGTCACATTTTTAAAAGACTGTCTTGGCAATACTGATAAGAAGAGTAGAATGGAGCATGGTATATTTGTGGTCCAGTTTATGCTGTAAAACAGACAATATTTCCATATGCTTGTGAATATTTATCTGCAAACTACTATGTGTGTGTGTGTGTGTGTGTGTGTGTGTGTGTGTGTGTGTGTGTGTGTGTGTGTGCATGTCCAAGTGCAGAAGAGTGGACGTAATTCTCATCTGAGGTGTGAAACTTTGCAGGGCCCAGTATGTGATTGATTTGACACACAGAGTGGACTTTCATAGCGTCTGTGTTTGTTACATGCAGGCGGACTGTCCCCTGCTGTATTGGTGTTGACATTTATAGGATGGTGTTGGAGGAGTCCTGAATGAGGCTCTAATTAGATAGAGAAGCAAGAAGGACAACAGCAACCAAACAGTGCCATCCAATGGTTTGATCAGAAACTGCTGCTGCAAGTAGAATAATTTCATTTAGAAAGCCTGTAGTTTGCTATTCAAATAAGAGGAGATCCAGTTAAAAACTCTGTGCTGCATGTAGCATTACAGATTAGATAGTTTTGACTATTACAGGCACTATAAGAGAAATATTCCTGTTGCAATAATGAATTTAACGAAATACACGGATTAGGTAGGAATAAAGACATGTATACATGTATATGTATACATGTATGTGTATATGTATATCTGACATGCTGGGAAGTTTAGTATTCGGACAGAATAGTTTCAGTTAATTGGCAAGACGGTCAGTAGTTTTTGTGGATTATTACTACCAGATTTTTTTTTTTTTTTAGTATTATGACTAGTTCTGTGAATTTTTCTATTGGGTTCAGTGGTTGTTGAAAATTTTTATCCCCATAGGCATCACAGAGCAGCATAACTGTGTGTGTGTGTGTGTGTGTGTGTGAGAGAGAGAGAGCGAGAGAGAGAGAGAGAGAGAGCTTTTACTGTAATGCTTGTTCCACCACTTTAACGATAAAAAAGGTAAAGTTCGTTGAGCTTTTTACACCCGAGCCTAGTGGCGCACCAGGCCGGTGCTTTATCCCCGGTTTCTGTAGCGTGAAGCTACCAGGAGTTCAACTCCTCCTGGATGGGATGTTAGTCCATCGCATGTTACCTTCCCAGTATATTTTACTGGTACCCATTTGTACTGCTGGGTGAACAGAGGCACACTTGTGGTGGAGACCTTGCCCAGGGATCTTAGCACAGTGGGGGTTTAACTGGGATTTAAACACACAACCTCCCGATCATGAGCGCGGCACCCTAACCACTACACCACCGGCCCCAACACCACTTGAGCAACTTAACAGAGAAATCTTAAAGATCTTTGTGCTACAGTGCGTTTTGGGGAAATTTGATCACAGTCAG
Source organism: Plotosus lineatus (assembly GCA_024760905.1). Classification (NCBI taxonomy): domain Eukaryota; kingdom Metazoa; phylum Chordata; class Actinopteri; order Siluriformes; family Plotosidae; genus Plotosus; species Plotosus lineatus. Next base: position 59,035,969 of record CM045732.1, read on the forward strand.
AAATATTTATCAATGTTGCTACCATATCCGCATTTTTTTTCATTTGCTTGATTGTTTGTTGTTTACGTTTTGTGAATTTTACAACCAGAAGACACAAGCATTGTGAACTTTCCTACTATAGCTTATATGCATTGTGAATATTGTAAGCGGCCTTTTTAATTTTGGCAACATCTCCAGGTATTTTGGTGAATGTATGTTGATGGAATATATATATCTATATATATATATATATATATATATTTATTTATACAGTAGTAAAATGTGAATTTTAGTATCGCTGTTAATCATCACAGGGCAGTGGTGGTCTAGTGGTATAAGGTGCTGGATCGCTGATCCAAAGGTTGGGGGTTCGAGTCCCACTCTCCACAAGGTTGTCACTGTCCCCCCCAGTGCAGCTAACTGGGTTATCAAAGGCTGGCCATGTCTCTCACTGTCTATGGTGTGAGGCATGTAAAAGAACCATTGCTGACTTTCGACAAGAGTAGCTGCAAAGCCGTCAGCGTGTTTCCGCCCTGTGATGGCCTGGCGAGCTGTCCAGGGTGTACTCTGCCCTCGCCCTGAGTTGGCTGGGATGGGCACCAGCCTCCCCGTGACCCTAATTAGGATGAAGCGGTTACAGAAAATGAAATGAACTGAACTGTTAATCATCACTGTTTTTGTAAATTTTTCACCTGTCTGACTGCCATAGTCAGCAGTCTTTCTGAATTTTAGTACTGTCACCAGTCATCTTTGTGAAGATTATTACCAAAGTTAGCAATCTTTTTACTCCCATAGTCCTTGCCTGGTGTGTGTGTGTGTGTGTGTGTGTGTGTGTGTGTGTGTGTGTGAGGGGCAATACTATCTGAATCAGGTCAGGTGGTTGCAGAGTTGCAGCAGCAGTGTGACTAGAGAATGCACAGTTGACCTAGATAATAACGTGCAGGATTTTATTTATGAACATCATCTTGTGTGTGTGTGTGTGTGTGTGTGTGTGTTGCTGTCTGGATACAATCACACTGCTGCATCAGCAGTTATGCAGTTATCCTTTTTAAAGTTTAAATGTAATATATTATTGTAAGTTTTCCACTTATTGTGTATCTTCTCTGGAATTTTGCATCAAAATCTATAAAATGGAAAGTGAGCATGTATACAGCCTAATATGTCTACTTTAGTGCTCTGCAACTTCTCTGAACAAAACCCCCACAAAACACTAGGAAATGAAATTTCCCACTGCTGCCTCTGCTAATAATCTTTCAGAGCTTCAGTAAAAGTCTCCCATTGGGAGACGGTAATCAAATAGTGAAACACTAGCTTCACTTTCTTTTAAGTTCTTCTCAGAATTCACAGATTCTTTCTGAGAATTTGAGAAAAGAAGGATAACAAGAGAGCAGGAGTGCAAGCCCGGGGCCATTGTAACAGCCTGCATATTTGTGACTGTGGGTCTATTCCAGCATAGAAATACTGATACATAGGTCAAAGGTCGACATGGTGTGGCTTTAGCCTTCAGCAACGCATCCCACTGAGACAGGCTCAAGTGTGACCAAGTCAGAATCTGTCCCCTTGTCAATGCAGCTTGCTCCTGAGCTCTTGAGACGATCAACAGAGGATTCTAAAACAGCACGGTTTCATTCTTAAGCTTAGTAAAGAAGCCATCCATTTCCTTTCTTCAGATAGTCAAAGACGGTGCACACTACAAACTGTCAAACTGATGGATGATGTGATATCGGTATGTAGTGTATATGTGAAGGTGTATGGTGTGAATGTGTCTGTGTAGTTATCTTTTTTTTAAATCTCCCTTTGTTTATAAAATGCCGTCTACTCACATTAGTTTGAAATTACCTGAAAGTAAATTTTAAGATAGGTGGCACGGTGGCGTAATGGTTAGCATGTCCGCCTCACAGCAAGCAGGCCTGGATTCGATTTGCAGCCTGAGTGTTTCTGTGTGGAGTTTGCATGTTCGCCCCATGCATGTGTGGGTGTCCTCCCACGGTCCAAAAATATGCACAGTAGGTTAATTGGCTTGTTCCACATATCCCCTGAGTGTGACTATGAATAGTTGTGAGAGTGTTAGCCTTGCGAGCTGTCCAGGGTGTACTCCACCCTCGCCCAGAGTCGGCTGAGATTGGTGGCAGCCTCCCGGTGACCCTTATTAGAATTATGCGGTTCGGAAAATTAATGAATGAATACATTTTAAGTTTGGGCAACACGGTTCCATAGTGGTTAGCATGGATACTTCTCAGTAAGTTTCAAGTCCTAGGCTCAGCAAGGGTGCTTCTGTATGGACTATGCTTGTTCTCTTTTTACTTGCATACTTGCGTTCCCTCTAGGGGGCAGTGGTGGTCTAGTGGTATAGGGCGCTGGATCACTGATCCAAAGGTTGGGGGTTCGAGTCCCACTCTCCACAAGGTTGTCACTGTCCCCCCCCCCAGTGCAGCTAACTGGGTTATCAAAGGCAGGCCATGTCTCTCACTGTCTATGGTGAGAAGCATGTAAAAGAACCATTGCTGACTTTCGTAAAGAGTAGCTGCAAAGTCGTCAGCATGTTTCTGTCCCTTGCTAAAAGGGTTGTGACAGGAAGGGCATCCGATGTAAAAGCCTCTGCCAAATCAAACATGCGAATCAGATGATTCACTGTGGCGACTCCCGAGTAAAAAGGGAAAAGCCGAAAGGAAGACAGACAGACTTGCGTTCCCTCTAGGTCAGTGTGTCTCAATTATTTTCTGTGGCGCCCCCCCTCTAGGAAGAAAAAACATTTCACCCCACTCCACCAAGTGACTACAAATAGTATTATTTGTCTATAAAATTATTAGTACACCTCTGCATAACATTGTATCTTTATTAATATTAAAAAAAAAAAAAAAAAAAAAAACAGAAAGAAATTTAGTTCAACTTGCAATAAAGAAAAACTTCATTAACATTGTTTTTAATCTGTAATAGAAACTATTTAAAGTGCACCAATGTGCCTGAAATAAAAAAAATTCATCCTTATTTAAACTCATTCAACTTATTTATTTCTTAATATCTTCGTCTCTCCATCTTTCTCTTCGTTCCTGTTAGAAATTTTTCCATATTGTTTCCTGAGGGGTTGTTTACTGCACTTCATATTGTTTGCTCGTCCGAAAAACCGCTCGACCATAGCACGACAATGAGAGCACCACTGCCAACTAGTGGAGTGGAGATGCAATTACACTTAATTCTCGTACACTATTCCAGAAAAGCATGTTCCCCAGCGCTCGCCCGGCATCACCCCCCCACACACACACACACACACACACACACACACCCGGCCCCACTATTTGAGAAGCACTGCTCTAGGTACCCCAGTTTCCTCCCACAGTCCAAAGATTGCGCATTAGGTGAATTGGTTGTTTAAAATTGAGTGTGAGTGTGCATATGAATTGTTTGTGAGTATGTTGGCCCTACGATGGTCTGGCAAGCTGTTCAGGGTGTTCAAAGCTTTTATCCAGAGTTTGGCTGAATCCTCCCTGTCACTCTAATAGAAATAAGCGGTCCAGCAAATGAGTATGTGAGTACGTTTTAAGATCGGAATATCAAATAGAAAATCAATATCATTGTAATTGTTTCTCAATTAATTTGGACCCCCACTGATAAGAAAAGTTAGTCATCTTGTAGAATATTACTTCACTTCTTATTTAATCATTATTGAGTCTCACCTCCTGTTGTCATCCGTAGAAAATGGTATTTTTGAGAGAAATTTAGATTTTTTTATATTATTATTATTAAGGCAGATAAAGCGTGAAGAGATTAACGGGGTGATAGTAAAAAGATAAAGCAGGTCTCGAGGAAGCATTGTTCTGCCAATAGTTTCTCAGAAATGGGGTTTGTCTATGTGGGATTGGAGGAGACTTTGAAGGGCTTTGTCTTTTGTGTGAAAAAAATCACAAAACAAAATGAAAAACCCCAAAGACCATGCTTGAAAAGGAACAATATCTGGTGCCATATGTATATGTTGCTTTACACATCCGTTCTGTTTTCATTCCCTCCAATGTTTTGTGCACCTTCTGTGAAGCCGAGCATTGCATCTTGAGAGCCTTTTAATGAAAACAGCGAAGGTACAAGAAAGCTCTAAAATCTCTTATGCACTCAAACGCACAACCCTGGGACAAAACATGAATTGAGCATGGTGTCTTCCCTTGTAGTCTTGTGCTCAGACAAGTGCGCGTTTTAGCAGTGCAGTTCACACGTGGAGTCCGGTGGGATGTGCAGCTATGTATTTATCATAAGAGCGACACTTTTCTGCGCTTTTCTTCTGCTGCTGCTTTGGGTGAGCCTAAGAGTTCACAGAGCTGTGGAGCACGAGGCACGGTGGCACTCAGCAGTTCCTTGACAGAGCATCTTTCAGTCCCCAGCATGGTTTTTAATGAGGGCTCAGGGGGTCATTGGCGTCTGGCTCTCTGGTTGATCACCTTTCATGTTTTTAGAGAGAAGCAGATTAAGCATGTGGAGTGACAGTGGCCCATTCCCTATTGGCTTTCCTGGGAAAAATTCTCAGCAAGAAGCATGCTGTAAACACTGACAATGAGGACCTATGATGAGCAGCAATTGCGTGCAATTGAAATAAATTCATTTGAATAGTTCATGGAAGGAAACCTATTTCATTGACGCACAACTATATTAACATCGCACGTGCTTCTATAATCTGTCAGTTTTGTTCAAGACTTACTTCCTGTTTTTTTTTTTTTTGTTGTTTTTTTTATAGAACGAGAAACTTGTATCCTGGAATGGAACTTTTAGAGATCCCGACAGAACCAACGTATGAGATTCAGTTTGTAAAATTTTAAATTTCTGTATGATCTAAGGAGCCTCATATCTGTCTCACTGCAAAAGTTGCTATTAAAAGACAATGGTGTCACGTTGTGGTTCTAACACAATATTATCATTTAAACTTCAAAATATTGAGGTTGAGAAAAATTAAATATATTGCAGTTGTCTAGAAAGCACCAAAAGCAGGACTCTGGTCCCATCTTCACTTCAGTTGTCAGCCTACAACAATACTCATTCACTCATGTGCCAAAGAGCTTAATCCCACTAGGTGGAGCCGGTGGTGTAGTAGTTGATCAGGAGGTTGTATGTTCAAATCCCAGTTAGACACCCCCCCACCCCCCACCCCCCACTGTACTCAGACCTGTGGGCAAGGTCTCAACCACAAGTGTACCTCTGTTCACCCAGCAGTATAAATAGTTACCAGTAAAAAAAATATACTGGGAAGGTAACGTGTGAAAGACTAGCGTCCCATCCAGGAGGAGGTGAGCTCCTAGACGCTTCACGCTATGGAAACCGGGGATAAGCACCGGCCTGATGAGCCACTATGGCTCAGGTGTAAAAAGCCCAATGGACTTTACCTTTACCTTAATCCTACTACAGTAGCAGGGAGGCTGGAGCCTATTACAGCCAACAGTGGGTGAAGGCGGGGTACACCCTAAACAGCTTGCCAGACCATTGCAGGACAATACATACACCTGCACGCACACACACAATACATACACAGCCATTCGGTTTAGGACTAACACTAAGTTTCAGTTTGGAACAGCCAGTTAACCTTTTTACTGGGAGGAAACAGGAGTACCAAGAGGAAACATGCAAAACTCCACACAGAAATGCATAAGCCCATGACCTTCTGGTTTTGAGGCAGATGTGCTGATCAATAAGCCACAGTGCCGCCCACCTGTAACAATTAAACTAATAATATTTTTTAAACTTAAATTGTTTTTCGTATTTCTTACTAGGGGCAGTGGTGGCCCGGTGATACACTGTTGGATTACTGATCCCAAGGTCAGTGGTTCGAGCCCCACTGTCACCAGGTTGTTATTGCTGTCTCCCTCGGTGCAGCTCTCTGGGTTATCAAAGGCCGGCCATGCTCTGGTTTCCTTCCACAGTCCAAAGATGTGCACATTAGGCTAACTGTATTCAATTTGTATGCTTGATTGGCTGCAGTTGTGAACATGAGTAAAAGTGGTTGTTTGTTTATGTTGGCCCTGTAATGGTCTGATAAGATATTCGGGGTGTACCCTGCCCTCGTCTCGAGTCAGCGGGGATGAACTCCAACTTGTGGCCCTAATAAAAGGCATTTGGAAAATGAAATTGAAACGATGGATCTGGATTCCGAATTAGCCGTGTTGGACAGGTATGTAAATGGATTCTGTATTTAGATATCAATAAATATTCTATCTGAGTTTTTAATTGTTTAACAGGTTAGCTTTAAATCAAATAGATTTATTTATGACTAAAATAAAGGACAGGAACCACATGCATAAACGTCAATCATTACAAGTCAAATTTTACATATCTTCACTATCAGGTGGCAGAATTGCCTGCATTTTGAATTTTAAAGTAATCATTGGGGGGGGGGGGGGGGCTGATTCATAAATTATAATGAGACATGTTTTTGTACTGCAGTAACTTTAGTGTAAATACATTTTAAACAAAAGGCAACTCTAGCCCTGACAAATAGGCTAACTTTTGTTAGCATGCTAATACAAGATGAACCATCATGGTTTCTGGGGTGGAGTTTTGTACATAAGGGCAGCAAACATAAAAAAAAGAAAGAAAACCTTATTCAACTTCACCTATGTGGACCTTCAATAGCCAGCCTTGACAAATTTTGACAAATCATTTCAACTGCATCCTGATAATAAGAAAAAATAATAGCTGTTTAGTTTCTCTGGCCCAGTTTATTAATTTAAATAAAAAACAAAGACTGATTTAAATTAAAATACTTTGAAAGTTACTGAGTTGAAGAATTAATCAAACACTTGAGGTATTCTCCAGCTACTCAAACCCCTGGAATATTTTCCAACTAATCACACGTCTGAAATTACTCACTTGCACATTATTGAATCATTTAATCCTATGAGGGTTGCGACAGGGCTGGAGATTACCCCAGCTGACACTGAGCAAAGGTGTGTCAGACCATCTCAGGACCAATAAACACACAACCATTTACACGCACACCTGACATCAATGTGGAACCCCTACGAGTAGTTAGCCTAAATTAAATGTCTTTGGAGAATCGGAGGTAATCATAATACCTGTAGAAAACCCACGCAAGAACACGGAGAACATTCAAATTCCAAATGCCCCCTTCGAGCGCAGGTTTTCACCTTTTAGCTGTGTGGAAGGCATCCCACCCACAACGTCACAATGATATCCACATTTGAAATATGGGACACTTAATCAAACAGCTGCAATGTCTAACTGGTCTGGTCTGGTCCCTTCCGAGTCGTAGGAAGACTCTTAGCGACCTGCCATGAAGGAGAACGCCTTGATTATCATCTTCATGGTGGTTGTCTTGGCAAGGATAGTGCAGTGGTTTGCCATTGCCTTCTGCACAATGTGAACCTATGGACAATTTATAAAAGCCAATTAGCCTACTGTGCATGTTTTTGGACCGTGGGAGGAAACAGGAGTGCCCAGAGGAAACCCACGTGAACACAGGAAGAACATGCAAACTCCACACAGAAACACCCAGGCTGGGAATTGAACCCAGGCCTTCTTACTGGGAGGCGGCCGTGCTAACCACGACACCACTATGCCACACATAATGTCTAACCAGTACTATACACACTAATTTCATCCAAAAGTGTGGAAACGAAAATGTGAGCATTTCATACATCCAGATGTGGCGTTGTCAGTTTGAAAATATTTCTGGTTCATGTTTTTGTTGTAGTTATTGTGTTTTTTGCTTGTTTATTTTTTCATCAGAACATTTAAGATTTAAAAAATGCAAATGCGTAGTGATATACTAAGTATATATTACAGTATACGACTACAGTATATATTACACATAGTACATGTAGTATAGTACTGATATACTAAAATATCAGAGTCAATAAAACGCATGCATATTATTAAGGCTCAGAAACGGCAGGCAGTGATATTATTATTATTATCATAAGCAGAAATCATGATAAACATGTATTCTACAAGAAAAAAATCTGTAATAAAATAGTTTCACAGGTTCCAAGTATCCCCACAATGATGTCCCGACTTACCCTAACATGTCGTTCCCACTAACCTCAAATAAGTGACATACCAAAAATTGAGACAAGACATGAATAATAAGGATATTATTATTTGCAGAACTTCCCAGTGGATCACCATAATCATGGAATATGGCTCAGATATTTGTCCCGTGACTGGCCGGTGTCTACGCATGCCCACCACAAGAAATAAACGAAGGCTGCCACATCACTGAGTTGATGTCAATTGGCTGTTGTGTATTGTTGACTTTAATGAAGGGGGCAACATTAAAAAAGGATTTATTATTAGTGAAACTAAAATGCAAAAATAAATAAAGGCTCATAGACCATTCAGAATAAAAAAAATAATTCAGGTATCTAATTCAAAAACTTACAGGAAATACATGTTTGTGGAGCAAATGCCGAAATCAGACGCTTGACAGATCATGAACTCATTAGACGGATAATTAAACTAATAAGGCAGATTATACAAATGACAGCAGATCAGCTAATGAAAGGGAAATTCATGAAAAACAAACCCAGTTTTGAATATCTATCAACAGAGTCTATGTGAAACTTCACTTTTGGGCAGCACCTAAATCTCCATATTAGTTATTCTCTAAAGACACAAGAATTTTCACAGGATCCAAATCTAATTCAGTTCATCAGTTCATTTTCTGTAACCGTTTAATCCTAATTAGGGTTGTGGGGAGGCTGGCACCCATCCCAGCCGACTCTGAGCGAGGGCAGAGTACTCCCTGGACGGCTCACCAGGCCATCGCAGTGCAGAAACACACTGACAACTTTGCAGCTACTCTTGACAAAAGACAGCAATGGCTCTTTTACATGAACCTCTCACCATAGACAGTGAGTGACATGGCCGGCCTTTGATATGCCAGTTAGCTGCACTGGGGGTGGCAACTTGAGGTGAGTGGGGCTTGAACCCCCAACCTTAGGATCAGTGATCCAGCACCTTTACCACTAGGTCACCACTGCCTCTCCAAATCTAATACCCCCATTTCACTGGAGTGCGGAATGCAATGATCGTGGCAGAAAGGCACGGAACGCACTCTACGGAAGAGCTTCGGCATTATTACATGGAAAATTGGTCAAAAACCTATGGAAAATTGTACCCTCGGAACACCTTCGGAACATTCACGGGATGTGCAGAAAAGACACGGAAAGACCACAGTACAATGTCGGAATACATGTGTAAAAGTGTTCGGATTACCTTCGGAACTAGTGCGGATTGCAAAAGAAAAAGACCTTCGGATAATTCACGGAAAGCACGGAACACTTGAGGAACAACTATGTCACTACTCCATTTTAGAAGGAAGAGCTACGGAATGATTGTGGAACAGGCGGAATGAAGACGGAACATTCACATTCAACACGGAATGACTGAGGAATGACTTAAGAATACCTGCCGTAACCACGTTTCAACGAGGAAATATCGGTAAATATCAAAGGATTTTCTCCTGATTCTGCCTATAATTATGCGGAATCGACCAAGGAAGCTCATTCTCTCATTCATACTATATGTTTATAATGTTCAATAAATGTAAAATTTACCATATGTTTCTAATGTGCAATATGTTTATAATTTACAATAAAATTTTAAATTTAACATGTTAATATGTTTAATATCAATAATGTCAATACGTTCCTTTTCTCTGCACCTTACTAATCATTCCAGACTAAAAACCATGCACACAAGTCCAAACCACAGTGATTATAACTTTAAAACTTTATTACATGAACAGGAAAACAATAAAAAATAACCTGAATGAACTGGAATAATTTATAGTGGAAGTGACTTCCTTGAGTGTTCTGCAAGTCTTCCGTGTTATCTGCAACCATTCCGCAAACATCCCGCATGTATTCCGCAAACCTTCCGTGAGTATTCCGTGGGGATTCTGTGGTCGCTTTTCACCCGGAAGAAGGAGGAATGTTCACGGAACGTTCACAGAAGACTTTTGAAATAAAAGTAATGAATGCAGAACGTTTGCGGAAAGGACGGAACATTTGCGGAAGTACTGCGGAACGTGAGGGAACATTGTCGGAAAATTTTGGAAGAGAACAAATTCGGAAGAGGAGGAATACCTTCGGAATAGTATGGAAGGACACGGAAGATGACGGAACGACTGAGGAACGTTGGCGGATGACTACGGTTTTGCTTCCGTGAGTATGCTGCGCTCCAGTGAAATGGGGGTATAATTGCTCAAAAAAATATAAAAGATCTGAAACAAAATTTCTTCCTCCAGGACAAAGGTACTGAGACATACCTTTTTCTATTTATTCTTAAACCATTTTTCATTCATTTTCTAAACTGCTTAATCCTAATTAGGCTGGCACCCATCTCAGCCGACTCTGAACGAGGGCAGGTGCACCCAGGACAGCTCACCAAGCCATTGCAGGACCCATTTTTTTCCTAAATGCATTTTTTAACAATGTTCTGGTAACCCCGGGTTCCAACAAACCCTGGTCTCCCATACGTAAGAAATCCAGATGTGAAAATCCAGATGTGAAAAACACCATTCAATGAGTCTAAACTTATAATGGGCGTATTGTGATTATTTGTACGTACTGTATGCAGCCGTGAGGGGGGGGGCACAAACCAGTGTCTCTCCCTCACGCCGGTCCCAAGCCCGGATAAATGCAGAGGGTTGCGTCAGGAAGGGCATCCGGCGTAAAACAAATGCCAAATAAACTATGCGAATCACAAGAAAGAATGACATACCGGATCGGTCGAGGCCCGGGTTAACAACGACCGCCATCAGTGCCGTCAACCAACAGGGTGCTGATGGAAATTGGACTACTGTTGGTCGAAGACGTCGAAGAAGGAGAGGCTGGAGGCGTGTCCGTTGCCAGAGAGAGAAGAGGAAAGGCATGAGTCTAGGACTGAAAGTAGGGACTTTGAATATTGGAACTATGACAGGAAAAGGTAGAGAGCTGGCTGACATGATGCAGAGGAGGAAGGTGGACATACTGTGTGTTCAGGAGACCAGGTGGAAAGGTCGCAAGGCTAGAAGCATAGGAGCAGGGTTTAAGCTGTTTTATCACGGTGTGGATGGGAAGAGAAATGGAGTCGGAGTCATCTTGAAGGAGGAGTTTGCCAGGAATGTTCTAGAAGTGAAAAGAGTGTCAGACAGAGTGATGAGTCTCAAGTTAGAAATTAAAGGTGTGATGGTCAATGTTGTTAGTGCTTATGCCCCACAGACAGGATGTGAGCGAGAAGAGAAGGAGAGATTCTGGAGGGAGTTAGATGAAGTGATGCAGAGTACGCCGGAGGTGAAAGAGTGGTCATTGGGGCAGACTTCAATGGACATGTTGGTGCAGGAAACAGAGGGGACGAGGAAGTGATGGGTAGGTTTGGTATCCAGGACAGGAACGCAGAAGGACAGATGTTGGTAGATTTTGCAAAAAGGATGGAAATGGCTGTGGTGAATACTTTCTTCCAGAAGAGAGAGGAGCATAGGGTGACTTATAAAAGCGGAGGTAGGAGCACACAGGTAGACTACATCTTGTGCAGGCGATGTAATTTAAAGGAAGTCAGTGACTGCAAAGTAGTAGCGGGTGAGAGTGTTGCCAAACAGCATAGGATGGTGGTGTGCAGGATGATGCTGATGGTGAGGAAGGTGAAGAAGGCAAAGGCAGAGCAGAAGACAAAGTGGTGGAAGTTGAAAAAGGAAGAGTGTCGGGTTGTCTTCAAGGAGGAGTTGAAACAGGCTTTGGGTGGTCAGGAAGTGCTTCCAGATGACTGGACAACTACAGCGAATGTGATCAGGGAGACAGGTAGGAGAATAATTGGTGTGTCATCTGGAAGGAAAGTAGATAAGGAGACTTGGTGGTGGAATGAGGAAGTGCAGGAGTGTGTACAAAGGAAGAGATTAGCTAAGAAGAAGTGGGACATTGAGAAAACCGAAGAGAGTAAACAGGAGTACAGGGAGACACAGCGTAAGGCAAAGGTAGCAGTGTCAAAGGCCAAACAGAGTGCGTTTGATGACTTGTATGCTCGGCTGGAAAGTAAGGAGGGAGAAAATGATTTATACAGGTTGGCACAGCAGAGAAATAGAGATGGGAAGGACGTGCAGCAAGTTAGATTGATAAAGGACAGAGAGGGAAATGTATTGACTGATGACAGAAGTGTGCTGGCAAGATGGAAAGAGTACTTTGAAGAGCTGATGAATGAGGAAAATGAGAGAGAGAAAAGAGTAGAAGAGGTGACTGTTGAGGACCAGGAAGTAGCAAAGATTAGTAAGGGTGAAGTGAGGAGGGCATTGAAGAGAATGAAGAATGGAAAGGCAGTTGGTCCTGATGACATACCGGTGGAGGTATGGAAGTGTCTAGGAGAGGTAGCAGTAGATTTTCTGACAAGAACATTTAACAAGGTCTTAGAGAGTGAGAGGATGCCAGAGGAATGGAGGAGAAGTGTGCTGGTGCCCATTTTTAAGAACAAGGGAGACGTGCAGAGTTGTGGCAACTACAGAGGGATAAAGTTGATGAGCCATACGATGAAGTTATGGGAAAGAATAGTGGAAGCTAGACTAAGGGCAGAAGTCAGCATTTGTGAACAACAGTTTGGTTTCATGCCCAGAAAGAGCACCACAGATGCAGTGTTTGCCTTGAGGATGTTAATGGAGAAGTACAGAGAAGGTCAGACGGAGCTGCATTGTGCCTTTGTGGATCTGGAGAAAGCATATGACAGGGTGCCGAGAGAAGAACTGTGGTATTGCATGAGGAAGTCTGGAGTGGCAGAGAAGTATGTTAGAGTGGTGCAGGACATGTATGAGAGATGTAAGACAGTGGTGAGGTGTGCTGTCGGTGTGACAGAAGAGTTCAAGGTGGAGGTGGGACTGCATCAAGGGTCAGCTCTCAGCCCCTTCTTGTTCGCTATGGTGATGGACAGGCTGACAGACGAGGTTAGACAAGATTCCCCATGGACTATGATGTTTGCAGATGACATTGTAATCTGTAGTGAGAGCAGAGAACAAGTGCAGGAAAATCTAGAGAGGTGGAGGTATGCCCTGGAAAGGAGGGGAATGAAGATTAGCCTCAGTAAGACAGAGTACATGTGCATGAATGCCAAGGACCAAAGAGGAACGGTGAGATTACAGGGAGCAGAGATAAGAAAGGTGGAGGATTTTAAGTACTTAGGCTCAACAATCCAGAGCAATGGCGAGTGTGGAAAAGAGGTCAAGAAGCGTGTGCAGGCAGGTTGGAATGGTTGGAGAAAAGTGTGCCGTGTGTTGTGTGATAGGAGGGTATCGGCAAAAATGAAAGGAAAAGTGTACAAAACGGTGTTGAGGCCAACGATGCTGTATGGGTTAGAAACAGTGGCCCTGGGGAAAAGACAGGAGGCAGAGTTGGAGGTAGCAGAGATGAAAATGTTGAGGTTCTCTTTGGGAGTAACGAGGATGGATAGGATTAGGAATGAGTACGTCAGAGGGACAGCACATGTAAGACGTTTTGGAGACAAAGTCAGAGAGGCTAGATTGAGATGGTTTGGACATGTACAGAGGAGGGATAGTGAGTATATTGGTAATAGGATGCTGAGGCTGGAACTACCAGGCAAAAGGCCTAGAGGAAGACCAAAGAGACGATTCATGGATGTGGTAAAGGAGGACATGAAGGTCGTTGGTGTAAGAGAAGAAGATGCAAAGGATAGGGTGAGATGGAGGCAGATGATTCGCTGTGGCGACCCCTGAAGGGAAAAGCCGAAAGGAAAAGAAGACTGTATATAAAAGTTTACAATAAAGATGATATTTCTTTAAGGGTTCTCTCAAGAAATTTCCCATGAGGGTAAATGGAAATGTCTTCTAATTAGAGAGAACTAGGTAGAAAAATTAATTCCCTCACAAGAGTCCTTCTACACTATGGTGAAAAAACACGCTTAATATTACGGTAGCTTACAAGGCCATTAATGTAAAGATTGGTTACATTAGTCACCATAGCTTTCCTGTCAACATGAACCCGTCTGACCATTCCTCTCTGAATCTCTCATTAACAAGTGCCATGAAATGTAGTGCCCCCCCCCCAGTGAATACTAATTAAATCAGAGTATAGAGACATATTAGCAGATCATCTGATAATGAAACTAGTCCATCTTGCACCATAAAATATGCCACAGAAATCATTTTCTGTGATTCTGATGTGAGAATAAACTGAAGCACTTGACCTGTATATTTACATGTATACATACAGTCGACCCCCAACTTACGAAGACCCCTGTGTACGAAATCCTCCGGTTACGAAAAACACTTTCCTAAGTTTCAGTCCCCGAGATACGAAACAACCCCCTCTCATGACAAGAAATTCAAAATTCAAATGCGCCAATCAAAATTTCACACGACGCGCGAGTTGCTCTCTCATTGGCTGTCTCTCAACATCCCGCCCCGCTGGGCTCCCAGATAGAGACAGTAGGAAGCTTAACTCTTTAGTTTTTAGTTTAGTTTTTTAAGTTGTTTTAATTCAGTAAATGTTTAATAAATGTGGGTGCACTTGAGCTCATCTGGAATTCCGATCCCTCAAGGAATCAAATTAAAGTTGAGTTTGTCAAGCAGGGAATGCGCTTTGAATTCATTTTGTGAACCGTTCAGTTCATTTTCTGTAACCGCTTCATCCTAATTAAGGTCACGGGGAAGCTGGTGCCCATCCCAGCCAACTCAGGGCGAGGGCAGAGCTCGCCAGGCCATCGCAGGGGCGGAAACACGCTGATGGCTTTGCAGCCTACTCTTGTCGAAAGTCAGCAATGGTTCTTTTACATGCCTCACACCATAGACAGTGACAGACATGGCCGGCTTTTGATAACCCAGTTAGCTGCACTGGGAGTTTTGTGAACCGCTTAATCCTAATTCGAGTCGCGGGGAGGCTGGCGCCCATCTTAGCCAACTCTGGGCGAGGTTGGGGTACACACTGGACCATAGCAGGGCCAAAATTCACACAACCATTCATACTCACATTCACACCTAGGGATGATTTGGAACAGCCAATTAGCCTATTGTGCATGTTTTTTTTGGACTGTGGGAGGAAACCGGAGAACCCGGAGGAAACCCACGCAAGTACGGGGAGAACATAAAAACTCCGTACAGAAACTAGGACCTTCTTGCTGTGAGGCGGACGCAGTAACCGCTACGCCTCTGCGCCGCCTGCAAGCTATCATGTTGCTCTTAAGTTTTGTCAGATCATGCAAGTGAATGAATAAAAATTTTTAAAAATACCTAAACTAATTATTTTGGCATTCGTTGTTTGTTTGTTTGTTTGTTTTTTAATAGATGTACTTTCGTTATTCAGCCCATGATCACCTTTAAATTTAGTAATGTTGCTTTCAGTTCTACCCCTGGTGTATTTATAATAACACTGGGTGTGTGAGTATTTTACAAGGTAATTTTGGTGACGATGAAGTTACATAAACAGGCCAGTAGAGGGCGCTCAGCCACATAAGGATGGACATACAGTACATACTATAGATTCAAAACTCATGAGTCTTTATTGTCATTATGTTCACACATAACGAAACTTCAGCATTAAAAGGTGCAAACAAGACAATAAACTACAATTAACGCTGCCAAGAGCAGAATACAAACACAAGTAAATCTGTACACTAAACTTTAAGTAAAAATATAAAATAGAAATGTGAACTCTGTACCTGTGAATGAGATCTGAACACTGAGATGTAGGCCTATACTGTAATATGTACTTTGAGGAATTATGGAATTGAATGTTCATTCATTCATTTTCTGAACTGCTTAAACCTATTTAGGGTCATCATGGGGAGGTTGGCGCCCATTTCAGCCGACTATGGGTGAGGGCTGAGTACACCCTGGACAGCTCGCCAGGCCATCATAGGGCAAAAGCATGTTGACAGCTACTCTTATGAAAGTCAGCAATGGTTCTTTTACATGAAGCTCTCACCACAGACAGTGAGAGACACGGAAGGCCTTTGATAGCCCAGTTAACTGCACTGGGGGGACAGCAGTCACAACTCATTGATAGTGGGGCTTGAACCTCCAACCCAGCACCTCACAACAGTGCCACCACTACCCTTGGAATGAATGAATGAATGCTAGCAGTAAAGTGAATACTCTAGATGTAAATGAGGTGAAGTGCTGCTGTGCAATATAGTGGTAGAGTTAGAGAGAGAGAGAGAGAGATTGATTACTGGGTGAGTGGTGGTCCGCTCTGGGGTAAAAGCACCCCTTCTGGACCCGAACAGCATCTATTATGTCGAGTTCTGGTAGATAGCAGCCCACGATCTCCTGTGTGGTCCTCACCGCCCGGCCCAAGCCGCTTCTGGCCTTAATAGTGGAGTTGCACATATAGTACCGAGTAACATGAGATATGCTATCATAATACAAGTGGTAAATTCATTAAACTTTTACTTGGATCTAATTTATGAAATGCTGAGCTGCATGTTGTTGATCTAACACCAAAAAAATCTAATCTGAACACTTTGATCCATTGATACAGGGGTGTCTCCTTATCATCATTCTTGTTTTTCTTCTTATTTGGTTTCTTATAAAGGCCGCCGGATGAGTAATGAAGAAATTCCCAGAATAGAACACAGGAGGAGTTTACTGTACTTACATCACACTTATTATTTCTTGTTGTTTTGCGTCAGTTCACAGATTCAGCCAGCAGGTGGCACGACACACCACCATATTCTATTTCACTTCAGCTCTTGTGTTCCCAAAAACTTTTTAATGCCCAGATGACTGATACAGACATACATTGGTATGTAACATACAATATGTGGAGCTGGCGGTGTAGTGGTTAGAGTGCTGGGCTCATGAACGGGAGGTTGTGAGTTCAAATCCCACTGAGACCCTCACTGTGCTAAGACCCCTGGGCAAGGTCTCAATCAAAAGTGTGCCTCTCTCCACCCAGCAGTATAAATGGGTACCAGTAAAAATATACTGGGTAACCTGCGATGGACTAGCGTCCCATCCAGGAGGAGTTCAACTCCTGATTGCTTCAAGCAATGGAAACTGGGATAAGCATCGGCCTGATGAGCCGCTAGGCTCGGATGTAAAAACCTAACAGTTAATCAATCATCATCAAAAAAAACAATATTGCAGATATTATTTTAATATTTTTGGAAGTAAACCGGGGGTGACACATCGGTGTTGTTTGACACATCCGCCTCACAGCAGGAAGGTCTTGGGTTCGAGTCACAGGCTCGGCGAGGGCCTTTCTCTGTGAGGTTTGCATGTTCTCCCTATGCTTGCATAGATTTTCTATGAGTACTCTGGTTTTCTCCCGAAAGTCCACTGTGAGTGATTTTGTGTGTGTGTCTTCGTGTGTGTGTGTGTGTGTGTGTGTGTGTGTGTGTGTGTGTGTGTGTGTGTGTGTGTGTGTGTGTGTGTGTGTGTGTGTGTGTGTCTTGCTGTTCAATGTTTAACCCTCAAATAATACTAATGACTCAGTCTGTCTGTCTTCCTTTTGGCTTTTCCCCTTTTACTCGGGAGTCGCCACAGAGAATCATCTGATTCACACGTTTGATTTGGCAGAGGTTTTTTCCCTTCCTGTCACAACCCTTTTTAGCAAGAGACAGAAACACGCTGACGACTTTGCAGCTACTCTTTACGAAAGTCAGCAATGGTTCTTTTACATGAACCTCTCATCATAGACAGTGAGAGACATGGCCCGCCTTTGATAACCCAGTTAGCTGCACTGGGGGGGGACAGTGACAACCCTGTGGAGAATGGGACTCGAATTCCCAACCTTTGCATCTGTGAGATCTCAAATGTGCCCCTGAAGGAGCAGACAGGGGTTTTAAAAACAGTTCTCTAAATCCTCAACACATAAATTTTCCTTGTTTTACCTGAGCTTTCAAAGTGCACTATCAGTGTACCAGTGTCTAATTTATTCAATGAGTAAAGATCCAAACGTGTGTAGGGAATGGAAGAAACAAGAAAAACGTGGTGGCGTGGGATCCTAGGATTGCCAGTAAAGCCTATTCTGGTGTAGGCCTGTATGCAGCCATCCATTGAAGAACCGGTTAGTTTCCCTCTGAACCCAAACAAGTCGACAGGCTGTTTATTTGCTGATTGAGAAAACAACTTCGATGCGCTTCCAGGGATCAAAATGCACAATGTGAAAATCAATTAGTTCTACAACGTCTTTAGATTGGCATGTAGCAAATTGTCCTTGAAATACAGTTGCATATGAATTTCATTCTTGTTTTATGTAAAAGAAAAGCAGAATCAAGTTTTTTTTTTTTTTTTTTTTTTTTTTTTTTTAATAAATGACACATGTCCTCGGTTTTGTAATTCAGAACAGGGCCCTCAATTTCTTTCAGATCCTGTTTTTTATTGTACCGTTTGGATAAAGAGAGAATAGGATCCATAAAAACTTTCAGTCATATTGTATTATTCATCCCCCCCTCCACCACCACCACCCCCCCCACCCCCACTCCGTGTGGCTAACCAGGTTATCAAAGGCCGGACATGTCTCTCATTGTCTGTGGTGAGACGCATGTAAAGGAACCATAGCTATCGTTCATAGAGTAGGCCATTGGGTTGCTGTTTCTGCCCTGTGATAGCCTTTCAAACTGTCCTGGGTGTACTCTGCCCTCTCCCGGTCGGCTGAGATGGGCTCCAACCTCTCTGCGACCCTAATTAGGATTAAGGGGTTCATTTAAAAAAATGAATGAATGATTGTATCATTCACTGGTTCTCTAAAAGGCTTCACTACTGAGATGTTTTCCTTCAATCTGAAGAAGGAAAGGTAAAAATGTTTTAATTGAGCTTTCCTGGCTGTAGTCATCGTCATAAAAAAACTTCCACACCTGCAAGATTTCTCTTTAAATGTGGAACAATGATAGTTACATAAAATAGTTTACAACAACCCTTATTTCAAAAAGAGTTTCCGACAACACTTTTAATTATCCTGATGTTATTTCAGCTAATAAAATGTTTAATGTGGTGTTTATTTAATCGGAGAGAATTGGGTTTTTTGTTTGTTTGTTTGTTTGTTTTTTGTTTTGTTTTGTTGGTGTTTTTTTTTTTTAATCTGGTAGAAATTACTTTATAAATACTGCACATCTGAAATAAATACAACCTTTTGGGGATTAAAAAACTGGGATGATCAACTGATGTCAACACTTTCTTATAAATTTAGCTGGAATGCTTAACATTATGAAACACCTTAATATCAATTCATGAATCAATAAAAATTCAGCCTCTTGGCCAAGGAAAATATGAATAGCTCTCAGGATGTACTTTAAAGCTTCCGCTCTTTATATATTCATTGAGAAAGGAGAGGAAAACTGCATCTGGAGATGAAGAAGAAAGACAAGTAAAGCCAGGCCACATTCCATCTTGGCTTCTTGGGCGGCCAACAGACGTGCAGCATTCCTTTACCTGCTCATCAGCCCAGGTGCATACTGCACTCAGTGTGCTTTACACACACACACACACACACACACACACACACACACAGAGAGAGAGAGAGAGAGAGAGAGAGAGAGAGAGAGAGAGAGAGAGAGAGAGCAGTGAAACACACTCGTCTGGAGATGGAGGACAAGGAGGGAGCAGTGGGTGGAACATCCGGGACTTTGGAACATATCATTGCTCAAAAAGCACAGAAAATCTAGCAAAGCTTTTACATTGTGACTTGGTACCTGCCTCAACTACACACTCTCACACACACTCACAGAGAGAGAGAGAGAGTGAGAGCGAGCGAGAGAGAGAGAGAGAGAGAGAGAGCGAGAGACATGCAAACAGCACTTGGAGGGGATAAGTGACTCTCAAGTAGGAGGAGAAGAGCTGGGGACTGGGGAGAGGTGAGAAAGGGGAGGAGGGCGGAGGAAACTCATTTCAATGCTCCTCTCATGTGGAGGCAGTTGTATCTGCAGGGTTTGCCGAATGTAAAAAAGCCACAGCCGCTCCCAGAACAAAAGCACCATTCAGGGTTTGGAGCTGCTTCCCCTCCACACTACTCCAGTATCGTGCTTGTGCACTCTCAGTCCCAGCAACACACACACACACACACACACACACACACACTCACACACACACACACACACACACACACACACACACACACAGTCTACTTGTACATGCTATTTGACAGGCATGGGACTACATGCTTGAAAGGCTTGAATCAGACCCATTCTTTCCAGCGTGCTGGACTGTTCCTTCCCTTGATGCTCCGGCCGCCTCCAAGTTCTCCCACAGCCCCCAATCTCACTCGTGTATGCAGAAGAGCAGGCCTGAGCATCAAGGGATCCTTCTTTCCCCTTTTTCATATGGCCTTTCAGCACTTAACTTCCAGCCATCTCACCCCCCCCCCCCTAAAATCAATGCAAAGGAAGCACTGATCATCATTAACACCCCTGTAGATTGCTTGCGAGTGGTATATTCCAAGGCTGCAGAAGTTGAGAGAGCACATTGTTCATAATCCAGCACTGGAGGGGTGTCAGCACAAGCAGCAACCCCCCCCCCCCCCAATCCCTTGCTGGATCTCTGATTCTTTCCCATAAAACATTGTCCTGATAATCTGAACCATCCTGTGCCATCCTATTTTGTGCAGGATGCTTCAACATTTCAACATCTGATCACAATCAAATAATCTGGACACAATGCTGCTCTTTATGAAGGATTCTTGGTTGCTCCCAAAAGAATCTTGGAAGATTGAGGGGGGGGGCGTCCACAGCTGAGAGTGTAAAGAGGGAATAACATATTGTATAACACCAAAGTTGTTGGTGGGTTTTTTTTTTTTTTTTTTTCTTAGTTTAGGACACAATCAAACAGGAAGTCCCAAAGTATTAGGAAACTACCTAACATTTTTAAAGACCATTTCTTTAAGGAATCACATGTATTTTTCTTCCAGTGTCACCGAGGTCAATTTCACTTCCTCTTTTGCTGTTAGTATCCTCTCAGTTTTCAGTGCTTAACCTCTCCACCCATTTCAATCTCGCGCTTAATTATTTTTATTATATCTTCAACTTTTAAAACTTTTTTCAAACTATTATTGTTTTAGCTGTAAGACTGCTCAAGCTTTAAAATTATAAATCTATTGAGACCCATTCATGATAGCTAATTCTTCTCATTCACTTAAATTATAAATTTCACATGTGCCCACCTATTCCATTTCTTTAACCACTTAATCCTAATTAGGGTCACGGGGAGGCTGGTACCCATCCCAGCCGACTCTGAGCGAGGACAGAGTACACCCTGGATGGCTCGTCAGGCCATCGTAGGGCGGAAACATGCCGACGGCTTTGCGGCCTACTCTTGTTGAAAGTCAGCAATGGTTCTTTTACATGGACCTCCCACCATAGACAGTGAGAGACATGGCTGTCCTTTTTGATAACCCAGTTTGCTGCACTGGGGTGTGTGTGTGTGTGTGTGTGTGAGAGACAACCTTGTGGAGAGTGGGACTTGAACCCCCAACCTTAGAATCAGCGATCCAGTGGCCTATACCACTAGGCCACCATGGCCCTCCCACCCATTCCAAAAATTCATTATTAATCAACAATTTCTTCAAGATAATTGACTTATTCTATTTAAATACCCTAAGTTCAGACAGCAGCAGTATTTAATATCAGTACAGGTATTGTATTTCTTTGAGAATGCCAATGTGATATTCAGGTCATAAAAGTGCAACGTCTTAAAAAATACCTGTTTGTTTCATTATAGAAAGCATTATAGCTGCTTTTACAGGTAAGTAACAGTTTGTTTAAATATAGCATAACAAACACCACACCCCCTACTTCCAGGCTGCAACACCTTTTTTCTTGGCAACCTACAATCAGCATACCTGACAAACAGCGTTCCTCCTGACACAGACTCACATTAATAGCAGGTATGTTGTGGTCTGGTGACTGAGCTATTAAAACTCTACACTTCTGCTGAATTGGCCTTGCCCACTTCTCTTGCCTGTAGGCTGACTTAGGCTGACACTTAATAAGATAAGCTGATTGGATTTCTTCCTGTTGTTAAGTGAAGCCTGTCACCTCTTAAGGCCAAAGTTTAAGCATAAATAATTTCCCAGTGTCATAATGTTCCTCGTATGAAATTATTCAAACAATGAACTAGTGTAAAAAAAAAAAAATTAAGAAACAAAAATAAAACCCTGATTTAAAACCAAATAGTTTATGTTTAAATCTCCCAACAAGAGTATTGATTCAAGAGCAAAGAATGCAGAAAGTCACCACATTTTTTTTCTGAATATATCTGTGTGAAACAGACCACTGCTTTTCTGTTTGCTTCACGGTGCTATGTGACCAACACAGGAAATGCATAAACATCCATATTTGTGGGATGAGAAAGCAGGCTGACTTCCTGAACTCTGAATACTCCTAAGGATAGAAGCATGCTGTTTAGATGTGTCAAAGATGGTCATTGTAGTTCTGTTAAGAAGAGACAAGAGCTACTTCATTTCAGATCGTGATGGGAAAAAAAGAGTATTCTGAAAAAAAAGCAATGTGCTGTATTTTAAGGTAATGGCAGTTTGCCCAGTTATTGACCAATATGACCAATATTGAAAGATTGTAAGTCGAGTTGCCTCTTCAAGTACCAAACAAAGAAATACTGTCCTTTAACATCCTAAAATACAACACAAGCACTCAGACATTTTGTAAGGAATATAATGAACTCATTTTAGTTTTGATCAGCATTTGTGGCCTAACCTATAACATATTCAGCCAAATAAAACAGAACCTAAACTTACAAACACCACTGTCACTATGACAACCTGGTTTTGGGAAAGTTTTAGCTTGATTTCCTCGGAAAAAGATCCATAAACGCATATAAACCAAAATAATTGGACATAATTTCTCTCTCTCCCATTCTCACTTTCAAAATCTAATGTACGTACAGTATTCACTATACAGTAAATGTCATAGGAACGGTGCAATCTGATTCGCTAGCTGATAAGCAAGATAATAAACAATTATCCATCAAAAGGCAAAGTGTATATCGCTGTACAGGATCAGCAACTCCAACAAGCCTGCATGGGAACATCAGTAAAATAAGCACAATAAAATTAGATTCATATGGTTTATTTCCTAAATGTTTGAAATCATGACTGAAACAACTTTATACTTTTTATAGTTATATTTTTAACAATTACAGTAAAGGGATAGGTCAGCACTGTGGTTCAAGCTGAGCTAAATACTTTGTAGCTAGCAATCTCTGCTTGGCCTACTCATTCAGAGTTTAGTACATATTACCACATGGTGGCGTACTGATTAGCATGTCCACCTCACAGCAAGAAGGCCTGGGTTCGATTCCCAGCCTGGGCGTTTCTGTGTGGAGTTTGCATCTTCTCCCTTTGCTTGTGTGGGTTTCCTCCAGGTACTCCAGTTTCCTCCCACAAGCTCTCCATGGTGTACCCTGCCCTCGTCTGGAGTCGGCTGAAATGGGTGCCAGCCTCCTCATGGCCCTGATTAGGATTAGGCGGTTACAAAAATGACTGAATACTGCTTGTGTGAAGTAATGGTGTTTAATTATATACCATATAGAAACATTAATAAACAGAAATTACCCACAATTGGGTTTTTATTGTTAATTTTATCCTTTTGAAGCAAGATAATGATGATGCCAGCTGTTCCACGGGACAGTTTTGGTTCAAGTGCTATCCACTTGGAATAATGTTTTGTAATCCAGTCCAGTATAGTAAATGCTTAAAGCATTTTACTGAAGAGAACTAGTCAAAAATAACAGAAACAATACACTGATTTTAGACCTTGAATAATGCAGAGAACCAAAGATCATATCCGACTTTAAACAACACAGAACTAATGTTTGAACCTGAGACAAGTTCAGAAATCAGTATTTGGTGGCATATCCCTGAGATTTTAATTGTCGGTTTCATGTGCATAGTATGCTTTCCACTTGTCTTTCATGTAGTTCTTGGGTGCCACTACTGGCCCACTACTGTACTGGCTTGTGACCACCCATCCCCTTCTTGATCGATTTTCAGAGGTTGTCAGTGGGGTGCAGTTCTGGACATTGGGCTGGTCATGACAGGGTCTTGAACTTGAGGTCTTTCATCCATACTTAGACTGACCTGGCTGTGTAGCATGGAGGATTATCCTGCTGTAAAACACAATCCTCAGAGTTCAGGGAAATGGTCAGAGTAGAAGGAAACCATGTTTCTACCATTCTAACCTTTTACTTAGCTTGATTTATTCGTTCTCTGCTCAGAAAATCCGCTTCATTCAAGCCCCTCTAAAATAGCCCTGATCATGAACAATTCTTCACCAAATTTCTCTTTGATTGTGAGACAAATTTTTGTCAAAGAAGGTCCAATTCTTGTGGTCTTTATCACACTTCCACCTGGCTCTTCTTTGCTTCCCATTAATGAAAGACTTTTTTCCAGTTTTGGAGGACTTCAATTCTGTTCAGAGGAACCTATTTCAGATCATGCTTGGAGTGCACTTAACCCCTGCTGCCATTTGCTTTCTTTTTGTAGGTCACTTGATGTCATCCAATAGCAGGTTGGTGAATTTCGAATGAGTTGATGATCGTGCTACTCAGTGGAGTGTCCTTGGAATGTGATAAAGAGGAAAATGGATGGTCACAATTCATCCAATCACCAACCAGCTGATTAAGCTTTTGCACCAGGAGTGACGTAAAGTGACCTAAGAGCAAGGTCTTCTTCTTCTACGTGGTAAACCGAGACACGTCAATACTGAAGACTGATGTCAGTGTAAGACTTGGGCTGATCTGGCCTGGCGGAGCCCATCCCTCTGCAGGTAATGGTGAAAGATTGGTGGAACACACGCAAGACGCATGAAAGCTGCAATTAAAATTTCACCAAATATTGGTGTCTCAACTCAAGTGAAGCTCAAGCATTAGCATTGTGTTGTTAAAACCTGAGTATAGTATTGATTGTTGACGATTATTCAAGGTCCAAAAACAATACGTCATTGTTATTTTTGACAAGTTAACTTATTATATTAAAAACTTATAAATGGATAATAACTTACAATCAACAATATTTTTATATGGATTTTTATCAGTACATTCTTATATATAAGAATATATATATATATATATATATATATATATATATATATATATAAAAAAAAAAGTATATATATATATATATATATATATATATATATATATATATATATACATACACATACACATACAGTATATATATATATATATATATGTATGTGTATATGAGTGTGTGTGTATATATATATATATATATATATATATATGTATGTGTATATGTATATATATATATATATAAAAGAAAAAGTATATATATATATATATATACAGTGTATATATATATATATATATGTATGTGTATATATGTGTGTGTGTGTGTGTGTGTGTGTGTATATATATATATATATATATATATATATATATATATATATATATATATATATATATATATAGAGAGAGAGAGAGAGAGAGAGAGAGAGAGAGAGAGAGATGACTAAACGTCTCCAAATTACTTCATTGATGAAATTGTAAACAGTATTTGCATATTTTTAGAGTTGCAGATCTACTTCCGGTCCATCATTAAAAAGAGCACATACATTTGAACTGTCTACCGGTTATTTTTTTCTTTCAAAATAAAATGAAAAATGTTAGCTGGCAAATTGTAATTTCTAGCACTAATGGATTATATACATAATGTTTCGACTAGATCTGGCGTGTCCAGGAGAACAGAACGGTATAAAAAGTAAGATTATGCTGTAGCGTCACCATCCTGCCCATCTGCCTGCGTGATGGAAGTGAGAGATCCTCGTGCAGTTTCCTCCTCGCGCCTGCCTCCAAGTCTCAACTTCTTTTGGGAACAGAGGGGGAACTATTTACAAGAAATTTTCAAATAGAAATCCTACCATTCCCAACGACAAAATAAGCACGACAAGGAACCACTTTTACAAAATATGTGTTTACTATACAAGTTACAAATGATACCCACCAAGCAAAAACAGTTTTCTGTTTGGTTAATAATATCTTATTCATGCTTTTGGGGCGGAAGGATTTCAGAGGCGCAATGCGGCCAAAGCTTCCGCCCAGTTTTCCGATGCGCGTCGGCCGAGTTGAAAATGGAGTTCGCGCAGAGAAAACAGATCCTCTAAACTTCCACACCACTTTTCCTTCACGTATTGTTTTGCGTGTATGTTTTTTACTGTTCCGTTTTAAATACATGTATCTGTGTGCGTGGTCTTCCTCCGAGTCTGTATAAACTGTAGAGAGCGTACAGACAGGCGCTGGTGCTTCTGTTTCCCAGTGCTGACTGAAAGTTCTCGTGAGGGAGTCGCTCGCTGCCCGGTCACCGATTCCAACCAAAACAGAGCGGTTTCTGTGTGCTAATTGGGTCGAAACAATTGTGGAAATAGTGACTGGTCGCCGCAGAGGACGGTGAGGATGATCACTCGGTTGCAGATGGATTTTATTCATTGGGAAGATCCGAATCAGCGGCCGCGGCTCCTGTCCTTATTCTGAATTGGCTTGTGGGAGCTGCGGGGATCAGCAATGCACCGCCGTCGCGTCGGACCGTCGCTGGCTTGTGAATAACTCTGCGTTTCGATGCGAACCAAAATGGTGATTTCTGCGATTTATTTCCCCGCCTTGACAGCGTCGTCGATGCTATTTGCAGAATTTGGGTCCCCGTGAGGAAGAAAATGAGCGAAGAACCGGCAAATCCAAAGAACGAGTGAGTTCTCCTTAAGCAAGATTTCAGCTCTTGGACCCAGTGGGAATGTTCGGGATACTGAATGGTGAATCGTGTAGAATAATGCCGGGGGTTTAATTTTATATATTTATAAAGAGTAGATTACTGCGTCAGAGTGACAGGAGTCCGGTTTATATGATCTTTTCACTATGAATACTGTGTTGGGGGTTTAAAGCTTCATCTTAATTCATTTATCACGTCATAGTTTTACTTTTAGTTCATGAAAATAACGATGATGATGATGATGAAATACACATTGTTTTGAAGGTCTGTTTTATTTCCTTAAAGCTTTATATACATGTATATATATTAATTTTACACACACACACATATATATATATATATATATATATATATATATATATATATATATATATATATATATATATATATATATATAAAATTTAGAATGATCACTGTTTACAATAATGCACTTTTTATCATAAGCTTTGAATAAACGCACTACATTATTCGAGCCAGTAGGAGATATGTAGAGAGTGGGTTCATACTTAACATCATGTCGTGTTGACATAAATGTTATACAGTATGTGTAAATGTAACGTGGAATATCTATCTGTTGGATATGAAGATTAAACGTTAACTCGGGGGAGATGTAAACATGATCGGGAGAACACGTCGTTCTTCTGCGCGCTGGAACATGGAGCTCACTCACATCTCTGGCAGGACTTTACGGTCTTTATTTTTAATTAAATTAGTGTTAAAGATAGTGTATAAAATGGTCCAGACCGAGTAAAAAGTGATCGGTGTGGCCGGTGAGGGGTTTTGAATTCAGTG
Organism: Plotosus lineatus; assembly: GCA_024760905.1. NCBI lineage: Eukaryota > Metazoa > Chordata > Actinopteri > Siluriformes > Plotosidae > Plotosus > Plotosus lineatus. The sequence continues at coordinate 59,063,379 of CM045732.1, forward strand.
TGCAGGGTTGTTACTGCAGTGTCGGGCTCCGGCAAGGCTGTGGACGCCATATTTTCTCAATCACACTCATTTGCATATCGCAGTCCTCATTCATAAAAAACACTAAAATTACAGTTTTTTGCTGATCAAACCGGTATTTATTTAAACTATAAATGACAGCATTAGTACACTTGTGTAAAACCAGGTGGTATTATGAGTATTCTCGCCTGTTTCTGATATATAATCCGTGTTTTTTTTAATGGGCTGAAGGCTTGTTGACAGTCAGTGAGGAAAAGCTGGTCGGGCGGCGCTGCGGTCACGTGACCGCCTCCATTCATAAACTACCTGGCTGCTCATTCACACTCCGCTCTACTGTAAAGACCGGAGGCTCACACAAAGATCACAGCTAGCATGCTGTCGAGCTGATTATTTCCTTGGCACATCTTGTACATTTCTAATGGCATTTGTTTTTCAACTCAGGTTGTGATGGTCGCACTGCATGCAGAACTGCAGTTTTTTTTTTGTTTGGTTTTTTTTTTTCTGTGCCTCATGTCAGTGGAGCTCTCATGTTCTCTCGCCATTTTCCCCATGTGTCAGATCCATGTATCAGACTCTGCGTCCTTGAAACTACTCATGCTCTACCCCATGTCATATTAAAAAGCTGGGGGGGGGGGGTTAGTTGTTGTTGTTGTTTCATTTCCAGCTAATAATGCGAACATCATCTTGTGATGGTGGTTTTTATGTTCACCACAGTAACAGTTATGCACAAGTTTCTTGGATTTTTTTTAAACAATTATTTTCATCCCTGGTTATGGCAGTCATTTTTTACGCAATGCTGAATGATCAGCAGATCCTGCCAGTGTGGTCAGGAAACAGACAGAATGGTAAACAAAACATTGTGATGGCTTTGCAGAAAATCTCTCATCTTTCTATTCAACAAAATGATTCGTGTCTTACTTCCGTATAATTTAAGGGAAGTTGACACGTGGAAGCAGATAAATCCATGTATGTTGCATACGTAAAGGACATGTCTCGACTGTGACGCAGTCAAAATTCCCATTACTAGCCTAGTGTAGCTGTGCACCTATAGTTTGCAAAGCCTTTTTGACTGTATAGTTTTATCTGTGTGTAATCCTTTGGGGTGTATTACTAAAGCCAGTTGTGTAATAAGCTGTTAGAAAACAGCTCTGCACTGATTGGTTTTTAAAAAGCACATTTTATGTTGATGTGCAGATGATGGGTGAGAGGTTCATTTAAAAGAACCATTGCTGACTTTTGTCAAGAGTAAGTTGTGTAGACTTCGGCATGTTTTTGCCCTGTGATGGCCTGGTGAGCTGTCCAAGGTATACCCCGCCCTTGCCCAGAGTCATCTGAGATGGGCTCCAGCCTTCCTGCGACCCTAATTAGGACTAAGTGGCTCAGAAAATGAATGATTGAATGAATGCACAGGATGCAGAATAGATCAGAGACACATGATGGATGCTGAGATTTGCCCTCAGTTTGTGTATGAAATGCTTGTAATCCCAAAACTTTTTATGAATTCTACTGACATAGAAATGTTTAAACTAATCTGGACCAATGGCTACAGACTGAATATAGGAAATGAATGATAAAACACAATTTGCTATCACTCACTTGTATTGAAAGTATTATGTGGAGCACATTTCAGTAACCGAAATTCTAAGGAAATCTAGGTGCTTAAAATATTGTGGATTCTGGCTTGTTTTTGTTGTTTTTTGTTTTTTTCTATTTCCAGAGGAATTTCTGATGCAATATCACATGATTTTAAAATTAAAATTTAATCCAATGTATTGCTTGTGTGAGGTACAAAGTGTTTCTATGATAATTACCTTCATTACACCCAGATGCCAAACCAAGATAAACATGCTGTTTGTTCACTATTGTTTTCTGTTGCATAGTTTATGTGCACTTTACTGTGACAATATTTGCCAGGGTCCATGTTTTATATTCTATAGACACTCTTGGACATATTAGCATTTGTTTTACTGATAAAATCCAAACATGCAATGTAACAGTGTCCTAAGTGTTGTTTGAATGCAGTCAGTTTCTCTATAAGGGTGCATCTCATAATTGGCCAGTCTGTTGTGAATTCTAGTTTAGACTCATTTCACTTGTTTTTGTAGCTTTGTTTTATTCATATAGTGTATAGCTCACCCCTAAAAGGGATAAGGCCAATGAATTTCAGATTGTTAAGGGCTTTCCAATCCAGTAGAAAAAAAAAAAAACTAGGTCTGTCATATTTGAATGGGCTGGTACTACAGATTTAGCATTTGTAGTACTTTGTAGTTGAGACTGTGATAAGTCCATTTCAGGCTCTAATAAATACTATTGAAGCATCTGACCCAAAGGAAATAACATATAAAGAAGAACATGTTGCGCTCTAATGCTTATGCTGAGTCTAAACTACATTGTATAATCACTAGAATTATCTAAGCTGAGTTCACTTAGTTCAAAATACACAAATGGTTGCATTACTTCCTGTTTATAAGTTTGACATCTGATTAGCAGCCTTGGTTGATCCAGATTCTGAGCTTTGAGTTGGGACATACTGCAATCTTTGTGTTCCAATTACATTTACATGAATGTTCTGTGAAAATGGGATCCATAGGGACGAACA